>JANUWF010001199.1:1975000-2544376 GCA_026120185.1 Voacanga thouarsii
GCTATTAATTCCATTCTATTGGTGATTATTTTATCAATTTAATAGTAGTGCTATGGTGGGAAGAACCTTAGATCAGAGATGAAGAAGAGGAAGAAGGAAGAAGGAAGAAGATAGAGACAAAATCGAAACTTAACAAACTCTTACTCACCTTCTCCTCACTATCCGTTGTTTTCTTTTCACTTAAGGAAATAAGGATTTTGGGATTTGAAGTGATCCAGAATTACTTGAAATATTTTCTTTGCTCTCTTCTTTTATCTTGAAGATAAATGTGACTATTCGTTTTTTCTAAGGTTATTAATGGATAAGATAAGACTGTATTTATTAAATTCATTTCTTATCCTTTTTGATAATGTATCTAAACTTCTATAAATAGGGTCCTTATGTAAATGAACATAATCAATCATTTTGAATTTAAGTAATTCCCTCGTTTCTCCCTTCTAATATAGTTTCTTTAATTTTGAATTTTTATATTTTCTTGATTCTATCTGGAATCAAATTCACAATTATTATAGTTTTTTATGTAGGTATTTTCTCCCTTAATGAACTACAATTTTGCTAAATTTATTAATTTTCTACTCAAATTTATTAAAATTCTGTTATCTTCTCCATAAATATTGCTTAATCAAACCAATTTTGCTATTAATTCCATTCTATTGGTGATTATTTTATCAATTTAATAGTAGTGCTATGGTGGGAAGAACCTTATATCAGAGATGAAGAAGAGGAAGAAGGAAGAAGGAAGAAGATAGAGACAAAATCGAAACTTAACAAACTCTTACTCACCTTCTCCTCACTATCCGTTGTTTTCTTTTCACTTAAGGAAATAAGGATTTTGGGATTTGAGGTGATCCAGAATTACTTGAAATATTTTCTTTGCTCTCTTAGAAAATTCCCAAACAATATATGGCTGCTTCACTTCTTCCCAAATTATTTCTTTTCTCTCCACTTCTCTCCTCCCAAACTAGCTCTAAGTCTTAGTTGTTACGTGGATGGATGGTAATGTCCTGCTCTCAAAACAAAGAAATTATTGAGTGAACTCAATCTAGTATCCACCTAAACTAGATTCACCATAAGGCAACACGTCATTCTTCCGTATTAAAAAGCTCTTTTAAAGTGGGATATTTTTTAAGTTAATATTTGTTAAATTAACTAGATTCTCCTTTACTTGGAAAATGGTTATAATAGTTGGATGTGCACTTGGTAAATATAGAAATGAAGATCAATTAATTACTTGGTACGTAAAATACGATTTACCTAATCATGAGTTTTAAGTTGGATACTCATCATGTGAGTTAACATTCCCTTATCCCTTCTCCCATTGTAAAATATAGAATTCTTCAAAATATATCAAGAATTATAATTTTTGTTCTTAGAAAAGAATGAATAGAAAGTAGTTAATAGAATCTTATTGCCTTTTTCTTGGGATTTTCATCCTCTATTGACAATCATTATTCGTTGTGATTGAGAAAAGTTACAAGACAATAGATATTTAGCTTATTTTTAAAAACACTTCTATTTCTTTTTTATATTTCTTGACAAATATGAAGAGCCATTCTTTGATACGTATGGATTTCATATATTCTGATTTATTTTGTAACTTCAAGCTGTTATGATAATTGAACTGACGAGTTCAAAAAATATTAACTACACAAAATTCCCATTCAAAAAAAAAAAAAAAAACCTTATCGAAGACCTTGTAATGAACCCCCCCCCCAACCCGAAAAACAAAAAAAATAAAGATGAAAACATAAATCTGGAATTTGTATAGTAAATTAAAGGATCAAAATCTTCTTCAGACATGCACTTGAGGAATCGTACTGATAATAATTTAAGTAGTTAATATAGATATTATTTATTAATAGTTTATATTTTTAGTTTGAATTATATTTACTTTTTAAATTTTGAGTTAGAGTCTGGATCAACTAGTTATTACCTCAATATTAATGGTAGTTTCTGGGTAAAAATTAATTAACGACATACACCCAGAAACATTAAAATAGTTTTTAGGTTAAAAGAAAAAAAAGAAAAGGAACAATGTTAAATAATTATGCATTTAAGAAAGGATGGACTTCGGTGAACTATGAATCAATATGGACCGCAATACTCACTTTTTTTTTTTTATGTAAATGTAAATGTATTAGAAGGAAAGAGTTCGAATGTACAAGTCGAAGCCATTGCCCACAGGCTGGCTAAATTCCTATTTTCTAAACAAGGAGTGCCTCTAGGGCAAATCCGTTGTTCTCTAACTAAATTAAAACGGAAGGATACAAAGTAAAAATGGCCCTGTATACAATCGTTTTGACCCGAGCAATCATGTGGTCTGCCGAGGCGGGCAGTCTGTCAAACACCATTCTATTTCGAGTATTCCATATCGTGTGCGCCGTGGCAGCTAGAGCTGAACACTTGAGTTTGACAGTCCAGGAGGAGCCTCAGGCCTCCTTTTTCAACCATTTAAGCTAACTAGGCAGAGTGGTCATGGCCCTCTTGAGTCTCGCCCAATGCTTCACCGAATCCCAAACCCGACTGGTCACTGGGCAGCGGAAAAATAGGTGCTGGGATGATTCAGCACTCATAGAGCAGAAGGGGTATGCAAGATCTGTTGTGACAAAGGGTAGTCGATCCTTGGTGCGCAGCTTGCCAAGCGCAGCCAACCATAGGATAAATGCGTGCTTAGGCACGACCATCTTGCCCCAGATATTATGTCCCCACGGGACTTGCGGAGACGGGGTGCGAAAGAAGTCGTATGCCAACTTGGTGAACGACCGGGGACAAGCAGCCCACAACTTGAGCAGGGCCGTAGCTGCTTGCACATCACCAGTGGTTTGCAAAATCCTATCCCGGAGCAGAATGAGACACTTAAATAGACTGGACGCACGCAGGCACAATGATGTCGTCCAGACCGAGCGGTCTCCAATGTATCGGTGGTGCACCCACTGGATCCAGAGGGTTCTTTTATCCCGGTGAATATCCCACAAGACACGAGCAAGAAGGGCCGAGTTCCATGCCATTAGGTCCTTGATGCCTGGGCTTCCTTCTGATTTTGGTCTGCAAAGGTTTGGCCATGCCACCATAGATGATTTGCTGTTCCATAGGAATTGTCTGGCCATCCGAGATAGGTCGTTTAAAACTGCTTGAGGTGTGGGGAAGATTGATAACCAAAAGTATTCAACACCTTGTAGCACTGATTTAATGAGCTCCAGTCGCCCAGCAAAGGAAAGAGAGTTGGCTGTCCAACTGTTGACCATCATCCCAATCTTGTCCAGAAGAGGTTGTAGAAGGAGCAGCGCATTCGACCAACAGCTATAGGGACACCCAAGTAGCGAAACGGAAAAGTGCCAAGTTGGAATCCTAATGCTTGAATAATGTCCCGGCGCTGTGCATCATAGAGGCCCGCAGAGTAGACACTTGATTTGAATGGATTAGCAACAAACACAAGACTGCCTGAAATTGGTTAAGGCATTGTACTAGAATCTCCATAGATTGGCAGTCCCCTCGGCAGAATAAGAGCAGATCATCTGCGAATGCCAGGTGAGTAAGGCTGAGGGCCTGGCACCCCAGGTGGTAGTGGAATAGGGGGGAGGCCGAAGCTACCCTGAGGCTTCGGGAAAGGTATTCCAGACAAAGAACGAAGAGGAGAGGCGAAAGTGGGTCTCCTTGGCACAGGCCCCTGGCCCCCGGGAAGAAACCGTGCATGCTACCATTAATGGAGACGGAGAAGGAACAGGTTGAGACATACTGGCGGATCCAGTTACAAAATGATGTGGGAAAACCAAGCTCCACCAGGAGTTGAAATAAGAAGTTCCAATTCACACAATTATAAGCTTTACGTAGATCAACTTTTATAGCGCAGCGTGGGACAACTCGTTTACGAGCATAAGGCTTGAAGAGTTCCTGAGCTAGGAGAACTTTGTCTGCTAGTAACCGATTCTCAACAAACGCAGCTTGGGTAGAATCAACTAAGTGATCTAGGACCCGACTGAGGTGATTAGCCAGAGTCTTGGAGATTATCTTATAGAGAACATTGCAGCACGATATGGGCCGGTAGTCTCCGACAGTGTTAGAACATTGGCCTTTCATGACAAGATAGATAGTTGCATGGTTCCACTGTTTTAAGAGCCGACCAGAGGAAAAAAATTCGAGGCATGCCTGGGTGATGGAGGATCCGACAACCGGCCAAGCCTTTTTGAAAAAGCGAGATTGAATCCGTCCGGTCCTGGGGCCTTGATGTCGCCAATGTCCCAAAGAGCCGCCTTAATTTCTGCAGCTGAAACATCCGCAGCTAAGTCATGAGCATGCTGGGGGAGGATTAACGGACCTGTACAGGCAATAGACGCATTTAGGGGCACACAGGGGCTGCTAGAGCCCAAAAGAGCAGCGAAATATGAGACAAACTCCTCCGCAAGTTCGGCCTGCCCAGTGGTCCTGGTGCCATCAGATTTACATATACTTGGTATGAAATTGCGCTTGGAATTCCGCCTGGCCAGCCCATGAAAATATCTGGTTGGTCGGTCCGCCTTAGATAGGTGCTTAGCCTTAGCAAGCTATTGGTATAGTGACAATTCTGCCTCGGCCATGCGCCAGGCATGTTTTCTAGCGTCCCTTACTGCATCAATGCATGCCTGGTCCTGTGGGGAGGTCTGAAGCCTAGCCTGGGCGGCCTCCACAGCCACATTGGCTTGGCTGACCCTCTGCGATAGCTGAGAGAATTCTACCCGGTTGAGAGCCTTGAGCGGACCCTTAAGGTGTTTAAGTCTCTTAGATAGACAAAACTGTGCTGTGCCCTCTAGCTGAGTTTCCCACCCAAGGCGAACAATATCCAGAAAATCCGAATGTTCAGCCCAAGCAATGAGAAACCAGAATGGTACTGTTGCCCGATCAATAGGCCCGATGTCCAGAGAGAATATAGCTGTAGCATGGTCAGATACACATCCTATGGGGAGGAAATGGATTGAGCTCGGTGAAGTAGATTGAAACCATTTAGGGTTGGCGAGCACATGGTCCAGTTTAGACCATACGTGCGTATTGGTCCAAGTGTAAAATTCCCCAGAGAATGGGATATCTTCTAAAGTCAAGTCAGAACAGCATTGGCGGAAGTCCTGCAGAGCATAGGCACTAAGCGCCGTGCCACTAAGCTTGTTTGAAGGCAACAAATAAGAGTTGAAATCACCCAGGATTATCCATGGCCCGGTACGGCTCGACGACTAGGAACGGAGAGCATCCCAAAGTGGACGACGACTTACCACCATGTGTTTGCCATAAACAAAGCTACAGGCAATAGAGATATTTGATATTCTACACACAATATTATAGGAAAGAAGCTGGTCAGAGGTCAACACACCATCCAGAGAGACAGAGGAGGGGTTCCACAGCACAAGGATTCTGCCACCCGGGGCTTCACCAAAATTAGAGCAATGTGCCCAACCAGAAAACTTGGTGCGAAGGAGCCATTGAAGTGAAGAATTAGAAAGTTTCGTTTCCAAAATACCCATTACGTCCACGCGGTGCTGATGAATGAAGCTGCGAACCGCGTGTTGCTTGAGGGCTTTATTAAGCCCTCGAATGTTCCAACAGGTAATCTTCATGTTAGATGGCCGGAGGCGCCTTATGCCTTCCGTCTATCCATCGGTGCTCTAGTTCCCATCTTGGGTGCTTGCTGTCCTAGTTTGGCAGCACCGCCCTCTGGCCGCGCAGGCCTGGGCATGGGTAAGGCTTTGGCTCCTTTGATTGCAGGGGCCTGGGGCCGAAGGGAGATAAGTGAGAGAATCGGGGCAGTCCTCGCAGAGCCAGAGTCCACAGGGACTGTAGCCCGAATCAGCAGGGGTCACCACAGGGGTGTGAGCTGGAGCAGCTGGAGCACTCCGAGTTGGAGCAGATGATGCACATGCCAGAGGCCCCTGACTAGGCGGGCCAGGGGGGTCCTGGGCGGAAGCAATAGGGAGGTGAGGGGGGGCTTCATATGGAGTAGGCAGGATGCCCGGCATGCATAGGACGTCAGAGGGAGGAGCAGAAGGTGCCATAGGGTGGTCCAATCCCACTGGTTGGTCCGGCAGAGCCACGTCTGGCACGGGCGCCCCGGTAATCAGGCGCTTACGACTGACAAGTTTAGTCCCTAATGTTTATTTTCAAATTTTTTGATCTTTTTTGGAATAAAATATTTGGTCCTTCTGTTTATCATGTGATGGTCGACATAAAGTCAACGTCTATTTTTAGGGATAAATTTATCAATAAAAGAAGTTTATGGACTAAATTCGTCAATTTGCGCACGCACACACACACTTTTTGTTAATGGATTATGGATTAAACATAGAATCTATTACTTAGTAAATATTATTTTTAAGTAACTAAATATTATCTTCGTATGAACTTATATATATGATACCAATTGATATAAGTTATTAAAAGGTTTAAGAATGATAATTTCGTTTACAAGTCTAATGTGTATAGATGATAAATATAGTGTAACATAAGCGTTACATGATCGACCAGGAGGAGGAAAGAATATGTAGTACTTCCACTAGTTTTTTATGTGTTAGAATAAAGTTTTTGAGATTAAGTTATTAAATTTATAATTTTATTCTTTAAAAAAATTAATTAAAATTTTCATAATTTACTTAAATTAAATTATTTAATTAATCCTCTCTCTATCTTCCATTTTCACTTTCAAATTTTTATGAATTATTTTTATGGAAGTTTGAAAAAATAACTTTTTAAATAATATTTCTTTATTATTTAAAAATTAAAGTCAAACGTAGAGTTAAGTTTTAATATTAGGTAATCTTGTATTGGAAACAATAAAATTAATTTGGAAAATTAATAACCAATTAATGTTATGATTTACTATAATAATATTATTAATATTAAAATTAAAATATTTTTTATTTTTTACAATGGAAAATATTTGTGACAAAAAGGGTTTTCTATGCATTCATTAATTTAGATAAATAAGAATATTTATGGTAACTAATTTACATATCAAATTTGTTAAACTTTTAAAAGATATAATTACGATACTCCTTATTCATATTTATTTACGATAACTATATAAATTAAAAATCAACTATAGATTATAACAGATAAAAAAAAAAAACTGAGAGAGTGTATTCTCAATCAAAAATTAAATAGCCATAACTCTTTTCTTAATTTAATGGGTTAAAGGCAAAATAATTCTCTTAAAAAATTCATACTTTTGGAATTATACACCTCATATTTAAGATCCTTTCAAATATACCCCTCACGTTTGAAATTCAGAACTAGTACCCTTCTTAAATTTAAATCCTTTTAAATATACTCATTACATTTAAAATTCAACAATAGTATTTTTCTTAAATTTAAATCCTTTCAAATATACCATTTTGTTAAGAATTTAACGAGATACTCTGCATTTGACTGTTTAAAAGGATGTGATTGCAATATTATTATTATTATTATTATTATTATTATTATTATTATTATTATTATTATTATTATTATTATTATTATTATTATTATTATTATTATTATCATCATCATCATCATCATCATCATCAAGGGTAAGTTGGTAAAATCAATTTTGTTTTCTCAAATCAGTGAACATTTCTTAGTGAGAATTTAAAAAAAAAAAATTGCTCTTCTTAATTTAATTGTATTACAATGAATATTTACTTTTTTAAAATCAATATATTTCCCTGTAAACTTCTATTATTAACTTCTATTAATCTACCAATAATCAGATATATAAGTTCATACAAAGATAATACTTAGTTACTTAAAAATACTATTTGTTAAATATATATATATTTTATCTTTAATTCATAATCCATTACCAATATATATATAGGCAATTGATGGATTTAGTTTGTAAACTTCTTTCAATTAGAAAGTCTGATCCTTAAAAATAGAATTTAACTTTGCACTGACTGTCACATGGTGTACGGAAAGGCCAAATATTTTACTCAAAAAAAGAATAAGGAAAAAAATATTAAAAAATAAAAATTAGGAGACCAAACTTACTAATTGAAAAAAGTTTAGGGACTAAACTTGTTAATTTACCTTTTGTTTTATGGCCTTCATTAAAGAAATCAAGAAACTTTTAATTTCTAGAAAAGAAAAGTCTCATTTGAAATCCCTTGGGGCCTTTTTGATTTATCAAGTTCTTAGCCATGAAATGTTTTTTCCTCTTCTACCTTGAGTTACCTTGCTCTATAATGTCCTGTATAATGAACTGCATTAAATAGAAAAGGCTCATCTTTTTGTTGCTTTCAAATTTGTAATGCCCCTAATCTAAATCATATCAAAGCGTAATAGGTTGGGTGTCACCCCATTAATTACCTAGACAAGGGGTTTTTATAACAATCAAAACCAAAAAGACATAAAACAAACACAACAACTATTACATTAAAGCTATCTGAAAGCTTAAATTGTAATATACAACCTGAAAGAGAATACAACTCAATGTATTCTAACATGTTTGCTATGGCTATAAATATAATTTACATAAAGCTATAGGGTTCGCTGACCTAAAGTATAATACTATTTTTAGCAACGTCGACTCTCAGCTTTGGATCCTAAGAAAACAAAGCAAAATACATGTGTGAGTGAAAATTACTCAGTGAGTTCTCGTGTGTACTAGTATTTTTCATAAACATGCAAAGGAACAGATTTATCGGGTTTTGTCTCATAAAACCGCAATAGAGGTTTGTTGTATTTTTCCACTGAAATAACTCTACAACTTAGTAGACGAAAATTTAATAAATATTTGCACAAAATTTTAGGCACATTTGGAAAATCAACTTTTTATCAACATTTGCCCCATAATTTCAGAAAAAATAGATTTTTTTCTCAATAGAAGGTCGGTCTATATGCAAATCTCACAAGGTTTTGCCTTTGGCTATTACATTCATATTATGTTAAGGAGCGAGCCTGCATCACTCAACTATGTATTGTTGGAGTGGTAAATACATACAAGTACACTACCTCAAATTCTAGATATTTTACTTGCTACCGTAAGCCTAAGGTTTCCAATCATGATGTCAATCATCATCGAGGCAACAAGGGGTTGAACATACCAAGTGTTCCTGCCTAATAACCATGAATAACCCAAATCATATATCAGAAGCAACTGCCAAGCAATAAATGACTAGCTAAGGACAACATAGTCCAATATTCTATCGTTCCATTCGGAGTAAGATAAATCCCAGAACTAACCAGGTTACTTGGAACTATCTATCTCTAACGTAAGCTAGCATAGTGGTCAGAGCCCCCCGCTGAGTACTCAATGTCTTCACTAGTTCACAAGACCAGTTCAATATTATGTTTCCCCAGAGAACACTAAGAAAATATTTTCTAGGGCCAAAACATCATCTTTCAAATATTGATCTCATACTGAGAAATCGCGCTCCAAAATCGTAGCGTAGAAGGAGAAAAGTTCCTTCTCATGTGATAAAAGGTTCATTTGAGGGTATTTACATAAATTATACATTCTCAAGTCCAAAAGAAAGTCCATACAGTAAATCCAAAATTCTAAGTTCGAAAAACGAAATAAATTCAAGGATTTTCATATTTCACCGTGCCTTGAGTTTTAGAAGTCATGTATCGTTCCTTTGAAAACCAAGAATTCATATATTCATATGTTTGTCCTTCATAATGGAACACCAAATACATGTGCAAAGTAAAATTTCATTTCGTCACATAACGTGTGAGAAGAAAGCTTTTCGACTACACACTTGCACATAAAAAGTACCATTCAAGTGACTCATAAATCCTTGTAGAAAATTTTATTTCCCAAAGTACTTAATAATTTCCTATTCAGAGAAACCAAATTTTGTTCAGGGAAACTTAAAGGTTCATCAACCATATCATCATACTTTAGGAAAATAGTCATTAAAAATGAATAATTCTAAACATTGAAATTCACATTTCTCATTTAAATCTAGCATGGAGCAAGATCATTTCTTTCACAGAAAAACCATATTTTTGTTCAGAGGAACCAAATGGATTTATAGTGTATAGCTTAATAAAATGGTAAAATCACTAGCAAATGCCATTTTAAAAATGTAAGGGGACTCGCCTTTTGTGATATTATTGTGTAGCAATATAGATTGTCATTAAATCTTCACAAAGTCCTTAGAATGGACACCTATATCAAGGGTTATTCCATATTTCTCTTAGTATCTAAGGTGCACAACTATAATGTATTGCCAATAAATATATTCATAAGGAAATTACAAATTTCCTAACTTCTCCATTTCTTATTAGAAATGGAAATGCATTACTTGAACTAATCAAAGACCATATGTCAATTTCTATATCCTTTCTCAAACATGTATAAAAGGTCTTTGTATATCCTCCTAACTTCTCATTCATCCATTAATGCAAATGCAAACAATACATGAACTTATTCCTTAATAAAATTCTGCATTTCTCACATCATGGCATACTTTCTTGTTTTCATTCTAACTTTTGATTTACAAGTCCAAATGACCTCAAATTTGTGTCAAAATTCTCCAAAGATCTTTGCCTACAAATTCATGAACTCCATTTAGTCAGACTTAAAGTTGACACAAAACTGCTGCAAGTTGACTATTGCAGTGTGTCTATAACTTCTCATTTTTTCTTACCAAATATATTCTCCATTTATTCTATTCTCATTTTAGCCCTCAACCATCTCTTGATTCATTCCATTCTTTTCTTAACATCACATAATCTCTTTATTTTTAGTCAAGAAAAAAATCTGAATTCTCACATAAACAAAGCCATAAAATAGCAGCCATGAACAAAACATACTAATCTTCCATGTTATTGACAATTATAACTTCTCTACTTCATTTTCTTTCTTCATTCATTTTTTCCATAAGTACAGCCACAATCAACCTTCCATAACTCTTCCAAAACACATTGAAACACCACAAAAATTATAGCAAAGCACTCCACAAAGCCACTGGCACACAGCTCCAACAAACAACATCATAACAAGAATTCTTCACCAAGCATATTTCATAATTCATGCTATTTTCTCATGAAATTTAACATCAAAATGCTCTCCATAAGCTATCTAACACTTTTAATTCTTGAAGGAAAGCCTTTTACCTTGTGTAGAATGATTTTTAGGCTGCAAATGTCCAAGCTTTTCTTTCCTTCATCCTTTCTCACCTCATAGTCTCTCTCTCTCTCTCTTTCTCTCTCTCTCTCTCTCCTTCTTCCTTTTCTTCTTGTTTTCTTTCATTTCTTCTGACTACTTTGCTTCCACCACCACTTTCTTCTTCTTTTTATGTTTTAATTCATCATGTGCCACAATTAGATGCAGGGCGGCTTGTTTGGAAGTTTCGAGAACTTCATGGAACCTATAGAAAGCCTTTAGTTGTATAAATGGGCTTCATAGGCTTTCTAAGAAAAAATTCCTTTGTATTACCTTTGTTGGGCTTTAATATAAATACTCACTCTATACAAAGTAGTTACCAATTAAAGTACATAAGGAAGGAATGTTACAATTTCCCCTCCTTCAAAGAATGTAGTCCTAGAAATTGGAATTGTCTTCAAAAAGCTTTGGGGTACTTCTTTCGCATTTCTATTTTTGTCTCCCACTTCGCATCCTATATTAGATTATGATTCCAAAGCACCTTAACAAGTGGGATTCTCTTATGTCGCAACTCCTTTTCTGCTTATTGTAGAATTTTGATCGACTTTTCTTTATAACTTAGATCTGAAGTCATTTCAATAGCTTGTTCTTTCAGTACATGTTCGGGATCAGCTACATATTTTCGAAGCTAAGAAACATGCAATACATCATGAATACCCTGTAATTCTATAGGTAAGTAACAGTCCAATGTACCTAGGTGCCAATTTCTTTCCTTGTACTTTACGTTTTAGATGATGTCTTGGTGCAACTTTAAAAACATTTGGTCTCCTTTTGAAAATTCCAAATCTTTGCTATATTTGTTGGCATAACTTTTCTGCCGACTCTTAGAAGCTTCTAATCTTGCCTTGATCAATTTACAGTCTACCATACTCCTTCAAGATTCAAAGAATCTTTTGTATTTTGTTTTCACCCTAAGCTTTCCCAATAAACCTATGTTGGAATTTGTAGGTGAGGCTGGAAGGAAAAGTAATGTTTTTGTATCGGGACTCAAGGCCTGAAAGATGATTAGGAAAAGGGGTACTGGATACTTGGCTTATGTGATTAATAAGCCAGGAGAGGATAAGAAACCCAAAGATGTTCCTATTGTGAATGAGTATTTAGACGTTTTTCTGATAGAATTGAAGGAGTTGCCACCAGAGAGGGAAGTAGAATTTTCTATTGATTTAGTGCTATCAGCAGAACCAATCTCAAGGATGAAGGCTTAAAATGGCAAAAATTATCAAAACGAAAACATGCTAGGAAAATGAAAAATTTACCTCTGTAATTGAATGACCCTCTTCACACTGATATAGCTATCTATACAAGGATGCTTGAAGCTATTGGATCACGTCCTTGTAAATGTCGACTGCGTCTCATTTACGCAAAACCTTTGATCTTCCAAAATGGTGTCCGTAGCACTGCCGGTGAAAGTTTAAAGATTGGGTTTTGACAAGCTTTTGGTGAAAGTTTCACCAAAGATATTTGTGATGTTGGGTTTTTGTTTCTGTGTATGAAAAATTGAAAAGCCAATCTCACAAAATGCATGAATGGCCTTTTTATTTCTTTTTCACATTCCTTGAGAGAAAAATGCCATCTGTATGAAAACAGAAAGCATCCATACTTTTTGTTATCCTTCACATAGAACAACACGAGATCCATCCCGTGTTGTCTTTTATTTATTTTTTTAATTTAATTAATTAATTTATTTATTTATTTATTTTTTAAAATTTTATTTTACCTTTGATCTTATTTATTAGTGTAGATAAAATTATTTACTTGTAGGCTTGAACACCCATAAATAATAAATCTCAATTATTTATTTTTTAGGCTTTATTAAACAACCTAATAAATAATTAATAAGCTCAAATAGACCAATATAAAATATCAAGCATTTTATCTAGTTTTATATCTAGATTAATTTTTTAATTATTCAATTTGGGTATTGGGTCCTAAATAATTAATTAATCAATCAAACTAGATAAATATATACTCTCTCTCGGACCTTTTATTTTATTCTAGTCCAATAATAAATTAGACTATTTACATAAAATAAAATAAAACCCACAATTATCAAGACCAATTCCTTAATCCAAATTTGTCAGGACTTAAGGGCCATTTTGGGGACCAAAAGATACATTGCCCTAGCTACTAAAATGACCAAAATACCCTTACTATATAAATAGCTATATTTTACATTTTAAATATTTTTTAATATCACCATAAGGAAATATTAACCCCAAGGACAATGTTGCGTTAGCAAAGTCTTCGACCTATAGGTGTAATGACTAAAATACCCCTCTACGTATTGCCATCCATTTAAAGGGGAAGAGTGTACTAACATCTCTCTAATAGACATCTACTATCCTTAGATCTCTAGTCCAATGATCCACGACCCCTGGAATATTTTCACTTTGCACGGGAGTTACTCTAAAATAAACATTCAAGTCATGTTCCACAGGGCCTTGGATAATTAGATCATTTAAACAGTCACAAGGGGCAATATAGCGCAGAAGTTATCTTGTACAAGTCTATCTTAACTGACTAGTCACATATACCAAACATACAAATATATCGGTTCTACGAAAGAACCTCAACTACAGTATATCAAAGTATATGCTTCTAGCTTCATCAGACCACCAACTCATACTCAAGCGGTAGAGTATTAGTCCACGCTATAACAGTAATAGTCTAGGTTTCTTTTAAATAGTACTTTTAGAAACCACTATTACAGGTCTTGTTCTACGTATTTAAAATACACTCATGCTATAAAGTGAGTGGGCTACTCGCTGGCTAAAAGTGAGCCATTCCCCATTTGAAATTCATAACATAATAATCTAAACATGATAAGATTCCCATTCTCATCAATCGGTTAAGAACAAACATTGATGTGTTAAGTAACCCATGATCCATACCTTAATGTGAAAAACCACCATTCACATAAATCACTTACTTAAATATAATGGGTTATTTTCAAATGAAAATCATGCACAAATAAAATAAAATTCACAAACAAATTTTGAGAATAAATTCTTTTATTAATAAATTTAATAATTACATCTGATAAACTAGTTTAGAGGGCATATATTCCAACAAAGGACTCCTTATAGAATGGCACTTACAGAATTATGGGAGCTCAAGAAACAATTACAAGAGCTGATGGAGCAAAAGTTTATTCGACCAAGTACTTCACTGTCAGGAGCACCTGTACTGTTTAAAAGAAATATGGAGTGTTAAGGATGTGTATAGAATTGTGAGGGTTAAACACAGTAACATGGTGAAGAATAAATATCCGTTGCCCATGCTTGATGAGCTATTTGATCAGCTATAAGGAGTCAGATGTTTTCCAAAATTAGATTTGGGGCAAAGATATTACCTAGTTGTGAAGTGTACACGGATGCATCCAAGGAGGGATTAGGAGGAGTATTGATGCAGGAGAGAAAGGTGACAGCCTATACCTCTAGGAAATTGAAACCTCATGAGGAGAATTACCCTATGCATGACCTAGAGATGGCAGTTGTTGTGTTTGCTCCTAAGAAATTGAGGCATTATTTGTATATAGCTGAGTTTGAAGTCTTCACCAACCACAAAAGTTTAAAGTATGTTTTATCTAGAAGGATTTGAATATGAGACAATATCGGTGGATAGAATTTTTGGAAGAATTTTGGTGTTCAATAAAGTATCATCCTGGAAAAGCAAACTGTTAGGATTCGTGGGCTCCTAAACACAAAAAACATCCACGAATTCCTTTCAAGGACCTAAGTAAACGATTAAAAAGACCTAAGGTTTATAGAATTACTTCTTTTGGCGTAATCGAGATCCTTCGATTCTGATTGTGCTATTGTATGTGCAACTCGAACGATCACCAGACGCTGCAGTATGCGAACGTCCTCTATCGGATACACATGACGAACTGACTCGTTACTCTGAGAGTTCTAGCACCTAGGGTTTGAGAGGTTTTTTTTTCTGGTGAATGGAGGCACGAATATTCTCAACAAAACGAGGCTCTTGAAAAGAAGACTAGGGTTTTCTTAAAAATTCCTGAACCTCTTAGAGTCCAACTCTGATAATATCTTATCATATTTTAATTTTAATTCAAATTAAATTAAAACTGATATGATAAGATTCTGCCATTATCTCGATAATTTAACTAATTAATTTACTGAATCAGATTCTTATCATCTGGACATCATCCAGATACATCGAATGTAGACATATTTTCAGATTCATTGTATCTGGTAAATTTTCTAAGTTCGATTAACTTAGACATATTTTCAGATTCATCGAATCTGGTTACCAGAGAATAACCTAACAAGTTCGCTTATTGTGTGACTCTATAGGTTCATTTAACACTGGCAGTGTACCTAAATCATATTTAGATGGTCTACAAGTTATAAGCGGTTTCTAGCAAAATATTATAACTATCCAGGTTAAATGAAGATCAGTGATTTCTTTGAACCAAACCACAATTTTATATTTAATCATTTTGTCACACGATATCCAGATTAAGAATAAGGCATGGAGTAAGTCATTCTTATTAAGCTTAACCAATTATTTTTTGATTTCATAGTAGACTGTTCAAACAAATTATATCAATATCTTATATTGATATATTTGAGTACGACCATGCATTTTAACAGTTTAACTTATCAAGGGGTCCATGGACATCTCTCTCATAATTGAGAGGGACAAATTCCTTCACTATCAATCATATTCCTCTCATTGATTTATTTTATATCCAACAGTAGTCTAATTTATTATCTGGTTAAAGAAAACTTTAGACAACGTCAAAATATAGAATTTATCAAATAAGAAACTATGATGAATTTAGGTCGAAGGACTTTTAATATCATTATGGCTAGAAAGTACTTAGGACATGTTCCATGAAATACTCTTACAGTGTGTCATGTCTAATACAATCTTCTTTAACATTTATTTATATTTTAACTTGATATCACAAATATCCATGACCAGTAAAACATAGCCATCAAGTCACAAATATACTAATCTTAATTTATTATTATTCCAATAATAATAATAATCGATTATGAACAGTTTTAGAATAGTCATTGTATTTATTGTTGGGTTTTACTATCAAGTCACGTACTTGATAACCACAAAATAAAATGCACTATTTATGAAAAGGAAAACCTCATATTATTATATAAAACATAACGATAATAGTATTACAAATTACTCTAGGGCATATCCCTAACACAAACACAGTAGCGGATGCCATTGGCAGGAAGGTGAATTTATCATCTCTTCGGATGTTGCGAATTTTAGAACTGGAAGCATTTGCGGTAGATGAAAAATAAGGCTGAGTAATATTTCCATCCAACCTGCTTTCCTACAACAGTTGAAGGGAGAACAAGATAAAGATAAAGAGTTGCAAAGGTTAGTGCAAAAGGAAGTGAAGAAAGGAGGAGATAAGTTTTGAAGGGATAAACTAGATGAGTAAATAGGGTTTTGGAAAAATATGTTGCGGGTTTGTGTTTTGGATTTTGGAACTAAGTAGATTGATAATTTAGTGTATGCAGAATTTGCATACACCAATAGTTATCAATCAACAATTGGAATGGCCCTATTTGAATCTCTATATGAAAGGAAATGTAGTCTAGGACGAAGGATGAGTAAATAAGATGCCTTCAATCTTGAAAAGTTCAATAGGCTATAGAGATGATTAAAATCAAGCTGGAGGGAGTTCAGAGTAGACAAGAAAGTTATGCGGATTGCCGTAAGAGAGATTTGAAATTTGAAGAAGGAGATCGTATATTCTTGAAGTTGACTCCACAACGACAATTGGGAATCAAAGGACAAGGGAAGAGGTTGGCACCTAGATACTTTAGACCATTCCCTGTTGTCGAACGGATTTGGGAAAGTAGCCTATTGATTGGAGTTACCCGTAGAACTTCAAGGTATTCATGACGTGTTTTATGTTTCCCAACTTCAGAAGTATGTGGTTAATCCTGCCCACATTTTGAATGAAGAGCCAATTGAGATGACTTCAAGCTTGAAATATGAGGAAATGCTTATTAAGATCTTGGAGTATGCTGAAAAGGAATTGCAAAATAAGAAAATTTCACTTCTAAAAGTGTTGTGGGATCGTCACCCAGTGCAAGGTGCAACTTGGGAAACAGAATGAAAATGTGGAAAAAGTATCCAAAACTATTCCAAGTATAAGCCACTTTCGAGGACGAAATTTTTTGTAAGGAGGGGAGAATGTAACACCCTACCTTTTTACTTTTGATTAGCTACTATTTGTAATAGGATGAGAATTTGTATCAATGGCCAGAATAAAAGTTGATCGGCGTAACGAGACGAATATTTTAGTATAATAATATTTTGTCAGGACTTGAATGTAATTATTGGATTTGTTCTGCTCGTACCCTAAATCTTCAGAAGGCTACTATTATTAATAAAGTAAGAATTTAGGGATACACTGAGAAGAGAAATTGATCAGTACAATGAAATGCACGTTTTAGTGTGAAATATGCTACCGAGTCACTGAAGGCATTTTTGTTATTTTGACTGCACCCGCGACTTTGATCCCAAATTTGACCAAATAGAGAAGAAATTGAAGAATTTAAGTATTACTAATGGATTCAATGGAATTTTTGGAGTTGAATGGTGAAATAAAATATTTTTTCATTTCGAACCCGATTTTACTCATTTCTGAAGAAAATAGGAAATCGCGGTTAAAACAGTGCATGTGGCATTTTGTGCTTGGTAGCCTATGGACATGCATCAATTTAAGAGAGGTTGCATGAAGGATTCATGCAATATGCATAGAATTAAAGGATTGCAAAATAAATGAAGAATGATATGTAATTTTTGTAATTTGAATACATCACTCGTGGGCCCGTTTGATTAAGGTTTTGTGCAATGTGATTGGCCAATGTTTAGACCAAGAGAAGATGAATGAATGGCTGAAAATTGACCAAGAATTTCGGTAGCCATGCAAGAAGAAATGAAGGAATTTTTGTGGAGGAAAAATGGGTGGTTGGTGAGTAAAAATCTCATTGGAACACACTTAAGTATATTCACCATTCAATTAAAAAAAACAAGAGATGAAAGGCCAAGATTTGAGGATGAATGGTGGTGAGAAGGGGTTGTTATACAACCAGAATTTCTGCAACCAAAAGGGAGAAAAACCAAGAGAAAAAAAAATTAAACAAGAAAGAGAAAAGGCTAGTGTGTGTTCTTGATATTCTAGGTGAGTTTTGAGAGTTCTTGGAGAAAAATCACTTCAAATAGCCTCAAATACAAGGTAAAACCCTACCTTTCTTGAATTAAAGTTGTTGTTGGGTGAATGATGATTATGTTGATTTGATTTTTAACATGAAAACTTGATTTTCTTGTCTTGATTTTGGATCAAAGCTAGGGTTTGTGAATTTTGTGCATGAACTTTGTATATGCTCATATGTGTGCCAGCTGCCTAGGGGTTTATGGATGATGCGTTGTGTGAATGAGAACTTAATATTTGTGCTAGTTTGAAGGGTTGTTGTCGGTTGAGGAGATGATGATCAAGGTAGAGTAAATATGGAATTTACTTGGTTGGAAAACATGGATTATATTAGCTTTTGATTAGAAAGATGAATTTGTGTTGAATAAGTGTGACTTTTGTGAGCTATGGAATATGGGAATCACAGAATTAAAGTTTATTTGAAGGAAAATTGAATGAAGTAATGTTCCCAAAGTGTTAAAGACTAAAGGAAATAAAAGGAAAGCATGAATAGTGGGATTGAATCAAAACTACTGGGGCTATTTTTACATAGTAGCATGTCATAGGAACTAGAACTCTAGAAAAAGCTTATACAGAATTAAAGTTAAGAGTCTTAAGGTCATTTTGGTATATCATAGAGCCAAATCGGAGTTGTGGATTGAAAGTTATATGCAATGATGAGGTAAATCTTTCTTGTAGCCACTAAAAAGTTTGTTTCTCTTTGAATTAGTCTTGAGCTTAGGAAGCACTTGAGTGGATTGAAAAAGGCAAGAGGATGAGCTCATTGTTGTAAAAGTCAAAGAAGAGTGTAAACACGAGGTTGAGTGACATTGATTGAGTGCTAAACACATGAAGATGTGAAGTGAGGAACTTTTCTTGTATGTTTTTCTACTCAAATTTTATCTATAAAAAGAAAATTGACTTATGAGAGTTCATATGATTCATCTTCTATGAGTGCTTAAGGTAAAGTAAGTGATTTCTATGAAATGTCATGTTCAAGTAGAGGAAAATGTGATGACTATAATGAGGAAGAATGTGACTATGAAGAATGTGAAGATAATTGTGAATTGTTGTAAGATTGTTATGAAGAGCAAAGCACTAGTGGACATAGAAATGGTGGATGTGAAAAGGGAAGAATTGAGCATATAGATTATGAGAGTAATGAAATACTTGTGGGAGGACCCCCAAAGAGAGTAAAGGGTAGATTGCAAAATTATTCAAATAATGGAGTGCAAAAAAAGAGATAGTATGTGCAAAAGAAGAAGGAGTATGATTACTCTAATTGTTGGTGAAAATGCCATTACTTTTACAATTGTCCTAATGAGTCACAATGGAGGAAGGATAAGTTGCAAGGTAGTAGAAATCCCACCTATTGACACACCAAAGCTACTTATCCCAACAAATTGACACATAAGAGATTTCTTGGGGCACAAGGTCGTAAAGAAAAATATGTGAATGTTGTGAATCAACCCCAAAGGAGAGTAGACCTAAAGCAAACCGCTTATGCTAACCATCCACTTAATCAATCAGGAGATGTGGGAAAAGAGAAACCTGGAGAGGTTGGAGTAGGTAGTGAGGAAGGAATGGTGATTGAGTCAATTTGTCTATTGATTAGAGTAGTAAGAAGAGATGGGGATGCTTGTGAGGGTAAAGAAGGAGATGAAATGCAAAGGAAAAATATTTTCTTTTCAATGTGCCTTATCAAGGAAAGACCATATAATGTGCTTATTAATGGGAATAGTTGTATAAATTTGATTAGTACTATATTAGTGGAGGAATTAGAATTAGAAACCTTGAAACACCCTAGTTCTTACAAGCTTCATTGGTTGAATAATTGTGGAGAAGAAAAGGTGAACAAGCAAGCCAAAGTTGAATTTGACATGGGGGGGATACTATGATGAAGTGTTATGTGATGTATATCCTATGCATGTTGGGCATTTTTTGTTGGGGGGACATTGAATGTAGTCAATAAAGGGAGGAAAAACACTTATACCTTGATGAAAGATGAAAAAAAGTTCACTTTAGTTCCCTTATCCCCTAGTGAGGTTTTAAAAGATAAAAATATTTTAAGGGAGAATAAACACAAAAGGAGAAAGAAGAAAGAGGGAAAAAAGATTGAGAAAAAAGAAGTTGAAGGAAAAACAAAAGAAGAGGTTGAGAACAAAGTGGAGAAAGGGAAAGAAGAAAAAGAAGAAAATAGAACAACCTCTTCAAATTTGAGAGAGAGAGAACCGAGTGACAAACAAGGAGGTGAGAAAAGAAAAGATAGTGGAGGTAAAATGAGAAGGCAAATATAGGTAGTGAAAGGAGAAAAGAATAAGCATGGCAATGTTCAACAGACTACATTTTTGCCTTCACCCAAAAATCCTTGTTTGAATTTTTATGTAGATGACCATTTAAGGACAAATTATCACAAAGAAGAGAAAAATGATAAGAATCGTCCAAAGCATGAAAGCCAATCTAAAGCAGGGGGAAGGAGAACAACGACACAAGACACGCCTCTATGGGTGAAGCTCCTTTTCAAGAGACTTTAAGATGCATTTCAAGATTCCAAGCCAAGGATGAAGAAGGTTATCAAGCAATGGAGGATTAAAAAAGGGCCAAGAAGATCAAAGTTTAGACAATAATTGGTATGAAGGGCCAAAAGAGCATAAGAGCGGGATGAAGAGACAAAAAAAGCCAACTATGTGGAGAACAGAACACACCTGGCACCATGTCCTCTAAGCACTTGGCGCCAGGTCACTACTAGAGAAGAAATGTTCTGTTTCCATAACAGACCCAGTTCTAGGTCCACCCAAGCACTTGGTGCCAAGTCACTTCAGGCACGGCCCAGATTTTCTGATTTTTCTTGTTTTGTTTTATTTTGTTCCCAATTTAATCCCTATGACTTTTGACTTGTAATATGTGAAACCTCACCTAAAGCCAACCTTAGAGTAAGGGGGTCGGGATGCATATTATATTATTCTACATAAAAATATACTTTTTGAATGATTTTATGTACATTGGAATTATGATTTATAGGTTAGATGGCTTATCTATGCTTACTGAGTAGGAAGGGTAAAAAGGAAATTTTGCTTGATGTCGAAATAGGAAGATGGCTTGAGGTTTAGATAAGAAGAATATTTGGATGAGAAAATAAGCACAAGAGTTAGTGTGGTTAAGTAGTTAGAGCTTTGTGAATTAATCTCTAAGGTCATGAGTTCAAATCTCATCACTTAAGTTTTATTCGTAATTATCTTAGCTATGTCTGAATTTTTGTTTTTCTTACATTCCTTAAAGATAGGAATGTTGTCTTAGGGGAGACATGAAGATAATGTCTTGACCATATGATCATGTCTTAAAAAAAAAAATTCTAGAGAAATTCTTATCCTTTCATTACCTCTAGCTTTGTCCTAACATCCTCATAATTTAAATAATCCAAAGTCCATTAAATCTCTTCTTTTAATTTCGAAAATTATGTGATAATTATTTGGCCTTGAATTTCAAAAATCAGTCTTGAGGGATAGGGGATTGGCCGAAAATAGGAGAGAAATTAGGATAGGTTTCCAAGAGAAATAAATCACTATAATTAAACCCTCAATCCTACCTTCATGTTGTTCATGGTTTTAATAAAGGAAAATCTGAAAAATTTCCAGAAATTTTGCAGAACAGCTTTCAAAAAATTCAGCCAGTAATCCTACTTATTTGTTTCCAAAAAAATAGTCATTTCATGTGGCTTGAAGACTGCACAAACTGCACAAAACTAGAAAAATTTCCTGCACAATTTGCTGCATTCTAAGTTGGAATTGAAGCTGTCTTTTTGTCATCAATTCAGCAAGACCACCCTTTGTTTTTCTCCAGAAAGAAGGCTGGAAAATCACCCTTGAAAGACCTTCAAACCCCCTCAAAAACCAGCTGCAAATCGGGCTGAAGAAATGCAGAAAATTCTGCACCAAAAGCCACCAACCTTTAAAACCTTGAACAAGTTGAAACCAGAGAAATTCCTAGTTTTGTCTCTGTATGCCTAGGCCAAAAAACACCTTCAAACCTCTACAAATTGGACCTTGTTCAGACATGGACTGAACACCATTGACCCCACATTTACCTTGAGTATTTGGACTCCATGAACACACCTCAAAAAGCTCATAAGATTACTCTATTCAAACTCTTTTGAACTTCAAAAAAATTCCAGAATTCTTACTTCATTAAATCACTCTTGTATCTAGCTAACAAATCAGAATTTTCTCTGCCATTGTAGACTTAATTTGGCCAGCAATAAAGCTTGAACAGCCTTCATTCTTTGGCTTAAACCTGATCAGTCCAGCCGACACCATTGAAAAGCAAAGAAACCTTCCTTGATCAATCACCATTAGCTAATCTTCTACCTCAAACAACTCCTTAATTTCTTCCATTTGAATTTTTAAAAAATCTGATCACTCTCTCTCCATCTTGCTAAAGACCGAAACTCTTAATTGCTTTAGACATTCAGCCAACAGCATTCCAGAAAATCGTGCAAGCCCTTTCTCTCAAATTCTCTCAAACACACCAAGAATACTAAGAATACCAAGAACACACACTACACCTCTTCAAGCCTAAACCTACCCTAAACACCTCCAATCATTCTCAAATACTCCAGATCACTTCTACTTAATCCGTAAACTTCATTTCTAGCCTTTATAACATAAGATCACATAAACTAAAATTTTCAATCGGATCAAAATCAGTTTTTTTTCTTAAAGGTCTCAAGAACATCATCAAGGTAAATCAAGAACAACCTTCTTGTCCATCCTCTTCCATTCAATTTTCAATATACCATACTAATGCTCTCTCTCTCTCTCAACCGAAATGGTTGATCAACCATCAACCATGGCTGTTTTTTTTTTCTTGGACGACTAAAGGCTCTCAATCGCATGGACCTTCTTTAGCCTTCATCAAGTGATCGACTATCAAGTATTTTTTTCTAAAATCCTCCTTTGTTATTTCTGAATTCATGTCTCTTAGATGTTGAGAGGAAGAATGGATATGAATGGGGAATTGAGTATATGTATGTGGATAAAGGTGATGAGGTTAGGACATAGGATTGTTGCATATGACTAATTTATATGGATTTTCTTTGGAATCAATGTATGTTCATTATGCTTAATGAAATTTATGGATGTTTGAAGCATGTTAGATATTATGACACCAAAGGTGATTAGGCTCTTATGTTCTTATTTTCCATTGAAGCCATGAATGATGATTATTCCTAGAAGGAAATTAGCCTTGTGCTAGTATGTGATAATTCAAGCATATATTCATGAATAGATTAGTTTATTATTTGATGTTAGAGAATGTGTTCATGAATCTTTTCTAGCAATAGGAAAACTATGGTGAAAGATTATTTTCTTGTTAATTCTAGGTTATTTTTATTAACAAATTTTATTACTTTAATTAAAATTACTACTATATTTTTCTCTATAAAATTCGAAACTCTAGGAAGATTTGGATTGGAATATTAATTAAAATATTAATATTTTATTAATCAAATAAATAAAATCTTAGAATTAATTAATGACCTTGTAGACCCTAGTTAAAACTTTTACCTATATTCCTAAATATTATTTATATTAAAATTTATTTGTTATTTATTAATTAAAAATTTAATATAATTCAATTATTATTAATTTTATTATTTATTATTTATTTATTATCTATTAATTATTAATTAAAAATTAAGTGTAATTTATTATTTATTTATAATAATACTATTTAAAAAAATACCATTTACCAATATTACATAAAGGATTTAGTAATATTCAATATTTAACACTAGTTTATTTATTAGCCATAATACTCAAAATTTATTATTTAAAACTATACCTTGTTAGTAATTATTTTAGAATCCATAGTTATTTTAACTTATCAAGTTAAGCTTATTTTATAAAATACTTTATCATCTAGCCTTAAAGCTTAGGACATTAAGGTCATGGTTAGTCATAGTTGTAACTAGTTGAGCAATGAATTATTTATGTAAGGCAGATATAGTTTGAATGTAACCTTATGCCTTGTGTTTACCCCAAGCGGGGTTAGGTTGACCTTGGAAGATCTTTGAATCCCAGAAGAGCAAAGGATCAGGTAAGCTCCTACATGGAGTCATTTGAAGACCAAAATTATTGTGAAAAGCCAAAATTCAATGTGTATGATCATTCGTTTGTAAAGGATATTAGGGACTATTTTCCTTTTTATTTCAGTCAAGCAAATCATTTTAAAATTAAACAAGCAATTTTACACAAAACACTAAACTCTTTCTAAAACCCAACTTTGACAAGAGTTTTAGAAACCCTTAATTACTATTTCCAAGTAAATCATTATATGATCAATTTTCTCCCAAGTGGGACAAGAAACGTTGAGTACTCAATAAGGGTAGACTATTAGGACTAGTCTTTGAAGGGTTAGGATAAGTCTCTCAGTAGGTGGCCACCTCTGAGGAGTGAGTCCTTCTCGGATAAGATGCCAGTCCGGTAGGTCATACCGATTCGAGCTAGCAAGTTTTAGTCAAGTAGACTGTGTGTTTCTGGAGTGGACAACCGATAAGTTTGGGTGTAGAGATGGAGGAGTATCTCACCTGGTAGGCCGTACACCTACCTTATATCAGCATGCTCAACGTGTGGCATTCTGACCATTATATTGTCATGGGGCCCAACGTGTGGTGCCATGGCTACCTCTTTGGGTAGTGGTATTTATTGTGCACATGTATATTTGGAAAGCAAAACACCACTCTCCACTTTTAACATTTATTTAATGCTTGCCAGTACTTTCTTTTATGAAATTTTTACAACTTGTATACATGAACTATTTTACCTGAAACACTCAAAGCACCCACGGGCTTACTGAGATTTTTATCTCACCACCCTTTTATACTATGTTTTCAGGTCGATCCAGCTATGAAGGCCATTAGCTAGATTGTTGCCTATGATTTTGATGACTCTCTATTATTTTGCTTATGCACTGCTTTTGAGAGATTATAGCAAATAATTATTTTTTTTACTTTGTTCATGTATTGTTGGGTTGTAATAAGTTTAATTTTAAAGTATTTCTTTTATTTTATTTTATGTGACCTAATCATAAAGACCCATTGTCCTATGGATGGGGCAACATCCCTAGCCCAATGGGCCTAGGTAGTGGGGTGTTACATAATAAGTATATTTTAGACTTACTTAGGAGATGAATGGATGAGATTACATCTCCAATTTGCCAGGTTTAGTTTGTTATCTTTATATATGCCTCCTTACTCTTGTAATAGTTAGTTTTTTAGAGAATTAGAATATTTTGATAAAGAAACCAAATTTTCTCTAGAGGAGAGTGTGTAAGGGGTGATTCCTATTTCAAGACCAAATCAAAGGACTTAGTCCCACCTTTGATTCCATGTGTCTAAACTTCAAAGGGATAATCTAAATCTCTTTCTCTATTCTTGGGTGCTAGTGTTCTCTCTAGTGTTCTTGATAGGTTGAGTTTTTGGGTGTCTTCAAATCCCATCTTTTATTTCTAATCTCTTGATAGATTAGGGTATTTATGTGTTTTAAAGTAGGCTAGATTCATCAATTCCCATTGGGTTAAGTACATTTGCATTTAGGTCATTTGCGTGTCTAAATTTGGTAGGGAGTTAGGTGAGCAACTCTGGGGTTCTTCAATAATCAAGAGGCTTTAGCATTTTTAGCTTGTATTATAAAGGGCTTGAGGTAAAAGGAAAAGAAAGGTGAGTAAAAGAGCATGGAGGGAGGCAAACAAAAATTAGGATGGTGCAAGAGAGAAGCATAAAAATGAAACGAGAGATTTAAAAGTAAATGATTAAAGTGCAGAAAAGAGGCAAACAAGGGGGAGAGAAAAAGAATGCCAGTGGAGACAAAAAAAGAGTGAAGAGTTGGGTTGTGAAGAGAGTAAATATAGAGGTTACTAAGAAATAAAAGCAAGATTTTTTATCTATGTACAGAACTTCTTATTTGAAATGTAATGCAAGTATCGATTCAAAGTCGAATCTTCATCAAGAAGGGAGAAATGATAAGAATCTTCCTAGGCATGACGGTCAATTCCAAGAAAACATAACCAAAACACATGTGATCATCTGTGAACGTGAAAAAGTACTCATGACCTCCTCTAACAGGTGTAGTGATGTGTTTAGATTTGGGTAAAAAAAATCATATAAAAATACACATATGAGCAAGCGTTATCATCATTAACAAGTATACATTAATCAAGTTTAATGTATACCCGTCATTCCTAATCAAGTTTAAATTAAAACGTTAACCCTAAATTACACATATGAGCAAACGTATTCATCATTAACATAGAATAGGGTTCAAACAAGTGTCGATCCTCCAGGAACAAGTATACATTAATCACTTTTCTTTCATTGTTTAACCGACTCTATAAAGTGAAAAGAAAAATAAAATAAAATAAAATAAAATAAAAATATATACATGTCAAGGATGGAGAAGTATGTAACTCAAACCATTATTTTGACAATCATGATCTTAAAGTACCTAATCACTATCATAACTAATTATTCTCTTGACATCATGAAGGATAACATAGATTCACTTCTTTGTCCAATCCATGAATCCCTATCTTCTAGACAAATTAATATCACATATCATGTCTCAACTAATTCACCTAAAAGATGTATTAACCACAATCCTTTGATTAAATTTCCATTCCTGGCAAATTTACACATGAAATTAACCAATGAATCCATATCCTGGCAAACATCAATTAACCTTTAACTACTTTGTCCCTACTCTTAACCCCTTTGTCCAAGCAAGTTAAGAGCCAACAAATATGAAACTAATGAATTGAAACTACCATCAACCCCTTTGTCCAAGCATGTTAATGGAAAGAAACAACCAATCAATTTCGTAATTAGCACAAGTAATTAAATACTAAGAATAACAATCAATTAATCAAAAGATCAAATAATTCTAAAAATCATGACTATCTAAAATAATGTCAAATTTCAATAAAACAATTAATACATCATTGTTCAAGAAAAAGAAAACAAAGGAAAGAAAGAGATACTTATAGACAAGCCTTCTTCTTCTTCCTTCATAGACCCTCTTGTACAACCCTCCTTGAACTATTTATCTCGAGAAAATATTAGTGATGCACTCTAAAATAAATCTAAGTCCCTACATTGTGCACCCCCCCTTTCCTAGGGTAAATTGGCCTTTATTTATAGGCTTACAAAGTTCCTAAAAGAATCCTAAGTAAAAAAGAAGTACCTAAAAATATCAAAAACCAAAAAGGTTTAGAAATAAAATCTAACGAAATTCTAAATAGAATAAGAGAGGTCCACCACCTTTGACCTTTTGAATTGGAAATCAAGTTTGACTTCAATTTGATTTGGACTTCAATTGGATTCTTGATTTTGACTTTGTCGTCTTCTTGTGCGGAAATTGCAATTCTGTTGAATTTGAAATTGAGCCACACGGAGAAGCTTTCCTTGTTGCAATTGGCTCAATTGAGCCATGAACCACCCAAGCCACTGAAATTTAATCTCTTCTTGCATCGGCTCAATTGAGCCGTGTGAAAGCCACCAAAGATTGTTTTCTTTTACTGTTTCTTTCCTTCATCCTATTGCTTTTGTTCTTTCTTTACTTTAGCCGTTTTTGTTGACTTTTGTTTTGCACCTGGGCCCCACCGAAATTCATGCTTTGTTTCTTTGTTTGTTTCCTTTGCTTTGTTGCATCGGCTTGCTGCACAGCCAAGCCTACCGAAATCTTTCCATCTTTTCCTGATAAGCTTTTGTCCTTTTTCTCAGCCATGAACCAGCCGAAGCTGTTTCTTCTTCTGTTTTCTTTTCTTATTTCGGCTGCTTCTTTTTTAGCTTGACATTGTTGACTTTGATTTGCAACTGGGCCCACCAAATTTTCTTTGTTGTTGCATTGGCTCGATTAAGCCATGAACGAGCCTATTCTCCATTTTCCTTTCTAATTCCCAGTTGCAATTTATTCCCCTATTCCTTCAATTTCTTTGCACACTTCTCTATTCCACCAGTAGCTATCCAGCGCCGGTTCTACCTTCCTGGGCTGGCGCTGCCTCTATTATGGAAAATCACACAATTAGCTCTAATTTTTCCTTATTTTTGCATAAAATTACAAAAAAAAAAAGCATTTTTATAAAGGAAATATCAAATAGGAAGGAATATGACTAGTTATTTCACAAAATGTATCACAAAATATCCTCAAATAACTAGGAAAAATATAACTAATTTAGCCCATATCATGTAGACATAGGATCACAACATCAGTATGAACTAACTATAATATTTCTTTGGCTCTTTCCACTTTTTAAATAATGGACCTTTTAGTCATTTTACCTATAAGACAAGATTTACACTGAGGCCATTCTTCCAATTTTAATGAGTCCAAAGAACCATTTTGGATTAACCTCTGAATCCACTTAGGATTTATATGTCCTAATCACAAATGCCATAAATAAGAGTTATTGATGTGGCCTTTCTCTGCTTATTGTTAGGTACCGTCTAAGTATTATTTATTTGGCAATTAATAGGATTAATATACATAAGATTCCCATACATGTTTGAAAATAAGTAATATTTCCATTTCTACTGACTAAAAT
Organism: Voacanga thouarsii; assembly: GCA_026120185.1. Lineage (NCBI taxonomy): Eukaryota > Viridiplantae > Streptophyta > Magnoliopsida > Gentianales > Apocynaceae > Voacanga > Voacanga thouarsii. The sequence goes on from JANUWF010001199.1 coordinate 2,003,908, forward strand.
GCCAGAATATAAAGAAACAGAATATCCTTACTTAATCAATTTTGAAACTGAAATCAAATTCTATTTAGAACTACAAATATATAAAATATTTTTCAAAATAAAATCCTATTATGATCAAATAAAAGCTCAAATTCTCCTATTGTTGAGGCCTATACTTGTGCTCCGTTGCCCACTCTAAGTTTATGCTCTCCACTACTAAGCTGTCTTATCTTACTGAACCCCTGCAAAGAGTTACAGATATGGTAAGTGGCTCCAGAATCAACAATCCAAGTAGATGATGACCTAACCATAAATATAAACTCTAAGTATAGAGCAGCACCTGAGGAGGACTTGGCCAAGAAGTCCAGATAGTCCTTTTTGAAGTGCTCCTTTTTGCCACACTTGAAACACTTACCCTTGGGCATGGCGATGGGCTTGGATGGACTGGGCTTGGATCCCTTAGACCGGGCTTCTGCATTGTTCTGGTCCTTTTTCTTCTTGAACTTCTTGGGCTAAGGCCTAGTTCTAGAAGATTAACAAGAATGAGTAACTAAAATCTTTGACTTAGGCTTCATAATTTTCTCAGCAATCTGAAGTTCTTTCATCAACTCAGTAAAAGACATACTCAACTTGTTCATGTTATAATTTAACTTGAACTAAGAATATGAATTCAGCAAAGTCTCAAGAACCATGTCAATTTGGCTCTCAATATCAATTGTTGCCCCTGGGATCTCGGTCTCCTCAAAATGAGCAATCATCTTTAGCATATACTCGCGAATCGATGCCCCCTTAGCAATCCTAGTGTTTATGATTACCCTAAGAGTGTCCTATCTTACGAGCCAGCTCTTGTCAGCAAATATAGAATGCAATGATACATCGATGTTGTATGCAGTAAGCATGTTCTCGTGCTTAGACTGAAGGACGTTAGACATGGAAGCCAACATTTAGTATTGTGCCATTTCATTTACTTTCCTCCACACCTTCTCAACCTCACAATCCTAGTCTATGGAATCTTCCCTAATTACAGAACATGGGTCGGTCATAATATACTTATACTCTTTTGCAGTAAGTACTATGTACAAATTCCTTTTCCAGTCCACATAGCTAGGACCAGTTAGTTTATTCTCCTTGAGAATAATGGACAAATGACTGAAACCAGATATTTCCGCCAATTGAAAAAAAACTTCATTCAGAAAAATGTCTGTTTTGGAAAAACATATAAAAATGCACATTTAATACATCATATTATTTCCATGACATGGTTAACCTATTAAAACCATTATCAAAAATCTAAAAATTTTGGCTCTTAGAAAAATTGACAGGGTTTCGTAGGAAGGTTAACAATTTTCTAAGTTAAGTGTATAACCCTCACAAATTAAACTTCTTTAATAGGTAATGATTTAGAAATATTTTCATTAATAGGATGGATACTACTCTCACCACCTACGGACAATCTAACATTAATGCCTCCAACGATAGGCTGGCCGACACTAACACATATCCTATGTTTTAATTATAATTCCTCCGTTAGTTCTAGATTCTCATAAAAATCCATTTTATAGGGGGTCATGCTTAGAATGACGTGAGAAAATCCACAATCTCTAATAGGAATCCGTGATAGAAGCCGTGGGGCTATTGGAACCCCTCTTCCACTTAATCTTTTGAGAAAAATAGTTTTTTGGAAAAACCGTTTCTTTAAAATTTAATTGATTTTTATTAACTTTAGTGAAAATCCAAAAATTCAACCATTATTTTCTATGTCAAGGATAAAACCCTTTAAGAGAATAAACTATGAATTTTTATTTCAATACTTAAGTTAAAACCATTTTTCTAGGAACAAAATTTAAAATACTTAAATTCAAAATTATTCTCCATGTCAAAGATAAAATACTTTGGAAGAATAAATCATGAATTTATTTTTAAATTACATAGTTCCATTTTAAAATGTTTTCCCTAATTGTTTGTTCTAGAGAAAAATTAATTTCTCAAAAAACCTTTGTGCATTTGATTACAAAAATAAATAAAAATAGTCATGCTCCAAAAAAAAACTTTTTTTTACATGCAATTTCTAATCTTTTATTCTTATGTAACCAAATAATGGATATAAACATTATAATAATAAAAAAAATTAAAATGATCTTGTCTAATCCTAAGGTGGTTCTGCCTTTACTAACCATTTTCATGCAAAATTATTTTTCATAATAAATAAACATTTGCAAGAAAATAACCTCATGTGATATGGGACCTAGATGAAAAAGAAATTACAAGGAAAAATAATAAAAACAATTACCTTCAAGATGCCTGAACCGAAACCCGAAAACTGAGTCCCGTACCTTCTAAATATGACTTGAATTGAAACGTCATCAGAGTTAAGCTGGGCCTGGCTTCCTCAAAGCCAATCACGGCCTATAGTGAACAATACAATAAGCCAGCCATGGCTTATGACGAAGTCGGCCGTGGCTTGCATAGCTTCAAATTGGGCACGGTTTGCCTTTACCTGACCAAAGCTTGTGGAACAAATTCCACCAAGCTAGCCATGACTTGACGGCAAACCGGCCGCCGCTGGGTTGTCCTCTACTTTCTACAATTTTTTTCCTCAGGGATTTTAATGTTAATCCATCACTAATTTTTTGTTACAAGAATTCATTAACAAAATTGAAATACGATGTCAATCACCTATGCCTTTGAAAACGAGGCGTACCTAAATTCTACGAAAGCAATTAATAATAAATTATAGGTGTCTATGCCTCCACACGCGAGGCATACACAACATCTACCCATATCAAAAATCATGAGGGATTCATACAATTAGAAAGATTATATTTTTAATTAGTAAAGGAACCACATTTCCGATTATTAACCCTAACATGCTCCTAGATTATAACCATAGCTCTGATACCACTTGAAGGACTGCAGGAAAATAAAAACACAGTGTAAATTGCAATTTAAAAAATTTCTTTGAGCCAAAGTTTAGGAATACTTACTTCTACGATGTTTTACTTGAATAACCAGAGTTGGATTCAGTTTTGACAGTACTTCCTGAATTGGAATGTTTACTTATTCTGTGGGTATACCAGCTAACCGTCAGCTCCTTCACATTAAACACTTACCATGCTAGCTCTTGACCTTCTAGAGTATTCTTGAACCTCCTATGGACTTCTATCGATGAAAGTAGAACTAGAGTGAAAAAAATTGGAAGAAAAATAGAAGAGCTAAACGGCAAAGGAAAAATGAAGGAAAATGGCTGAGGAAAAACTAGTGGCTTGGTTTCGTTTCTAACTTTGGAAAACTGAAAAACTGTTTTTCTTTTCCTTAGGAATTCGGTCAACCTTTTTTCCAGGAACACGTAATGCCTTTTAAACAACATCTAGCTTTCCTTTTCCTTTTCTAACAAAACCAACCGACCTCCTTTTATTTTATTTCCATTTTCCTCTTTTTCCATATTTCTTTTAATGTGGTAGCTAACCTAGGTTTCCTTAACCTATTAGCCACTACACACAAACCTTGGTGGGCCAAGGCTTTTCTTAATTAGTCCAAGACTAATTAATTAACTCCCTTATTAATTAATTAATTCACTTGGGTCCAATATAAATTACCAGGACAATTAATTAATAAACTAATTAAATTATTCTAGCCAAATAAATAATTAATTGGACTCCTAGAATAATTCTTTCAATAATAAATTCACCCAATAAGCCTGTATAGTAAATAAATTTAGTAAGATTATTTGAGTTACTCTAGGGACCAAAAGACATATTATTCTCGGCTACTAAAATAACCAAAATATCCTTGCTAAAAATAGTTGTACTTTATCATTTTAAATATTCCATTTATCACCATATAGAAATATTGACCCCGAGAATAATATTGCAAGTGCAGTGTTTGTTGGATTGTATGCTCTCTTAGACTAGGTTTCTGATGTAAAATCGAATATTTTAGTGAAAGAATTTATTTTCAGAAATTGTTTGTGAATTTACTTTTTGTTTGTGCACGATTTTCGTTTGGAACAGACCCATTGTGTTTAAATAAGTGATCCATGTAAATGATGGACTTTCACAGTAAGGTATGGATCACGGGTTATTTAACACATAAACATTTGTTCTTAACCTATTGATGAGACTGGGAACCTCATCATGTTTAGGTTATTATGTTATGAATTCCAAATGGGGAATGGCTTACCTTTAGCCACTGGGTAGTCCACTCACTTCATGACATAAGCGTATTTCGAATACGTAGAACAGGACCTGTAGTAGTGGTTTCTCAAAGTACTATATGGTAGAAACCTAGACTACTACCGCTACAGCGTGGACTAATACTCTACGACTTGAGTATGAGTTGGTGGTCTAGCGAAGCTGGAAGCATATACTTTGATTTGCTGTAGTTGAGGTTCTATCGTAGGGCCAATATACTTGCATGTTGGGTATGTGTGACTAGTTAGTTAAGATAGACTTATACAAGATAGTTTCTGCACTATATCGCCCCTTGTGGTTGTCCGAATGGTCTAAACTATCCAGGGCCCTAGGAACCATGACTTGGATATTTGCTTTAGGGTAGCTCCCTTGGAAAGCAGAAACACTCCAGGAAGTCGTGGATCATTGGACTAGAAGCCTAAGGATGGTAGATGTCATTTAGGGGGGTGTTAGTACACTTCTTCCTCTCTAAATGTACGGCGATGTGTAGAGGGGTATTTTAGTCATTTCACCTGTAGGTCGGAGACTTTGCGAATGCAGCATTGTCCTTGGGGTCAATATTTCCTTATGGTGATATTAGGAAATATTTAAAATGCACAATACAGCTATTTGTATAGCAGGGGTATTTTGGTCATTTTAGCGACCAAGGCGATGTGTCTTTTTGGTCCTCTGGATAGCCCGTAAGTCCTAACTATTTTTGGGTTGAGGAATTGGTCTCAGCTTGAAGAGGATTTTATTTTATTTTATTTTATTTTATTTTATTCAGAAGTCTAATTTATTATTGGATCGGAATAAAATAAATAAATAAATAAAATAGAAGTTGAGAGAAATTAATTATCTAGTTTATTTGGTTAATTAATTATTCAGTGGCCTAGGTCCAGTATGAATAATTAAGAAATTAACTTGGGCTTAAACTAGGGGAAATAATTAATGTTTAATTATTTATTGGGTTATTTATATAGGCCCAAGAAATAAATAATTAAATATTAATTATTATGGTTCATTTGGGCTCATTAATTATTTATTGGGTTACTTATGTAAGCCCAGGAAATAAATAATTAATATTTATTAATTTGGGCCTTTTGGGTCCAAGAAAAATAATAAATATTTATCTGGCCCAATAGTTTGGACCTTAGGGTTTTTTCCAGATATGGTTAAGAGGAGTTTAGGGTTAGGCCAAACTGATTCTCAGGATAACATCCGGGTGTTTTGAAATCCCGGGGATATGTTTATCAGATAATGAGAGACCTAATTTTGGCTAACTAAAAAACAACTCTCTGGGAAAAAAAAAACCCTAATTCTTTCCCTAGCCTCAAGCACTCACGTCTCTCTCTTGCTCTCTCACGTTTCTTCTTCTCGTTTTCTCCTTGTTCTTTGCTAACCAATAGCGAGCGAACCAAGGAGAATTGAGACCGTTTCTCTTTCCCATTGTGTTCACCAACTAGAGGTTAGGCTGAGGAATATCCCGAGAGCTGGAGAGCTAAGCATTAATGCAAAGAAGGCGAAGTCGAAGGCTAGCGGGTGTTCAACCGGAAGCTCCTTCAAGTGTGCAAAGCGAGGCGATTCCAGCCGTTCAATCTGTTCCTACGCAACCTAGGAGGGTTAAGGAACGCAAAGGTATGATCTTCACGCTTCCGCATGGCCTTTATGGCTCACATTTTATTTTTCTCTCTGTTTTTTTTCCGTCCATGGCTCCCCTGTTTCTGCGTTCCATCAGTGTCTTCGACTTACAGGTGTAGTGAGGAAAATACCTCTCTACGTAACACCTATCATTGAGATAGGAAAAATGCACTAACACATTTCTCAGTGACATCTACCATTCCTTTATAGCTAATCTGATAATCCATAACTTTCAGTATGTATCCACTTATCATAGGGAGCTACCCATAAGTGTACATACTTAGTCACGTTTCCTAGGGTTATTTAGATTATCCTGTACAATCACAATGGGTGATTTCTTCAGGTAATGAAGTATAGAAATTCTATTGTATAAATCTGTCTTAATTAATTAGACTCATACACTGAATGTACAAGGCTATTGGCCTTGTGATAAGACCTTACCCAACATATATCAAAGTGTACATGACCAACTTCACTAGACCACTAACTTATACTCAAGTCTCAGGGCACTCATCCACGTAGTAGCTACAATAAACCAATATTTATTTATTTTAGCATTTTTATAAAAATATTTATCGTGTGATCTAATTCTACGTATTCCAATTACGCTTACACTATCGGTGTGAGTGGACTACTTACCGGTTAAAAGTAAACCATTCCCCATTTAGAAACCATAGTGTAATGATCTAAACTTTGATGAGTTTTCTAGCTCCATCAATCAATCAAAAATAATTTTTTCATTTATATGTTAGTCACCCATAATCTACACCTTAATGTGAAAGTATAACCCAATCACATAGATTACTTCCTAATGCATTTAGACCTTAATATGCAATATATGTAAACAAACAACCATTAATGAATAAAACTTTTATTAATTTCCAAAATACAAAAATTCATAGGTCATTTTGGGCATACATTCTAACAAAGGCTCCTTGGATAGTATGAATATTCAAAAGGATTCAAAGAGGGTTTTAAGCCAACCAAGCTAACAAGCCAAGAGCCAATAAGATTATCAAGAAAAGAGTATTAAAAGGGAGCTTAGAAAGATCACAAAATAGCCAATAGTTCATATGATGAATTAAGGAAACTAATAAGAAAGCATTAAAGATCATAAAGAAAAACTATGGAGTGCAAAACAGGGGAGCACAACCAGATGCATGGCTATACATTAGACCTTGTGTTTAGCAGAACAAAATGCACCCAAAAGTTTAGTGCAAGACTAGATGCATGGTAATGCACTAACTGCACAACTATATGCACGGCTGTGCATCTGCCCGTTTTTGTGAAGCCCAATATGAGCATAACTGTGCAAGCATTTTGCATGGTTGTGCAACAATCCTAAAGCATTTTTATTGTTTTTTTTTTTTTTGGTGTATTTTGACTTTGTTTTGGTTATTTTACATTTAACCATGGTTGTAATGTTTTTAAGGGCCTGAAAACTTATATTAGGGTCATCTGATTTTTATGTTTTGTTTTTAAGTAGTTAGGGCAACATGAGGCCTATAATTTTCCCATTATAACACCATTTGGAATAATTTTCAAATTTTATCGAGGTTAAATAGAGTGTAAACTTTTGGAGATGAGAATTCCTTCTTAGTTCTTCTTTATTTCATGGGCAACCAAATGAATTATATCCACCTTTATTTGGAGTCTCTAAAATCCTTGAATTAATTCGTCTTGTTTCTCCGATTGGATATTGAATAGAAATCAAGAAATCTCTTGAGAAAGCTTTGAGAGGTGATTCCTCTTGGGTATTTCCCGCGATTAGGCTCTAGTCTTTCCCTATGTATTGAGTCTATAAATCCTTTAAGATAGATCAATTAGCTTGCTAAGTTAAGTCTTATATTCTCGATAATCTAAGGTTCTTGTTAAGGGTCAAATTGGTTGCCTAAATCTCTTCCTCAAAGTATTCTTAGTTTCTTGTTGAATCAAGAGTCTTCGATTGAGATTTAGATAACTTGATTCATTATGCTTTAGTTCTAGGATATTTATTTTGGCCCAGGGTTCTAGTTTTTTTTAGTTGGGTGTTTGTTTTATATATAAAATTTCTATTTTGAGTCTATATTTATGTCTTGTATTTTCTCTTATTTTTAACTATGAAATTCACATAAAAGTACATCCCAAAGAGCTCACTTCATTAATTGTCTAATTCATGCTCTGTCAAAAGATAAACAATGTAGAAGTAAACTAACTTGAATTCTAGATACATTTAACAATGAATCACATGAACTTTCATTGATGGTGTTTGTATTAGACCTTTTTAGAATATAAGCATGAATCTCACTTTGTCTTTTTTGCACAACTCTCATTATGAATGTTCTCAGAATTCTTTCTCACTACTTCTTTCTCCTAAATCAACTTCTTATAGATGTGATAGAGATATTGAATTCTTTTTGAATTAGAAGACTCCTATATCAATTTATTTTTACACATTTTCTAAAAACATTGTCATTCCTTTACATCTTGAGCTCATTTTTCTTAGTAAAGAATCTTTATTGTATTCACTTCCACGATATTCTCCAGATTTGCTAGAGTTCTTTAGATCATTAGTTTCCAAATCGTCTTCAAACTTTTTACTACATCAAACTATGCCAATATATTGTTGTTTCCTAAAGGATCCATAGTTCCTTTATCATAATATCAAAGTGTCATGTTAAGGTTACAATAGCATTGGTCCTAATAGACATGAATAAGTAATATATTCCTAATTTATATGATTTACATTGTTTATATGTTTCAATCAAACATAAAAGTAGAACATATTGAATAGATTAACTTATTTAAGCTAACTTCAATAGTACTAGGTATATTTGATCTAATATGTGAATTTATCTAGAGTCAACTTGATTGAATGATTGTTAATTTGTTCTTCATTATGAGAAAAAAAATGCAATCTCCGGCATGCTTCTAAAACTTCTAAGACTCATTTTGATTTGGATTCAAATTGTTGTTTTACCCAAAGATGTGTAAAAAAAGTAAGTGTGAAATTATCATAATTTTTATAATCTATTTCCTTAGCTTTTGTACAAGCTTTTGTGTGATTATGGATAATTTTTACTTATTTTGTATGTTTATGTGTTTCTAGGTAACCTTGACTAAAAATAATTGAAACAAAGGCTAAAATACTATATTTTCACACAAAGGTGATTGCTAGATGATATTAGAGGCTTTAGAATGTGATTTGAACAAGTTTTAAAAGTGATTCAATGCATGTGCATAGTGATATATAATTATACATTAAATCATGCTATACAGAACAAAAGTAGAGGTTTAGTGGCCTTGCACGATATGCAACACGACCATACCACAAGCTGTGTTGAACAAATGATTTAAATTATTTTTAGAAGTTTTGCAAACCTGAAATCTACAATCTATATAGCCAGGAGCACTGTCGTGAAAATGCTCGTGCTGCCATATATGGTAATGCTAGATCCCCATTCTGGAAGTGATTTTTTTGCATCCACAAGATTACATGGCCAAGAGCACAATCGTGCAATATGCCATGCTTGTTGGATTTCGATCATGAAAAAATAATTAATGCGCAATGGAAATTAAAATGAAATCCACTCAAAGGAATCACTCGTATATAGTTAAACGAGTTAATAGAGGGAAGAAAAATTGGTTACCTGAAAAACACAACTTTTAAAATTTTTGTTTGTGCACAGAACACTTCCATAAAATTTGTTTATGCACGAATCACCAAAATTCCAAGCGTAGGAATTTCTTTAATAGTATCCAAATGAAGAACCATACTCTACTGATGCCAAGAACCACTGCTAGTGGGTTTTCTTTGATGACTGTGGGAATTTTCAGGAGAAGAATATAGAAGAGAAAAATCGGTGTTTTTTCAAGAAGATAAAACTTTCCGTTTTTCCTTCAAATGAAAAGTGGCAATTTTTTGTATTCTCCTTATCTCATAGAGAACAATTTCTCTCTTCAATTATAAGGCATCACCTCCTCTCATTTTAGGAAGAAACATATAGAACCCTTTTCTTTTTCCTTCATGGGCTTAGGCTTCTAAAATTACAATTAGACCCATTGAATTATACCTTTTTTATAGTTTGCCTAAAATAATTTAATAATTGCAAATTCACCTAAACAAATATGACACTTTATAATTAGCCTATAATAATTATTTCTTTTTGCAAATCAATCCTTTACTATTATCATATAATAGCTTGAGTACTAATTCATCTATTGTGTGTGATCTATTTGGTTTTTTGGTCTATTGGTAGTAAAATATGAATTAATTCTAATTGCTGTAGAATTAATAATCCTTAATTATTAGAATTAACAATCCTTAATGAGTAGAATTAACTTATTCATTCTAATTAAGCTTAATTTATTAATTTTATAATTAATAAATCCATATTTAGCAGATAAAGAGTGGTATCTAACAATGCATCATGGCCACCCAAAAGTCCAGAAAATCAAGTGTCTTGATATTAATCTTTCAATAGCAAAATATCAGTGTAAGAAACTTCTTTTATCATACTATATCTCATTCAGTTTTAGAGTACGAAATTAGTACCAACTCCTATTAAAATATAACTAATTCTAACTTAAATTTATTGGTACTTATTCCAGAATTCATTACTCAATATATCTATCTAATAGGAATTAATCCAACCATGGGGATCAAGCTTAAGAAAGGGGAGATGACGAAATAGAAATAAAGCCGAGTTTGCCCGGTCTGTTGACGAGAGCCCATTTCAAACAATTCCAACACAATCTTTAGGCATATCTAAAAGCCCATTTCAAGTGGGATAGCATATAGACATTTCCGGAAGAGGATCGAGAACAAACCAAGCTGTTGGTGAATGAAGGACATCAATCGGAAGCAGTTCACAAAGAAATGACGCCTAGAATGGACCCGGCACCGCCCCTACTAGCCCAACCCATTGCCAAATGAGTACTAGAAAAGGCCACATTCTGATTTTGACTTTTTGATGCTCATATTGTTCCAGTAGAATATACCCAGCGTTGACCCTACTAGCCTGACCCGGCGGTGGCTGTGTACTGAAAAATACCTCGTTTGATTCTAACCTTCTTGTGAATGAGTACTGTTCCTCTAGAATGTACCAAGTACCTTCCCTAGGAGCCTTACCCAGTGCCGGCCCTACTCTGGATCCGAATCCCTGACATTTTTCAGCAATTTTTTGGGTTATTTTGTAATATTTTAAAGTATTTTAGGTCGGGAATAGAGTACTGTTATATAATAGTTGTATTGTAAGAACAAGATAATAATATTACAAATTTTATCATGAATGAAGCATTCAACTTGAAGGCTTGAAGCAATGGAGAGATTCCTTGTTCAATTTCAATGCAAGACTAACCTAAGGGATTAATCCACCCTTGAGTAAGTGTCTATAAACTCAAAAGATAATTCAACTAGGAAATCAACAAGGGTTCTTCTTGTATGTCATTTAGGGTTTTTGTTGTTTCTTATTTGAATACCCACAATTCCATATCCTTTTAATTCTTGATTTCTTGCTAAGTCAAGGGTCCTAAGGTGTTGTTGTGGTAGGCCTTATCTACTAAATCTGGGGTTCTAATAGCTAGATCTTTGAGGGTTCTTTGTTTGTGGAAAAAGGTGTTTCTGTGTTACTTGCTTTGATCTCTTTATGTTCTTTTCTTGTTTATTTTTCTTGTCTTGAATTCCTTCTACTTTGTTAAAGTTCAAGAAAAGCCACTTTAGATCTAGAAGGGCTTCCTCCCTCAAGCTCATATCAAAATTTGGTATCAGTGCAAGGATAAGCTTAGATCCCTATCATAGCTTAGATCTTTCAAATCTAGAGTGTTGGTTGATCTTGAGATTCTTGGATAAAAAAAGAAAAAAAAGAAAAATAAAAAGGAATGAGAATGATTTGTTGAAGAAAGATCCTTGGGAATACATTGATTTTTGTTGGTGTGATTATATTAGGCTTGTTTGAGAAGAAATTTTCTTACAAAGTTCCATAGAAAAATCTTGCACATAAGGTGTTTGATAAAAAGTCTCAATGACCATTTATTCTATGAGCACCATGTGTTTGATGAAATATCTCAAAGAAAGTACGTGGCTTGAACAATAGTGTTATTCCTATAACCGTTTCATTATATTCTTCAAATTATCTTTTCTTTTGTTGTGTGTTTTGAACACCTTATACTCTTCTTATTTCTTGACCTCTAAGTGTTCACTAAAATTATCATCCTAAGACCCTTGTGTATTGAAGTATCCTATGAGCTAATAGACCAAGGTGAACTAAACCCTTTGAAGTTGGGGAGAAAATTAGTTGAACAAGTGAGCCATAGAGTGAACCAAAAAGGCAAAAGAGAAAGATTCTTATTGAAAAAGCCAAGGAGCGCAAACACAAGAATGGAGTGTAAACACTTAAGGAGTGAGTGAGAAAACTAATTTCTATTTTTGTTCTCTTAACTCCTTTTGCAGGAACATCAGTCTAAACTCCAACAATGACTTAAGGAAAGGAAACAACAAGACTAAATCTTGGTGGAGCAAGTAAACCACAAAAGGATTTGGGAGATCTTTGTAAGATGCTCGTTTCATTGTAAAAAAGTATGAAGGGCATTTTGAGTAAGATGACCGAACTTCGAGCTCAACAAGGCCAAACATCTACTGCCGGTCAAAGGAGGGAACAAGAGCAACCGGAAGCCTACAACATGCCTCCCGTGAATACCTAACCCGGAGAAGAATGGGATGAATATTTAGTTAATGGATATCAACAAGTTCCTATAAAAAGGGGGAGAAACGTGTTGAGATAAGGTAGAGGAAGATGCCGAGGGAGATTTGGTGGGAATCCTGTGCGGGGAGTTGAAAGAAATATTGAGAGATAATTTGAATAGGAAGAGGGGTACCTGGAGGAAGATTATGGAGAATAATATTGGGGAAACATGATTAGAGGTAGGAGAAGAGATGAAAATGAAGTTGAACGGGAATTGAAAAACATCAAAATGGAGGTACCACAATTCCAAGGAAAATGTGATCTCGAGGTATATTTTGAATGGGAAAGGAAGATGAAAATTCTATTTGATTGCCAGGATTGTAGTGAGAAGAATAAAGTCAAGTTGGCAGTATTTACGTTTTCAAACTATGCATTGGTATGGTGGGAGCAGGTTTTGACTACTAGAAGGAGAATGGAAGAAAATGCTGTGGGGACATAGAAATTGATGAAGAATCTCATGAGGGCAAGATTTGTACTACACCACTACTACAACGATCTAAACCAAAGGTTTCAAGTGCTAAGATAAGGGAATAAAAGTGTTGAAGGTTATCATAAAGAACTTAAGGTACTAATGACGAGGGCGGTTATTAATGGAGATCCACGTGCCACTAAAGCAAGATTTCTAAGTGGATTGAATCGGGAGATAGCTAATGTAGTTGAGTTGCATTCATATGAAATCTTAGAAGAAATGGTGCAAAATGGCTATGAAGGTAGAAAACAGTTGAAGAGAAGGCCATTTGAAAGGAGGGGAAACCACCCAACTCCTACCCCTAAGGAGTTCCCTAAGCCGATACTAAAGAAGGAAGGAGTTCCAAGGCCACCACCTAGGGAATTCAACAAACCAATGGAAGAAGGGAATAGAGATTATGAAAAGACTATTGAGAAGCCGAGGAGCCGAGTTATCAAATGCTATCATTATTTGAGATATGAACATACAGCACACGAATGCCTATACAAGAGATTGATAAATACCAATGCCTATGGTGAGATTTCATCTAAGGAAGAGGAATATGAGAAATTAGAGAAAATTCAAAAAGAAAAAGAAATTTTGAATGAAGAAGGTGAAGAAGTTAGGCAAGTGTGTGCATTACTTGGTACAGTGAGAAGATCATTAATTATGCAAGCGAAGAAGGATAAGCATCATCAATAGAGGAAGAACATCTTTTATACAAGATGCTTAATCAACCAAGTACCTTGTAGCGTAATCATTGATAGCGAGAGTTGCACCAATGTTATAAGTGCTAGTGCGATGGAAGAAATAGGCTTGGAAACAAGGAAGCATCCGCAACCCTATAAGTTGCAATGGTTAAATGAAAGTGGGGAATTGAAGGTTAATAAACAAGCCTTGATTGCCATTGACATGGGGAAGTATAAAGATGAGGTCATGTGCGATGTTGTTCCTATGAAGGCAGGCTACCTACTTTTAAGGAGACTATGGCAATATGATAGGAGAGTTATGCATGGCACGAAGAAAAACACCTACACCGTGTATAAGAAGGGAAACAAAATTCATTCTACTGCCTATGTCTCCGAATGAAGTGAGCAAAGTTCAAAAGATCATGAGAGAAAAGGAGAAGAAAATGAGTGTTCAAGAAAATGAGAAAAAAATCTAGAGAGAACACTGAGAAAGAAGAAAAATGAAAAGAGAAAGGAGATAAGAAATAAATAAATTTCATTACAAATGAAGGAGAGGTGGTAGAAGTTAAAGCTAAGAAACCAGTGTATCATTTAATTTGTAAAGGCATTTATGTAACTACTAATGAAGCTACTCTTTCTTTGCCTTGTGAATTGTAGGTCTTGTTGAAGAATTCTAGGAGATGGATTGTCACCCATTAGAGGAATAGAGTATCAAATTAATTTCATCCCAGAGGCTGTCATTTCAAACCGACCAGCTCATAGATGCAAACCTGAAAAAGCTAAGGAGCTACAAAAGCAAGTTGAGGAGTTGCTCAAGAAAGGCCATGTTCAAGAGAGTTTGAGTCCTAGGGAAGTTCCAATGTTGTTAGTGCCTAAGAAAAACGGATCACGGAGAATATGTGTTGATTGCATGGCCGTTAACAACATAATGGTAAAATATTATTACCTTATCCCTAGGCTTGATGATTTATTGGATGAATTGCATGGATCATGTGTATTTTCAAAAATTAATTTGAAATCCAGATATCGTCAGATTAGGATTAGGGAAGGTGATGAATGGAAAACTGTATTTAAGACCAAACTGGGTTTATATGAGTGGCTTGTGATGCTATTCGGGGTTATCAAATGCACCTAGTACTTTTATGAGGTTGATGTATTATGTGTTGCGAGAATATATTGGAAAATTTGTTGTGGTGTATTTTGATGATATTTTAATTTATAGCAAAACTTATGAAGATCATTTGCATCATCTTAAGTGTGTGCTTATTGCTTTAGGAAGAGAAAGGTTATATACAAACTTTGACAAATGTTCATTTTGTTTGGAAAAGATAACTTTTCTTGGATATGTTGTGAGTTCAAAAGGTATTAAAGTTGATGAAGAAAAGGTCAAGGCAATTCAGGATTGGCCAACACCTACTTCTGTGACTGAGGTAAGGAATTTTCATGGGTTAGCCAGTTTTTAAGGCGTTTCATTAGAAATTTCAGCACAATAGCTGCCCCATTGACTGAGGTTATTAAAAAGAATGTGGGGTTTAAGTGGGGAGAGGAACTATAAAAAGCTTTTATTGCTTTGAAATCAAAATTGAGTGAAGCCCCATTGTTGTCCTTGCCTAAGTTTGAAAAAGCTTTTGAAGAGGAATGTAATGCTAGTGGACTAAGAATAGGTGCTGTGTTGACACAGGATCAAAAACCTATTACATTTTTTAGTGAGAAGCTATCAGGAGCATCCTCGAATTATTCCACTTATGACCAGGAATTGTATGTTAGTGTTATGCCATAGAGGCAATCACTTGTATATTATATATGATACATTTTATTTTAATAAAAGGCATTATTTATCTTACAGTTTCTTTTGTTTACGTTTAAATAATATAACTGTTCGATAAAATCCCTAGTACAATACTGTGTTAAGGAAATCATGATAGAGATCATGATATGAGATTCCTACCACATTGTAAGTGTTAGTACTTAAATAGTCCATAGTCGTAGTATTAATGAGATAGGACATCATTAATGCGTTAAAACTAGCATGTGTTAGACTTCCTGATTTGATCAGACGGTGGTTCTCATATCCGCGAGTATTGAGATACTCAAAGTTAATACATGGATGCTTGTTAATAGAACAAGTTCATTGGATGACCTAGCTATGAGATAATCACATGGATAACTATTCAGTACGAGTGATATAATCTCAATATAGCAAACGTGCAAGTATCCTTAGACTTGAGATCTCCAAGGTACATTGTTTATTGAGCATTGTACTTTGATTCCAATCTCTGGAGCTTGATCGAGGGCCACCTATAGGATAGATATTGGGTATATTGTGAGGTAAACGAAAGTAGTTGAGATGGTTAATAAAGGATTCACCACTCCTAATAGTAGGGGCCAATATCTCACAGCCACTTGTAGGAATTATTACTCGAGGAGTCCTTGGCCAAGGTGATTATGTATTCGAAATAGTTCCAATTGATACACATCTAGAGTAGTTGGTTTCTGGTACAAGTACTATTGTATTCGGGCCAGAATTAATTCTGGAGAGAGTTGGCACTATTTCCATACTCCAAACCGAATGAGATATTGTATGGTGAAAGGAGTTAATTGCACTGAAGTTTGTTATTGAAGTGTTCATGTCAAGCCACTTGACTTCTTAGACTCTTGGGTAGTCATAATGTGTTGCTAGATACCGCTCATGATTTGAGAATATGGGTTTATTAATTGATGATTTAATAAACCAATCCTGATTAAAATTAATGGGATTAATTCTAATTAATTATGGATTATTAATCTCAAAGACGTTTGGATTAATTCATATTCTCTGCCAATTGACTGGGAAACCTAATAGGTCACACACAATAGAGGATTATATACTCAAGATGTTATTTGATAACATAGTGGGGTTAATTGCGAGAAAGAGAAGTTGTTGTGGCCAAATTATAATTAGTTATAATTAATTGTCCAAATTATAATTGTGAGAATTTGATATTTCCAATTAAAATTAAGGAATTCTAACTGTTTTAAAATTCTGAGATTGGAGTCTATTTTGAGCAAGATTTTTCGTGTGATATAGGGATAACACACGAAACCCTAGCTAAAGTGTAAGACACGACTCCAACCCTAGAAACACTTGACATTCTCTCTTCTCTCTCTCTCTCGATTGTTCTTGAGAAGCCCTAGCTGTCATCTTATTTCTGCTAGCATAGAAAATTTTGGTGCTTGAGGGTTCCTCTGTGTGGATTACTGTTAGAGATAATCATACACTGTGATTATAGTGGTTGGACGTTCAACTCTCGTGGAGTTTGATCGAGAGGATTGCTGGATCGTGCCTTGACTTGAAGAAGAAAACTTTTGTTCTTCAGACGTTCAAACCAAGCTAAAAAGTTGTTACCTTTATTATATTTATGTCTTGTTTTCCACACATATGCGAATCCTAGAATGGTATCTCATTTTATTCTTCCGTTGTGCCGTATAGGATACAAGCCTGAGATATCTAACAGTGGTATCAGAGCCATGCTATGTGTGGTTTACGGACATTGTTTTTTGCATGAAAACTAGTTTCATGTATTCGTGTTTATGTTTGTTTGCTGTGAAAATTATTTTCACTCGAGTCAAAATCGTTTCGAGCATTATGGGTTGGGTCCGTAGCACAATATGATTGTGTAAAAGTCACAGCATATTTCAAAAGATGCTTTCTTTAGGTACTAAGAATTTTCTGCAGAAAAGCATTTTCTTGCAACATGGTTGTTACCTTCCGTTTCGTCTTAATTTTCTATTTTTGTTTTGTTTAAACTAACAAATTGGTTGTTGTTTTGAGCTTGAAAATAGAAAAACCTACTGAGAATTGTTCTCACTGAAAATTTGCAGAAGAAGAAGGCATCAGAAATTGTTTCTGGAAATTTTTCTAAAATCGCCGCCATTGTTCCTGACTACAATCGGTGTCGATTCCGTGCTGTTTCGCGAACATCCAGAAATCGTTTCTAGAAAGTTTTTCCTTAAAAATCAGAACACAGTCGGCGGTGGCTCTAGCTTCCAAACCGGCGCCGGTTTAACTCTGTTTTGCACGTTCCAATTATTTTTAAAAAAAAAATCTGGAATAGAATTTTGAAAGGGAAAAACCTCATTTGATAAGAGATGGGACCCAAAAGCATTTTCTCAAAATTAGTTTTGAGATAAACAATTTTATTTTTCAAAATAGTGATTTTGAAAATTTAAAATTAATGTATTTTTCTAAAATATTGATTTTAGAATTTGTTTTATTTTTCCAAAATAGTGATTTTGGAATAATAAAAAGTATATGTTTATTTTGTTTAAGCATAATCAATAGCATGGTGGATGGTTATGGACCAAAACCAATTATATCTATTCTTGCATTTTACAGTTTTGGATTTTATGAAATAGGGCCTGCGTGTCCTGCCTTCTCTAGAATTCTTGTGTAATTCACTTCTCATCTAACTCCCCTCAAATGTAACTCGAGGTTTTCTCTCTTTAGGAAATTATGTAATTAGTTTACATAGGTTAGATATGAGTAGAATTATTTTATTTTGGAGATGGCAACCAAAACAAGGTGAGAAGGTAAGACCTTCTACTTAAATCATACATGAACGCATATGGTTAGTTATATTAATTTCTTTTATGGTTCAAAGAAATTAATTTAGGGTAAAGTCCATAACCATACCACGTAATCGCTTTATTACTATGATTATCAAGTATGTGCTTTATCGATTTTTATGCATGTCATCCAATGAAATCACTAAAAGGAACAAATCCCTCAATTAATATTAAACATAATTCCTTCCACTAATATAGTAAGAACGAGAGTCCTTTTTCGAGACCAGGTTGTTGGGCAAACCCAAGCCTACTTGACATTGGGTATGTTCAAACTGTGGAATTAAATTCCTTTGGAATTAAATTCTTGATTAATGGGTCGGATTTAACTAAATTTTTTATCCCAGTTGGGCAAACTTAAGCATAAAGAATTTTAGAGGAAAAGTTAGGTTAGCCTAAAAGGCTTTAAGATTAAAAGTTGTAAATCACCTAATGATTCGGTAGTTACATACGATGTAATTGGTATTGGATACCTACCAATGAACTCAAGGGTGGCTTGTTGGGCAAACCCAAGGTTATTCTTGAGGAATTTGGATGTCCACTAGGAAAGCTTCCAATGGGCTTTCCCGAATCAGTAGTGGGGGCTATTGGTTTGAGTAAATAGTGGGGTAAAAAATGCGCTTAATTAAAGTCCTAACTATTTGCATATCATGTACATATTTAAGTAGCTAATGTTTTCTATCTTTACATCTAGGTCACTTGCATCATGTCTACAAACTTAAACCTACGTAGCATCTTGGAAACCAACAAGTTAACCGAATCAAACTATCTCGAATGGTATAGAAATTTGAGAATCGTTCTCAAATCGAAAAAGTTACTCTACGTGCTAGATGCTCCTATTCTGCCACCACTAGCTCAAGATGCATATGCTGATGAGCATGCTATCCACAAAAGGCACAAAGAGGATAGTGATACAGCATCTTGTATTATGCTGGCATGACTCCCGAGTTGCAAAAACAACACGAGCATATGGATGATCAATCGATTATACTACATCTTCGAGAGCTGTTTGATGCCCAAGCCAAAACTGAGAGATATGAGATTTTGAAGCAACTATTCTGTTGCAAAAATGAAGAGGGTTCTTCTGTGGCCACTCATGGACTAAAGATGCTGAGCTTGATAGAAACGCTTGGATCCTCGGGTTTGCAACAGATCATGACTTAAGTGTTGACTTAATTCTACAGTCTTTGCCTAATAATTTCTCACAATTTGTGATTAATTATCAGATAAAAAAAATTGAGTCCACCATTCTTGAGTTGATCAATCTTCTCAAAACTGTGGAGTCATCCATGAAGTAGGATTCCAATGCAATTTTAATGGTAGAATCTTCCTCTTCTAAAAAGAAAGTTCAAAAGAAGAAGAAGAAGGCTCCCATGAAGCCCAAATGTGATGTGAATAAGAAGGACGCAGCTACCATGGGCCCATGCCATCATTGTGGTAAGATAGGCTACTAGAGGTGCAACTGCAAGGCCTACTTGGAGACCATTAAGAATAAGAAGTAGAAGGAGAAGCTTACAAGCACTTCTACTTCTACTCTGGGTATATTTATGATTGAGATAAATACGGCCTTTAAAAATGAGATATGAGTATTAGATACCAGATGTGGATCTCATTTGTGCAATAACTTGCAGGGACTAAAGAGTGTAGAAGGCTAGAGAAAGGCGATGTGGACCTACATACTGCAAATGGGACAAAGGTTGCTACACTTGTTGTGGGGACATACGAGCTAAACCTGCCTTTGGAATTAATTCTAGAACTACAAAACTGTTATTTTGTACCAGTTTTAATGAAAAATATTATCTCAGTTACATGTTTAGACTTATATGGATTTCATTTGATATTTAAGAATAAATATTGTTCTTTTTCATTGAATGATATTCATTATGGTTCAGCAACTCTGGTTAATGGTTTATATGTTCTAGACTTAGATAATTCAGTTCTCAATATAAATAATATGAAACCTAAAATGGATAACTCTAACACCTCTTACTTATGGCATTGTCGTTTGTGCCATGTAAACGAAAATCGTGTTTCTAAGTTAAACAAGCTTGGTGACTTAAGGTCATTTGATTATGAATCATATGGCACATACGAGTCTTGTTTACTAGGTAAAATGACTAAAACTCCTTTTCCAGAAAAAGGAGAATAGGCCAAGAAGTTATTAGAATTCATACATTCTGATGTATGTGGGCCAATGTCAATAGAAGCAAGAAGAGGTTACAACTATTTCATAACATTTATCGATGACTTTTTACGATACGGGTATTTGTATTTAATGAAATACAAATCCGAGGCCTTTGAAATGTTCAAAGACTTCAAGAATGAAATAGAGAAACAACTTGACAAAAGTATTAAGACTCTAAGATCTGATCGAGAAGGAGAATAATTGAGCCAAGAGTTCCTGAGTTATCTTAGAGATAATGGGATATTATCTCAATGGACTCCACCACATACACCTCAACATAACGGTGTATTTGAGAGAAGGAATCAAACTCTTTTAGACATGACACGGACCAAGATGGCTTTCGCAGACTTACTAAAATCATTTTGGGGGTATGCACTAGAGACCTCTATTTATATACTAAATAGAGTTTCAACAAAAAGGGTTGATTCTACCCCATTTGAGATGTTCTTTGGTAAGAAACTAAAATTATCTCACTTACGAGTATAGGATTGTCCTACTTTTGTTAAAAGGCCACAGTTAGACAAACTTGATAGTAAGTCTGACAAGTGTTTATTTGTGGGATATCCGAAAGAATCTTTTAGATATTACTTCTACCTATCCTATGAAAACAAATTATTTATTTCAAAGCATGTCGTCTTCTTAGAGAAGGAGCACATGCTCAAAAGGGACAGTGGGAGTAAGATTGAACTTTGTGAAGTTCATGAAGATCAAACAAACGAGGAACAACCATCTAACCCCACATCTATTTAGAGAATAGATGAACCTTCTAATACACAAGAGCCTCGTAGATCTAGTAGAATACGTGTGGCACCTGAGAGATATAGATTTCTCATTAGTCACCACAATGACGTATTGCTCATAGATGAAGATGAGCCTGCAACCTACAAGGATATTTTGAATAGTTTAGAATCTGGAAAATGGCTTGAGGCCATGAAGTCAGAGATGGATTCTATATACGACAACCAAGTATGGACTTTGGTTGATCCACCTAAAGGAATTAAACCTATTGGGTGCAAGTGGGTTTTCAAGAAGACAACGGACATGGATGGTAACTTAGTTACCTATAAAGTACGTCTAGTGGCGAAGGGTTATCGTCAACAACATGGTATTGACTATGATGAAACCTTCTCGCCAGTAGCCATGTTAAAATCCATCAGGATACTCCAAGCCATTGCTGCTCATCATGATTATAAGATTTGGCAAATGGATGTGAAAATAGCTTTCCTAAATGGAAATTTGACTAAGAAAGTATATATGACACAACCTGAGGGTTTCACATCCAATGATAGCACAAAGGTGTGCAAGCTGTAAAGGTCCATTTATGGACTTAAGCAAGCTTGTAGGAGTTGGAACATCCATTTTGATAAAACAATCAAAGAGTTTAGTTTTATTCAAAACATAGATGAGCCTTGTTTATACAAGAAGGTTAGTGGGAGTGCAATCATTTTCTTATTGCTTTATGTAGATGACATATTGCTAATAGGAAATGATATACCTGCCTTGCAAACGGTTAAAGTTGGTTGTCCAAACAATTCTCCATGAAAAACCTTGGAGAAGCAACCTATATTCTCAAAATAAGGATCTATAAAGATAGATCCAAAAGGTTGCTAGGTCTTTTGCAGTCTACATACATAGATAAAATGTCAAAGAGGTTTAGCATGGATCAATCCAAAAAGGGATTCTTACCCATGTCACGTGGTATAAGCCTTTCAAAGTCGATATTTCTTAAGACACAAGTTGAAAGGAATCACATGAGTAAGATTCTATATGCCTCGGAAGTTGGATCTATCATGTACGCTATAATATGTACTAGGCTTGATGTATCTTGTGCTCTTAGTTTAATGAGCAAATACCAATCTAACCCTGGTGAAGATCATTAGGTGGCTGTAAAGAACATCCTTAAGTACTTACGAAGGACTAAGGATATGTTCTTAGTATATGGAGAAGGTGATTTGAAAATAAATGGGTATACTGATGCCAGTTTTCAATCTAGCAAAGATGATTTCAAATCACAATCTGACTATGTGTTTACGTTGTACGGAGAGGCACTAACTTGAAAAAGTTCCAAACAATAGACTATTGTCGACTCTACGACAGAAGTTGAGTACATAGCTGCTTCTGAAGCAGCTAAAGAGGTTGTTTGGATCAAGAAATTCGTGATGGAACTGGTTGTAGTTCCTAGTGTTGTTGGTCCAATAATTTTGTATCATGACAACAACGGAGCCATTGCACAAGTAAAGGAGCCACAGTCTCACCAACGATCCAAACACGTACTGCGACGCTATCATCTAATCTGGGAGATCATAGATAGGAATGATGTAAAGATAGAGAGAGTTCTCATGGATGAGAACATAGCAGACCTGCTTACAAAAGCACTATCCCAAAAGAAACATGATTATCATATTAAGTCATTCGGTATTAGATACATGAATGATTGGCTCTAGCGCAAATGAGAGTTTGTTAGTCTTATGCCCTAGAGGTAATCATTTATACATTGTACATGACACGTTTTATTTTAATAAAATGTATTATTTATCTTACAGTTTCTTTTGTTTACTTTTAAGTAACATAACTGTTCGATAAAATTCCTAGTACAACACTGTGTTAAGGAAATCATGATAGAGATCATGATATGAGATTCCTACTACATTGTATAGTGTTAGTACTTAAATAGTCCCTAGTCGTAGTATTAATGAGATAGGACATCATTAATGCGTCAAGACTAGCATGTGTTAGACTTCCTGATTTAATCAGGCGGTGGTTCTCATATCTGTGAGTATTGAGATACTCAAAGATAGTTGTGAGGTAAATTAAAGTAGTTGAGAGGGTCAATAAAGGATTCACCACTCCTAATAGTAGGGGCTAATATCTCACGGCCACTTGTAGGAATTATTACTCGAGGAGTCCTTGGCCAAGGCGATTGTGTATTGAAAATAGTTCTAATTGATACATATCTAGAGTAGTGGGTTCTGGCATAAGTACTATTGTATTCGGGCTAGAATTAATTCTGGAGAGAGTTGACACTAATTCCGTACTCCAAACCGAATTAGATATTATATGGTGAAAGGAGTTAATTACACTGAAGTTTGTTACTGAAGTGTTCATGTCAAGCCACTTGACTTCCTGGACTCTTGGGTGGTCATGGATGTGTTGCTAGATACCGCTCATAATTTGAGAATATGGGTTTATTAATTGATGATTTAATAAACCAATCCTGATTAAAATTAATGGGATTAATTCTAATTAATTATGGATTATTAATCTCAAAGACGTTTGGATTAATTCATGTTCTCTGCCAATTGACTGGGAAACCTAATAGGTCACACACAATAGAGGATTATATACTCAAGATGTAATTTGATAACATAGTGGGGTTAATTGCGAGAAAGAGAAGTTGTTGTGGCCAAATTATAATTAGTTATAATTAATGGTACAAATTATAATTGTGAGAACTTGATATTTCCAATTACAATTAGGAAATTCTAACTATTTTAGAATTCTAAGATTGGAGTCTATTTTGAGCAGGATTTTTCATGTGATATAGGGATAACACACGAAACCCTAGCTAAAGTGTAAGACACGACTCCAACCCTAGAAACACTTAACATTCTCTCTTCTCTCTCTCTCTCTCAATTGTTCTTGAGAAGCCCTAGCTGCCATCTTGTTTCTGCTAGCACAAAAAAATTTGGTGTTTGAGTGTTCCTCTGTGTGGATTACTGTTAGAGATAATCACACACTGTGATTATAGTGATTGGACGTTCAACTCTCATGGTATTTGATCAAGAGAATTGCTGGATCGCGCCTCGACTTGAAGAAGACAACTTTTGTTTTTTGGATGATCAAACAAAGGTAAAAAGTTGTTACCTTTATTATCTTTATGTCTTATTTTCCACATATATGCGGATCTTGAGATGGTATCTTATTTTATTCTTCTACTGTGTCGTATAGGATATGAGCCTGAGATACCTAACATTGTATGCATTAGTAAGGACCTTGCACCATTGGCAGTATTATTTGTTACCTAGAGAATTTATCATTCATATTGATCATGAAACATTAAAGCATAGAAAAGGCCAACAAAAGTTGAACAAAAGGCATGCCAAATGGATGGAGTTCATAGGTACATTTTCATATGTGATCAAATACAACAAAGGTAAGGATAATGTAGTAGCCAATGCATTATCTTGCAGGTATGTGCTTTTAAATTCCTTAGATGCAAAATTACTTGGTTTTGAGTTTATTAAGGATTTATTGCAAAGGATGAGGAATTGGGAGAGATTTATCATTCTTGTAAAAGATGTGCTTTCCAAAAATTTTATAGGCATGGTGGGTTTTTATTTAAAGAGGGTACACTTTGCATTCCAAAATGATCATTGAGAGAATTATTAGTAACGAAAGCTCATGGAGCAGGTTTAATGGAACATTTTGGAAATTCAAAAACATTAGGTATTTTGCAAGAGCATTTTTATTAGCCAAAAATGAGGGGAGATGCAGAGAAGAATTGTAATTCATACATAACATATAGAAGGGCCAAATTTAAAACACTACCCCAAGGTTTATATACTCCTTTACCCATCCCTAATGTACCTTGGTTAGATATTTCAATAGATTTCATATTAGGATTGCCACGGATCAAGGGGGAAAGGATTCCATCTTTGTCGTTGTTGATCAATTTTCTAAGATGGCTCATTGTGAAACCCAACCTAAAGCCAACTCTAGAGTAAAGGGGTCGGGATGCATATCATATTATTTTGCTTAAATATATATATATATATATATATATATATATATTTGAATGATTTTATGTGCTTTAGAATTATGATTTATAGGCTAAAAGGCTTAGTTATACTCATTGAGCAAGAATGGTAAAATGGTAATTTTACTTGAGGACAAAATAGGAAGATAGTTTGAGGATTAAATAAGAAGAATATTTGGGGTGAGGAAATAAAAACAAGTGTTGTTGTGGTTTAGTGGTTAGAGCTTTGGAATTAATCTCTAAGGTCTTAAGTTCAAATCCCACCATTTAAGTCTTATCATGATTTTATTTTTTTATTTAGGGTTGGATTTTTGTTCTTGCATTCCATGAAAAAAATAGAAGTGTTGTCCTAGAGGAGAAGTGAAGGGAATGTCCTAATCCTATCCTTATGTCCTAAAAAGGATTCTATAAGATTTTTTTGTCCCTCCATTACCTCTAGCTTGTCCTAACCTTTCCACCAATTAAGCTTTGTTCAAAATTTATCCAAATCCATGTTTCAATTCCAGAAAATTCAGCAAGGATTATTGGTCTTTAAATTTTGAAAATGACTCTTAGAGGTTGGAGATTTGACTGAAAATAGGGAAGGAGTTCAGGAAGGTTCCCAAGAGAAATTAGTCTCCATGGTTGAGCCTTCAAAGTCCACTCCATAGAGTTCATATCCTCCATGAAAGAAATCTAAAATTTTTCCATATTCTTAAGCAGCCTAACCTTCGAAAATCTCAACCATCAATCTTAATCAATTGCTGCCAGAAAAATGGCCAATTGATTCAGCTTGAAGACTAAAATTCTTGTGCAAAAACCGGAAAAAAAATCTGGGCAGTTTTGCAGCATAGCAGGCCGAAATCAAAGCTGTTTCTTCTACCTTCAAACTAAAAAAATACCTCTGCTTTTCCTCCATCAAGAAGGCTGGAAACTAGCCTTAAAGGATCCTCAAACACCTCTCAAAACCCTCTGCAAATTGGCTGGAATATTATAGGAAAAACTACATAGGAAATTCTACAAGCATTCGAACCATTATTAGGGATATGCCCTAGAGTCAATTTGTACTTATACTATTGTCATTATGTTTTATATAATAATATGAGGTTTTTCTTTCCATGAATAGTATATTTTATTTTGTGGTCATCAAGTACGTGACTTGATAGTAAAACCTAATAATAAATACAATAACTATTCAAAAACAGTCCTTGATCGATTATTATTATTAGAACAATAATAAATTAAGATTAGTATATTTGTGACTAGATGGCTATGTTTTACTGGTCATGGATATTTGCGATATCAAGTCAAAACATAAATAATTGTTAGAGAACATTGTATTGGACATGATCCACTGTGACAGTACTTCATGGAACATGTCATAAGTACTTTCTAACCATAATGATATTAAAAGTTCTTCGACCTAAATTCATCAAAATTTCCTGACGTTGTCTAAAGTTGCCTTTAACCAGATAATAAATTAGACTACTATTAGATATAGAATAAATCAAGGAGAGGAATATGATTGATAGTGAAGGAATTTGTCCCTCTCAATTATAGGAGAGATATACATGGGCCCCTTGATAAGTTAGACTGTTAAAATGCATGGTCATGCTCAAATATATCAATTTAAGATTTTGATATTATTTGTTTGAACAATCTACTATGAAATCAAGAAATAATTGATTAAGCTTAATAATGATGACATGTTCCATGCCTTATGCTTAATCTGGATATCGTGTGACAAAATGACTAAATATAAAATTGTGGTTTGGTTCAAAAAGATAACTGATCTTCATTTAACCTGGATAATTATATTGTTTTATTAGAAACCGCTTATAACTTGTGGGCCATTTAAATATGATTTAGGCACACTTCCAGTGTTAATGAACCTATAGGGTCACACAATAAGCGAACTTGTTAGGTTATTTTTCTAGTAACCAGATTCGATGAATCTAAAAAATATATCTAAGTTAATCGAACCTAGAAAATTTACCAGATACAATGAATCTAAAAATATGTCCACATTCGATGTATCTGGATAATGTCTAGATTATAAGAATCTGACTCGATAAATTAGTTAGTTAAATTACCGAGATAATGGCAAAATCTTATCATATCAGTTTTAATTTAATTTGAATTTAAATTAAAATATGATAAGATATTATCAGATTTGGACTTTAAGAGATTCGGGGATTTTTAAGAAAACCCTAGCCGTACTCTCAATAGTTCTGCTCTATTGAAAATATTCGTGCCTTCATTCTCCAGAAAAAAAAAAAAAAACTCTCTCAAACCCTATATGCTAGCACTCTTGGGGTAACGAGTCAGTTCGCCGTGTGTATTCGATAGAGGACGTTCGCACACTGCAGCGTCTGGTGATCGTTAGGGTTGCACGTACGACAGCACAGTCAGAATCAAAGGATCTCGATTACACCGAACAAAGGTAATTCTGTAAACCTTAAGTCTTTTTAATCGTTTACTTGGGTCCTCAGAAGGGATTCATAGATGTTTTTCGCGTTTAGGAGTCCACAAATCCTAACAACCATAACCAGAAAAATTCCAACCTTCTTCCCTTCAAGCCTTGGCCAAAACCACCCTCCAATCTCTGCAAGTTAACACTGGTTCAGCCATTAACTGAACACCATTACCCCCCCCCCCCTCCACTTACCCTGCACAACTGGACTCCAAAACCACACCTCAAATTCCTCCTACAATCACTCCTATCAAACTTCCATTTGGATTTTAAAATTTTCAGTATTTGCTGCATGAAAACACCCTTAGATTAGGCTTCATAACTGGAAAATTCTTCTACCATTGAACTCAGAAATTCAGCCAGCCTTAAAGCTCCCTCAATCCTCATTCAATTCATCAAAACACAAGCAATCCAGTTAGCCATTCACAACTCTAAGAAACCTCCATCAATCAAACACCATTAACATATTTTTTACCTTAAAACACTCCTTAAATTTTTCCATTTGAAATTCAAACAACCAGATTTTTCTCTTCCTCCCTAAACTGAAAAACCGAAATCCCTGAACTCCCTCAATCATTCGGCCAACCCTCTTTAGAAATTCGTCCAACATTCCTGTCTAATCCTCTCCATTTTCACCAAGAACACACGCTGCCTTTCTTCAAGCCAAAGACCACTCTAAACACCTCCAATCCCTCTCAAAAACACCAGAACAAGCCTACATACTCCCTAGAGTCCATTTCTGGATTTTATAACATCAAATCTCGAAAACAAAAATTGAAAATCGGATCAAAACTAGAATTTTCCTTGAAGTCTCAAGAACATCATCAAGGTAACCAAGAACAACTTTTGTTCATCTTCTTTCCTTCAAACTTTAACACATCATATAATGCTCTCTCTCTCTCTCTCTCTCTCTCTCAGCCGAAATGGTTGCTACAACCATGGCTGTTTTCTTTCTCCTCTCTTGGACAATTCAAGACTCTCAAGTAGGTGGATCTTTTTAAATCTTCATCGAGATAGTCATCAACCAAGTATTTCTCTTCAACCTTTCTTTTGAATTCTGGATTCATGTCTCTTAGATGTTGATAGAGAGGATAGAATATGAATGAGGGATTAAGTATATGCATATGTATGAAGGGGTTGAGATTGGAGCATGAGAATGATTGATCTGATTAAGCTTTGAGAAATCCCTTGAGAATCGATGTATGCTCTCCATATCTTAAGAGATTATGAATGTTTAAGCATGTTAGATGTTAGGTCACCTTTGGTAAATTGGATATTATGTTCTTATTTTCATTGAAGCCGTAAGTATGATTATGCTTAGTAAAGATTTGGCCATGTGATAGTAGGATGGATTTAAGCCTTGTTCATGAATAGAATAGTTTGTTGATTGAAGCTAGAGTATATGTTCATGATTCTTGTTAGCAATAGGAAAATTATGATCATAACCTTGTTCATCCTAGGCTATTTTGATTAGCAAATTTTATTACCCTAATTAAAATTATTACTATGCTTTTTCTCCAAAGATTTTGAAATTCTTAGGAATTTTTGGAAATGGAATATTCAATGAGATAGTGATATTTTACTAATCAAATAAATGATATATTTTATTAAAAATAATATATATGTATTTATAAATAATAATAATAATAAATAAAGCCTTTTATATAAATAATAATAATAAGTAAAATATTAATGACCTTGTAGACCATATATTCATAAATATTATTTATATTTATTTATTAATCAAAATTTAATAAAAGTTATTTATTATTAATTTTAATACATATTGATGATTAGTTAAGAGAGTAGTAATAATTTATTTTACTTTTTAAGAATTACCATATTTTAATATCACCTAGGACTTAGGATTCTTCATCAATTAAACCCTAGTTTATTTATTAATATCAACACTCAAGATTTGTTATTTGAATCTATAAGTTATTAGTAATTATTTTACAAACCCTAATTATTTAACTTATCAAGCTAGCCTTATTTTATAAAATCCTTTATCATCTACCCTTAAAGCTTAGGACATTAGGGTCATGATTATAATAAGTTGAATTAGGATTATTTATGTAAGTGAATATAGCTTGAATATAACCTTATGACTTGTGTTTACCCCAAGCGGGATTAAGTCAGCTTTGGAAGATTTTTGAATTTGATCAAGCAAAGGATCAGGTAAGCTCTTCCTTAAACCTATTTGAAGCCAAATGCGATGTGTATGGACTCTCATTTTGTAAAGGCAATTAAGAACTATTTCCTTTTTATTTTAGTCAAGCTAATCATTTGAAAATTTAAACAAGCAGTTTTGCACAAATACTAAACTCTTTCTAAAACCCAACTTTGACAAGAATTTTAGAAACCCTTAATTGCTATTTCCAAATAAAGCAATGTTTTATCAATTTTCTCCCAAGTGGGGCAATCAACGTTGAGTACTCAATAAGGGTAGACTACTAGGACTAGTCTTTGAAGGGTTAGGGTAAGTCTCTCAATAAGTGGTTACCTCTGAGGGGTGAGTCCTTCCTAAATAAGATGCCAGTCCAGTAGGTCATGTCGGTTCGAGCTAGGAAGTTTCAGTCATGTGGACTGTGTGTTTTCAGAGTTGTTAATCGGTAAGTTTGGGTGTGGAGAATGAGGAGTATCTCACTTGCTAGGCCGTACACATACCTTTTATCCGTCTGCACAAAGTGTGGCACTCTGACCGTTATATAGTCATGGGGCCCAACGTGTGGTAACCCATGGCTACTCGTTTGAGTGGTTGTATTTATTGTGCACATGTATTGTTTGAAAAGCAAAATGTCATTCTTTATTTTAACATTATTTCATGCTTACAAGTACTTTCTCTTATGCAATTTTTACAACTTGCATACATAAACTGTTTTACTTGAAACACTAAATCACACACGAGCTTACTGAGATTTTTATCTCATCACCTTTTATGTCATGCTTTCAGGTCGATCCTACTGTGGAGATGAGTAGCTAGATTTGTTGTCTGCTTTGAAGACTTTATGTTATTTATCTTATGTGTTGTTTCGAGAGATAGTAGTAATCAATTTATTTTGGATTTGTACCTGTATTTTTTTTTTGTAATAAGTTCAATTTTAAAGTATTTCTTTTATTTTCTTTTGTGTGACCTAGTTATAAAGACCCCTCATCCTATGGACGGGGCGACATCCCTGGCCCTGTTGGGCCTAGGTAGTGGGGTGTTACAAGTGATATTAGAGACTAGGTTTAGATAAATGTTGATAGTGTATGTTTTGTTTTATTAAGTTCAAATCTTTTATCTAATCTGTCTTGTTTATGTTGTTAGATGGTCAGAGAACTTAGAACCTCAAGTAAAGGGCAGCAATGGCATCCTCCCATCCCTATCTACCCGGAAGACCTACCAGTGCCTCAGCCTGCAACGTAGCCAATTATTCCCTTGGATGATAGCAGTGATGATGAGGTCCCGATCATTGAGCCATCCCTAATACCTGTGATAGACTTGGTTACTAATAGTGAAGATGAGGAGATTGATATGGAATATGTTCCCCACCCTCCTAGTCCCGTAGTTGACTTGACAGCTGATAATGATGATCCGGGAGAGATAGATTATGAACCTTCACCTAGACCTTCCTTTATACCCCCACCCAACCAGATTGAGACCGGGGAGAGTTCTAGGCGACCTCGAAAAGATCCAATAGATGGGTTTGCAAATGGGGCTGGGATAGACTTTACGAAGAATTCCGGGGGATAGTTAAATGAGGCCGACTTTGAGGACCCTGATGAGGACTAGGGAGGCTAAGTGCTGCTATGATTAGAATGTTTTATTTACAGCTTTCCATAAACTCCTATGTTAAGGATTTCATTCCTATTTACTACTTTAATTCCAAATTTATGTAAATAAGAGTACTTGGAGTACTCTAAGGTTTGATTTTTTTTTTTTTTTTTATGCAATTCTTTATAGAAAAACTTGCATCTGATTTTCTTCTTCTTAAATCTGGATGTGAATGTATGCTCAAATTAAATGTTTTAAAACTTTAATGCATAAACTTATTATCTGGGTATGGTTTAGAATGGTACCCAAGCATCGTATAGCCACATCAGGCAGAAGAGTTCTAGAAGCAGAACCGGTGATGCCGAAGGTTGAGATGACTCAATTGCAGTCACCCAACCGGGGAAATGAGAACGAGCTAGATTGGAAAATGGGGTCAGAAGAACCTGTGGGAGTGACAATAGGGCAAGTATTCAGCAAGATGACCAAGATTCTTCAAACTTTGACTGAGCAGAAGAATCTAAGGGGAGAGGACGAAGCTTTGGAGCGGTTTCTGAAATTCCAACCACCCATCTTCTTGGGAGAAGCCGAGCAGGATTAGAAAGCTGAACAATGGATAGAACAGATGGAAGACATCTTCACTATGCTTTAGTACACTGAGAAGTAGATGGTGAAATTTGCTACATTCCGATTGAGGGGCCCAGCTCAGGCATGGTGGCAACGGGTTCAAGACGACTGGAGATGATTGACCAAGACTGGACGTGGGCCAATTTTGTAGAAGCATTCAGAGCCGAATATATCCCTCAGTGGATAGTTGAGAAGCGGGAAGATGAGTTTCAGAATCTCAAGCAGGAAGGTATGATGGTAGCTCAGTACACGGCATAGTTCACCCAATTGTCAAAGTACTGCAAGAGACTGGTAGACACTGAGCAGAACAGGACAAGACAATTTGTCAAGGGGCTAAGATAGGGGTTGAGAAGGGTGTTGGCACCTTCTCCTCCAACGACCTACTCAGGGGCCGTGGACGCAGCCACCTGGATTGAAAATGAAAACCGTAGCAGAATGGCACCAAGACCTTTTCAGCCGCCAAGACCATCGCCGAGACCTTTTCAGAGGCAGCAATCTAACAAATGCCCCACCAACCAGCAGTGGTAGAACCAGAGAAAGTAAGCTCAGACAGCACCAGTTGGTCCTACGCAAAATCTTTTGTTATGTCGGTAATGTGGAAAAATGGGCCACACATAGAAAAATTATTGGTCCAGATGAGGTGAACGGAAATGTTACCACTACGGAGACCCGAACCATCTGCAGAACGCCTGCCCTAAACTTCTTCGAGTTGGGCAAGAAAATCCAGCTCAAATCCCGAGGGCCAATCGAGCCAATGACATGGGAGCATCCGAGAATGGAGCGTAGAAGCCTCAGGTGAAAGCAAAAGTTTTCACTCTCAATCGAGAGGAGGTTAGAGCTGATGCGGCAATGGTGGAAGTTGGGTTAGGATAGAGTAGAACTACCTTTTACTTTGATGGTGAGCACGCCTTTGGGGAAGATGGTGCAAGCAGATCAGTATGTGAGAAACTGTAAAATTGAGGTGGTGAGAGAAAGCTTAGAGGGAGATTTGATAATCTTGGCTATTGATGATTATGATTTGATATTGGGAATGGATTGGCTAGCAAAGCATGGAGCTAGAGTAGACTGTAAGAATAAGACGGTTCAATTCATTAGACCAGGATGTGATGTGTTGGAGTTTAATGGTAAGAGGGTAAAGGAATTGAAGTTCTTGATAGCTGGGGCTAAAGCCCGGAAATTGTTGAAGCACGGATGTCAAGGATATTTGGCTTATGTGATAAACAAGCCAAATGACCAATGCACTCTAGAGGATACCGAGGTGGTGAAGGATTTTCCCAACATGTTCCCTGCAGAACTCACTTCTTTACCTCCCAACTGAGAAATTGAGTTCACCATTGATCTAGTTCTAGGAGTGGAACCGGTGTCCTGAACTCCGTATCGGATGGCACCGACGAAGCTGAAAGAATTGAAAGAGCAGCTAGAAGAGCTGGTGAGGTAAGGCTACATCAGACCTAGCACGTCACCCTGGGGAGCACCTGTACTATTTGTGAAGAAAAATGATGGGACTCTGAGGTTGTGTATCAACTACTGGGGCTTGAACAACCTGACGATCAAGAATAAGTATCCCCTACCGCTGATTGACGAGTTGTTCGACCAGTTGCAAGGATCCAGTTGTTACTCTAATCTGGATTTAAGACAAGGATACTATCAAGTAAGGATAAAAGAGGAGGATATCCCCAAGACGGCCTTCAACACAAGATATGGTCACTATGAGTTCGTGGTGATGCCATTTGGGGTAACCAATGCATCTACAGTATTTATGGATTTGATGCATCGAGTGTTCCAACCCTACTTGGATAAGTTCGTGGTCGTTTTCATCAATGACATACTTATTTACTCCAAGAGCCCGGAGGATCATGCAGAACATTTGAAGCTAATATTAGAGAAGCTAAGAGAGCACAAGCTTTTCCCCAAGTTTAGCAAGTGTGAGTTTTGGCTGGATAGTGTGGCATTTCTTGGCCACGTGGTGACCAAGGATGGGATCAAGGTAGACCTAGCAAAGCTTGAAGCAGTTTCAGACTGGAAGCAGCCAGAGAACATCACCGAGATTCGAAGCTTCTTGGGATTGACTTGCTATTACAGGAGGTTAATTAAGGGATTTTCAACGCTCGCATCACCTATGACCCTACTGTTGAGAAAGGATGTACCATTTGTTTGGAGTGAAAAATGTGAGAAGAGTTTCCAAGAACTGAAACGAAGATTAATGACAGCACCAGTGTTGAGTCTGCCAGAGGAAGATAAGCCTTATGCGTTGTATACCGATGCTTCGAAAGAAGGTTTGGGAGCAGTTTTGATGCAAGACCGAAAGGTGATTGCCTATGCTTCTCGAAAGTTGAAGCCCCATGAAGTCAATTATCCCACGCATGATCTAGAGCTGGCTGCCATTATGTTCGCTTTCAAGAAATAGCGGCACTATCTGTACGGGGTGGAATGTGAAGTGTTCATTGATCACAAGAGTCTGAAGTACACTTTCACCCAGAAAGACTTGAACCTAAGACAATGAAGATTGATGGAATTTTTGGAGGAGTACCATTGTCCAATTAATTATCATCCTAGGAAAGCCAACGTTGTTGCTGATACCCTGAGCAGAAAAGTCAGTATGGCCAGGCTAAGAGTGCAGGAGGTTCAAGTGGTTCAGGACGTGTTGGATAGAAGAGCGGAAGTGCAAGAGGAGAGAATTGTTGTTAGCAACCTGAAGTTGACACCAGATCTAAGGCAGGAAATTATTGAAGCTCAGCAAAGTAACGCAAAAGTTCAACTTTTCTAGGGCAAGAAACTCAAATGGCAAGGCAGTGAATTCCGGTAGGACGAAACGGGAGTCTTGTATTTCAGAGACCGGTTGTGTGTACCTGAAGAGAGCCAATTGAAGGACAGAATTTTGGAAGAGGTGTATAAGAGTAAGTATGCCATTCATTTGGAAGAGGTCAAAATGTATCAGGATCTGAACAGGGCTTATTGTTGGCCCGAAATAAAGCGGAACATGGTTAAGTATGTCTCGACATGTCTCACCTATCAGAAAGTCAAAGTAGAGCACAAGAAGTCAGTGGGATTGTTGTAACCGTTACCAGTGCCTGAATGGAAATGGGAGGAGATGACCATGAACTTCGTTACCGGACTCCCTATGGCAAGGACCCAAAAGGATGCCATATGGGTAGTGGTAGATCGACTAACTAAATCAGTGCAATTCATACCAGTGAATGTAAGGGATTCCATGGAGAAGTTAGCTCAGACCTATGTGCGAGAAATAGTCCAACTGCATGGAGTGCCTTCAAGTATTGTGTCTGACTGAGATCCGAGATTTACATCCTGATTTTGGGGTAAGTTTCAAGAATCAATGGGTTCAAGTCTGAAGTTCAGTACGACGGTGCATCTACAAACCGATGGACAGTCAGAAAGGGTTATACAGAAATGTTGGACAAGGTCAAGTTAATCAGAAAAAGGTTGAAAGCAACTCAGAGCCGACAAAAGAGCTATGCAGAAAATAGGCGGAGAAAGTTAGAATTTCAGGTGGGAGATAGGGTATTCCTAAGGCTAACACCGAATAGAGGAATTCTAAAGCATCTGAAAGGTGGGAAACTGAATCCTAGGTATTTGGGACCTTTTCCCATAAAGGAGAGGATTGGGCCGGTGGCGTATCGATTGGACTTGCCGGATGGATTAACAGGAATTCACGACGTGTTTCATGTGTCACAGCTGAAGAAGTACAATGCCGATCCTGGACATGTTTTGAACGATGAGCCATTAGTGTTGCAACCCGACCTAAGCTATGTGGAGAAACCCGTTAGGATATTGGACCGAAGCATCAAGACTCTCTGGAACAAACAATACCAATGGTAAAGATGCAGTGGGAGCATCATGGCACGTGAGATGTAACATGGGAAATACAGGAGCGGGTAAAGCAGAAGTATCCCAATCTGAGATAAAAGTATCCTAAGGAAAGGAGGATGTGAAACCCCACCTAAAGCCAACTCTAGAGTAAGGGGGTCGGGATGCATATCATATTATTTTTCTTAAATATATATATATATATATTTCTGAATGATTTTATGTGCTTTAGAATTATGATTTATAGGCTAAAAGGCTTAGTTATGCTCATTAAGCAAGAAGGGTAAAATGGTAATTTTGCTTGAGAACAAAATAGGAAGATAGCTTGAGGATTTAATAAGAAGAATATTTAGGGAGAGGAAATAAGAACAAGAGTCGTTGTGGTTTAGTGGTTAAAGCTTTGGAATTAATCTCTAAGGTCTTGAGTTCAAATCCCATCATTTAAGTTTTATCATGATTTTTTTTTTTATTTAGGGTTGGATTTTTGTTCTTCCATTCCATGGAAAAAATAGAAGTGTTGTCCTAGAGGAGAAGTGAACGGAATGTCCTAATCCTATCCTTATGTCCTAAAAAGGATTCTAGAAGAATTTTTTGTCCCTCCATTACCTCTAGCTTGTCCTAACCTTTTCACCAATTAAGCTTTGTTCAAAATTTATCCAAATCTATGTTTCAATTCCAGAAAATTCAACAAGGATTATTGGTCTTTAAATTTCGAAAATGACTCTTAAAGGTTGGAGATTTGACTAAAAATAGGAAAGGAGTTCAGGAAGGTTCCCAAGAGAAATTAATCTCTATGGTTGAGCCTTCAAACTCTACTCTATAGAGTTCATATCCTCCATGAAAGAAATCTAAAATTTTTCCAGATTCCTGAGCAGCCTAACCTTCGAAAATCTCAACCATCAATCTTAATCAATTGCTGCTAGAAAAATGGCCAATTGATTCAGCTTGAAGACTAAAATTCTTGTGCAAAAACCAGACTACACAAACCAAAAAAAAAAAAAATCTTAGCAGTTTCACAGCATAGCAGGCCGAAATCAAAGCTGTTTCTTCTACCTTCAAACCAGTAAAATAACTCTGATTTTCCTCCATAAAGAGGGCTAGAAACCAGCCTTAAAGGATCCTCAAACACCTCTCAAAACCCTCTGCAAATCGGCTAGAATATTGCAAGAAAAACTGCATAGGAAATTTTGCAACCATTCAAACCATAACCAGAAAAATTCCAACCTTGCGCCTTCAAGCCTTGGCCGAAACCACCCTCAAATCTCTGTAAGTTAACCCTTGTTCAGCCATTAACTGAACACCATTACCCCCTCCACTTACCTTACACAACAGGACTCCATAACCACACCTCAAATTCCTCCTACAATCACTCCCATCAATCTTCCATTTAGATTTCAAAATTTCCAGCATTTGCTTCATGAAAACACCCTTGGATTAGGCTTCATAACCAGAAAATTCTTCTACTATTGAACTTAGAAATTTGGCCAGCCTTAAAGCTCCCTCAACCCTCATTCATTTTAGTAAAACACAGGCAATCCAGTCAGCCATTCACAGCTCCAAGAAACCTCCATCAATCAAACACCATTAACATATCTTTTACCTTAAAACACTCCTTAAATTTCTCCATTTGAATTTCAAACAACCAGATTTTTCTCTTCTTCCCTAAACAGAAAAACTAAAATCCCTGCACTCCCTCAATCATTCGGCCAGCCTCTTCAGAAAATTCGTCCAGCATTCCCCTCTAATCCTCTCCATTTTCACCAAGAACACCAAGAACACACACTACCTTTCTTCAAGCCAAAGACCACTCTAAACACCTCCAATCTCTCCCAAAAACTCCAGAACAAGCCTACATACTCCCTAGAGTCCATTTCTGGATTTTATAACATCGAATCTCGAAAAAAAACATTGACAATCGGATCAAAGCCATAATTTTCTTTCAAGTCTCAAAAACATTATCAAGGTAACCAAGAACAACTTTTGTTCATCTTCTTTCCTTCAACCTTTAACATATCATACTAATTCTCTCTCTCTCTCTCTCTCTCTCTCTCTCTCTCTCTCTCTCTCTCTCTCTCTCTCTCTCTCTCAGCTGAATTATTGCTACAACCATGGCTGTTTTCTTTCTCCTCTCTTGGACAATTTCAAGACTCTCAAGTGCGTGGATCTTCTTAAATAATCATCGAGATAGTCATCAACCAAGTATTTCTCTTTAACCTTTCTTTTGAATTCTGGATTCATGTCTCTTAGATGTTGATAGAGAGGATAGAATATGAATGGGGGATTAAGTATATGCATATGTATGAAGGGGTTGAGAATGGAGCATGAGAATGATTGATCTGATTAAGCTTTGAGAAATCCCTTGAGAATCGATGTATGCTCTCCATGTCTTAAGAGATTATGAATGTTTAAGCATGTTAGATGTTAGGTCACATTTGGTAAATAGGATATTATGTTCTTATTTTCATTGAAGCCGTGAGTATGATTATGCTTAGTAGAGATTTGGCCATGTGATAGTAGGATGGATTTAAGCCTTGTTCATGAATAGAATAGTTTGTTGATTGAAGCTAGAGTATATGTTCATGATTCTTGTTAGCAATAGGAAAATTATGATCATAACCTTGTTCATCCTAGGCTATTTTGATTAGCAAATTTTATTACCCTAATTAAAATTATTACTATGCTTTTTCTCCAAAGATTTTGAAATTCTTAGGAATTTTTGGAAATGGAATATTCAATGAGATAGTGATATTTTACTAGTCAAATAAATGATATCTTTTATTAAAAATAATATATATGTATTTATAAATAATAATAATAAATAAAGCCTTTTATATAAATAATAATAATAAGTAAAATATTAATGACCTTGTAGACCATATATTCATAAATATTATTTATATTTATTTATTAATCAAATTTTAATAAAAGTTATTTATTATTAATTTTAATACGTATTGATGATTAGTTAAGAGAGTAGTAATAATTTATTTTACTTTTGAAGAATTACCATATTTTAATATCACCTAGGACTTAGGATTCTTCATCAATTAAACCCTAGTTTATTTATTAATATCAACACTTAAGTTTTATTTTTTGAATCTATAAGTTATTAGTAATTATTTTACAAACCCTAATTATTTTAACTTATCAAGCTAGACTTATTTTATAAAATCCTTTATCATCTAGTCTTAAAGTTTAGGACATTAAGGTCATGATTATAATAAGTTGAACTAGGATTATTTATGTAAGCAAATATAGCTTGAATATAACCTTATGACTTGTGTTTACCCCAGGTGGGGTTAGGTTATCTTTAGAAGATTTTTGAATTTGATCGAGTAAAGGATCAGGTAAGCTCTTCCTTAAACTTATTTGAAAACAAAAGGTTACTATGGCAAACCAAATGCAATGTGTATGGACACTCATTTTGTAAAGGCAATTAAGGACTATTTCCTTTTTATTTCAATCAAGCCAATCATTTGAAAATTTAAACAAGCAGTTTTGCACAAATACTAAACTCTTTCTAAAATCCAACTTTGATAAGAATTTTAGAAACCATTAATTGCTATTTCCAAATAATGCAATATTTTATCAGTTTTCTCCCAAATGGGGCAATCAACATTGAGTACTCAATAAAGGTAGACTACTAGGACTAGTCTTTGAAGGGTTAGGGTAAGTCTCTCAATAGGTGGCCACCTCTGAGGAGTAAGTCCTCCCGAATAGGATGCCAATCTAGTAGGTCTTGGCTATCTAGGCTAGCAAAATTCAGTCTTCTGGACTGTGTATTTCTGGAGTGGACAATCGGTAAGTTTGGATGTGGAGAAGAAAGAGTATCTCACCCAGTAGGCCGTACACATACATTTTATCAGTCTGCACAAAGTGTGGCATTCTAACCGTTATATGGTCATGGGACCAAACGTGTGGTAACCCATGGTTACCCATTTGAGTGGTTGTATTTATTGTGCACATGTATGGTTTGAAAAGTAAAATGTCACTCTTTATTTTAACATTATTTCATGCTTGCCAGTACTTTCTCTTATGCAATTTTTACAACTTGCATACATTAACTGTTTTACCTGAAACACTCAAAGCACATACGGGCTTACTGAGATTTTTATCTCATCACCTTTTATGCCATATTTTCAGGTTGATCCTGCTGTGGAGATGTGTAGCTAAATTTGTTGCCTGCTTTGAAGACTTTATGTTATTTATCTTATGTGTTGTTTCGAGAGATAGTAGTAATCAATTTATTTTGGATTTGTACCTATATTTTTTTTTTTAGGTTGTAATAAGTTCAATTTTAAAGTATTTTTTTTATTTTCTTTTGTGTGACCTAGTTATAAAGACCCCTTGTCCTATGGTAGGGCGACATCCCCAGCCCTGTTGGGCCTAGGTAGTGGGGTGTTACACTCATTTTATTCCTTGTGCAAAAACTAATGATGCTACTCACATTGCAAGTTTATTCTTCAAGGAAGTGGTAAGATTGCACGGTTTACCACAAAGTATAGTATTGGACAAGGATACTAAATTTTTTAGTCATTTTTGGAAAATATTGTGGGCAAAATATAGAACTAACTTATTGTTTTCTACTGCTTGTCACCCACAAACGGATGGACAAATGGAGGTTATTAACCGGACCCTTACGCAACTACTACGGACAATCATCAAGAAGAACTTGAAGGATTGGGAAGAATGTCTTCCACATATTGAGTTTGCTTGTAATAGAACTGTCCATTCTACTAGTACATATTCTTCTTTTCAAATTGTTTATGGGTTTAGTCCATTAATCCTTTTAGATTTATCTCCGTTACCTATAGATGAGCAATTGAGTCTTGATGGCAAAAAGAAGGCCGAAATGGTAAAGTCCATGCACGAGAAAGTTAAATCTCTAATTGAAAAACGGAATGAGGTTGTAGCATCCAAGTGCAGCCACGGAAGAAGGCATATGATATTTGAGCCAGGAGAATGGGTTAGGGTGCATTTGCGCAAGGAGAGATTTTCCACCCAACGCAAGTCAAAGCTCGAATCGTGAGGAGATGGACCATTTCAAGTTCTTAACTGATATAGAGACAACGCCTACAAGATTGATCTACCGGGTGAGTATAATATAAGTGCTACTTTTAATATAGTTGATATGTTTCCTTATAATGTAGGTTATGATTCGAAGACTAATCCATTCCAAGAAGAGGGAAATGATAGGAATCAATCTGACCACGGGGATTGAGCTCAAGAAAGGGGAGATGACGAAACTGAAACAAAACCGAGTTTGCCCAGTCCGTTAAGGAGAGCCTGATTCAAACAATTCCAACACAATCTTCAGGCATATCTACAAGCTCATTTCAAGTAGGATAGCATATAGATATTGCTAAAAGAGGATCGAGAACGGACCGCACTGCTAGTGAACAAAAAACATCAGCCAGAAGCAGTTCACGATGAAATGTCACCCAGAATGGACCCGGTGCCAACCCTACTAGCCTAACCTGGCACCGGCTGAGTAATAGAAAATGCCACATTCTGATTTTGACTTTTTGATGTGTGCATTGTTCTAGCAGAATGCACCCAGCACCAACCTTACTAGCCTGACCCGGTGCCGACTGTGTACTAGAAAATGCCTTGTTTGATTCTGACCTTTTTGTGAATGGGTACTATTCCTCCATAATATACCTGGCACCATCCTTGGGAGCCCTACTCAGTGTCGGCCCTGCTCTGGATTCGAATCCCTGACATTTTTCAACTATTTTTAAGGTCATTCTATAATATTTTAAAGTATTTTCGGTCAGGAACAGAGTACCATTATATAATAGTTGTATTGTAAGAACAAGAACAACAATATTACACATTTTATCATGAATAAAGCATTCAACTTGAAGGCTTGAAGTAATTGAGAGATTCCTTGTTCAACTTCAATCCAAGACCAATCTAAGGGCTTAGTCCACCCTTTAGTAAGTGTCTATAAACTCAAAGGATAATTCAACTAGGAAATTAACAAAGGTTCTTCTTGTATGTCATTTAGGATTCTTGTTGTTTATTGTTTGAATGCCCATAATTCCCTATCGTTTTAGTTCTTGATTTCTTGCTAAGTCAAGAGCTTTTAGTTATGGGGTTCTAAAAGCTAGGTCTTTTAGGATTCTTTATTTGTGAAAAAAGGTGTTACTTTATTGCTTTCTTTGATCTCTTTATGTTCTTTTCTTGTTTGTTTTGCTTGTCTTGAATTACTTCTACTTTGTTAAAGTCTAAGAAAAATGCCACTTTAGATCTAGAAGGACTTCCTCTCTCAAGGTCATATCAGTATCAATTGGAACTATTTCTAACACATAGTTACCTTAGTTAAGGATTTCCCAAGTGATGATTCCATACAAGTGGCCATGAGATATACACACAAACTATTTTGAGTGATGAATCCTTTATTGACTCTCTCAACTACTTTCGTTTACTTGACATTGTATCCAATATCCATCCAATAGGTAGCCCCAGATGAGACTCTAAAGATTATAATCAAAGTACAGTGCTTAGTAAACAAAGTGCCTTGGAGATCTCAAATATAATGATACTTACACATTTACTATAATAAGATTCTATCTTTGGTACTAAATAATTATCTATATGATTATCTCATAGTTAGGTCATCTAATGATCTTGTTCACTTAACAACCATCCACGTGTTAATGTTGAGTATCACAATAATCACGGATGTGAGAACCACTGTTTGATCTAATCAAGAAGTATAACACGCGCTAGTTTTTATATATTATTGATGTTCTATCTCATTAATACTATGACTATGAATAATTTAAGTATAAGTACTACATAGTGTAGTAGGAACCTCACATTATGATCTCTATTATAATTTCCTTAATACAATACTATGTGCTAGAGACTTTGTCTATCAGTTTTATACATATATTCTCAAAATGATTAATTAACCTAAAAGATAAAGAATGACTTTTATTAATAAATGTGCAAAAGCTAGTGTCTAGAAAGGTTTGGAAACACCAAAGTCTATCCCAAGGCAGTTTACAAAACCTAAATCAGTTCTAGGATAGTTTGAGGGCTACTTAAAGGACCTTTAAATGACCTAATTGAGAAGCCATAATAGAGATACATCTTTCTTTCATATTTTTGGGCAAAGAAGGCTTCAAGGAGGAGGAAGAAGTTCGGAGGCAAGAAGAACTAGAGATGATAGGCAAACCAAATTTTATCTTTCAAACTTTCTCTTGTTTATTTTTGTTTCCAATTGTTCTTTGTTTCTATATATATATATATATATATATATATATATATATATATATATATATATATATATTTGTCTAAGACAATTAGATTCTAGCTTATTCTTGAGGTTGTTTTGAGTATTGATTTTGGTATTTTGAGATTGTTTAACCAAAATTTTATCTTTGATGTTCTTAAAATTATCTTTTGAGTATTTATGCAATTTTCAAATTCCTCTTGTCAATTATGCTTGGGTTAATTGTGTATGACTAATAACCTTTTAATTCGCATGATTGTATTGCTAATATAGTTTATCTTTTGATTGATTGTCTAAGTAGCATCTATTGATTTCGTTTGGTTTTGAGGATACCTAGCTTGACTAAGTTATAGAGAATTGTGTATTGATCAAGTTGCATATTTCTTAGGCTAATTGAGGATGTGATTTGATATTGGTGATGTATTGTAAGCTTATCAATCTTATTTTTAATCTAAAATACTAATTAACTGAAGTATTAAAGTCATTAGGAAAAGACTAATTAAGTTAGCTTAGGTGAAGAATTAGATTAGGGATTAATTTGTGGCGTTTAGTGTATTTAATATACTTTTCCAACGATAAGGGATTTAGGTCGCTAAGAAAGGTCCCCAAGACTAATTACTCATGATAATCTAATCTATGCTAGGTTTTCTAATTTCATCTCAATGTATGTTCCTAAGACAAATTAGTTTCCTAATTCACTTGGATTTGTTTTCTTGTTTTATTAGTTTCCTATTTCCTTTATATGTTTTAGATTATGTAGTTATTACTTATTCGTTTCTACCTTTTTATTTTATGTTTAAGACGTCATAAGGATTCGTTTACGTTATTTGTTCAATAATTCATTCATGAGATTTAGAGAATATAAACGTATACTTCTTTTGAATTCCTTGAAGTGTTTATACCTTACTTGCTACTATACTATATATATTTAGGATGTGGTGTTTAAATTTGGTACATGACGACTGATGCAAGAATATCACAAAACCATGCATGCACATAGACAGAAATAAAACCCATGCACAGAGAAAGATCACAGCAGAAGGACTTTAAAAATTTATACCTTTGTGCTTTATGGTTTTCTTTGGCTATGAAGAAGAAACCGACTCAACCTCAGGAATAGCTTCGTGCGTTGATGATGTCTC
Organism: Voacanga thouarsii; assembly: GCA_026120185.1. NCBI lineage: Eukaryota > Viridiplantae > Streptophyta > Magnoliopsida > Gentianales > Apocynaceae > Voacanga > Voacanga thouarsii. The sequence continues at coordinate 2,048,142 of JANUWF010001199.1, forward strand.
TGGTTCAAACCTACAATCCTTCTACTCCTCCATGGCATGAACGTCGAAGCTCTTTGAGAACTCAAAATATTCCACTGCCTAATCACTTGTTGGTGAAACAAATAGGTGAGAAAAAACAACGTCTCAATACTCTTGACCCTTTGCTATTACGAAAGAAAGGAAAAATAAGAGAAGAGAAAAGAAGGCTTCTGGGATTTTTTTTTTTTTTTTCTCCTTTGTCACGTGTGTATTCTCTGTGAATGAAAAATGCACGGCTTAGCAATGGTAACCAAAACAACGGGGTTTGATATTTCAAAACACCTAAAAGTTATCAATCGAAGAGATTTGGCTTAGCCTAAACTCTTCTATCCCGTGAATGAAAAAAAAAAAAAAACTCATTGGTCTAGGCTATTAGGCCATAATTATTTCTATTTTCCTTTAACCCAATGAGCCCAAAATAATAAATATTAATTATTTATTAACCAAAATAATTATTTAAGCCTTTTTATCTAGTTTAGGCCCAGGTTAATTTTCTAATTATTCAATTTGGGCTTAGGCACTGAATAATTAATTAACTAATTAAACCAGATAATAAATTTAATTTAATTTCTCTCATTCTTCTATTTTATTCTAGTCCAATAATAAATTAGACTTCCTGAATAAAATAAACTCCTTTTTGACCTAGAACATTTCCCCAACTCAAAATTAATTAGAACTTACGAGCTATTCTGAGGACCAAAAAGACATATCGTCTTGGTTACTAAACTGACCAAAATACCTCACTATATAAATAGCTATATTTTATATTTTAAATATTTCATAATATCACCATAAGAAAATATTGACTCCAAGGATAATGCTGCATTAACTATATCTCTGACCTACAAGTGAATTGACTAAAATACCCCTCTGCACATCCTTGTACATTTAGAGAGAAAAAAAGTGTACTAACACATCTCTAAAAGATATCTACCATCATTAAGCTTCTAGTCTAATGATCAATGACTTCTTAGAATATTTTCTCTTTACAAAGGAGTTACCCTAAAGCAAATATCCAAGTCATGTTCCCTAAGGCCCTAGATAATTAGATTATTCAGACAACCACAAGTTGCGATATAGTATAGAAGCTATCTTATACAAATTTGTGTTAACTAATTGGTTATATATACCCAACATACAAGTATATTGGTCCTACAATAAAATCTCAATTATAGTACATCAAAGCATACGCTTCCAGATTCTCAGACCATCAACTCATACGCTTGTGTTATGAAATGAGAAGACTACTTATTGGCTAAAGATAAGTCATTCCTTATTTAGACTTCATAACACAATAATCTTACCATGATGAGATTCTCATTCTCATCATTCGATTAAGAATAATTGGTTATATGTTAATTAACCCATAGTCCATACCTTACTGTGAAAAACCTCCATTCACATGAATCATTTACTTAAACCCAATCGGTTTTTTCCAATATAATTGTGCACAAAAGTAAAGAAGAATTCACAAACAATTTCTGAGAATAAAACTTTTATTAATATAAATTAAAATTACATCAGAAATAAAGTTTAAGAAGGTATACATCCCGACAATGACTACATTTTAAAAACCTTTAATTTGTATGTCTAGAAACCTCACAACAATTTTTTAATGTGCTAGGAAGTTACTGTCATGTGTAAGATAGGAGTAAGAATTACAATTTAGGGAAAATAGTGATAATGTCATCAAACTATTTATAATTCATGATTTATATCTTTTATTCATTGTTGAACTTTTTTATATCCTCAATAAATTTTATATATTTTAAAATATCCTTCTACCACTCGAAACAATAATTTTGGATGAGAATTGATATGTGTTGGTCACGTGAGTGAGTTATCAAGGGTAAAATTGTGAAAATTTTTACCAGACTCGTATCAATTCTTACTGAAAATTATTATTTATAGTGGTGGATGAATGTTTTAAAGTACATAAAATTTGTTGAAGATATACAAAAGTACAAAAAAAGATTAATGATATAAATCGTAAAATATAAATAGTTTGACGGCATGAGCCTCTTATATTTAATTAAGAATCAATAATTCTTCTACCTATATATAAATAGAGTTATGAGCCTCTTTGAAGTATGAGTAAGACTTCGAGAATTAGCCTCTAAAAGTATTAGTGCTCCAACTTCGTATTTCTTCTTAATAAAAGTATTATTGTTAAATTGTCTTACTAAAATTCTAGTTTATTGTTTTTATTTCTCATTCATACTATGTACCACCTAAAAAGCAATAGGATATTTGGATTGGTATTCAAAATTAAAAACTCCTTTGGTTTTGAGGCATAGAATAAAAAAGGACCCAATCTCCAATGGATTTTCATTCTGTCATATTCTTAAAAATTTTAATTCAGTCACATTTTTTCCTCAAAATTTAAATTCATTCTCATTTCCAAGACAAAAACTAAAACCTAATTCAAGTATGATCGACCCCCGTGAAAAGCTATTGATGGAAAGTGGCAAATTAAAGGCCCTATTTAATAGAGACCTTTAACCCTATCTTTCCAAATTTTTAAGTGGTAAGATGACAACTCAACTAAATAGATTTGTTAAACCACTAATTATGCAAAGTTTTAATTTGATTCACATCCCTATAAAGAAATTGAAAAAAAAAAAAACCGCTAATTATGCAAAGACCTCTAACTTCTTCTTCCTTTTTTTTTTTTTTTTTTTTTTTTGGTGGCTTTAGAGGAGCAGGACTGGTGGATGACATGCCATAAGCTTTCGTTATTCTGTACTACCTCATGTAGTATATGTGCTTACTAGGACTGGTAGGTGGTGCAAATAAAAGTTTTAATTAACACTAACCAACCACGGATTAATTACTTCATTTATAACTTAGATCTGAAGAACGTGGATGATAATCAAGACCAAAACGTGAGTTATCAATACATTTAATGCAAGACATATGAAGGGACATCAAATTGTCACCTAATTTGACAATTTTTGTCATTTTGTGCCGAAAATTTACAAATTCTTTGAGAGATCATTATATATCCTTGCACTTCCTTCGGTTTTCAGTAGCACTCGATACTTGATAGCTTCACAAGGGAGTTCTTTCAGCCAAAACCATGATTCTAGATAAGGTACTCATAGGCGACTTCATTGCAGCAGTCCTGATCTTCATTCTGACCCAAAAACTCATTCAGACTCTTTTTCTGCTTTCCCCAAGCCGTAAGCTTCCGCCTGGGCCGAGAGGATGGCCAGTCATTGGTGCACTTCCTTATTTAGGGAGCATGCCACATTCTGCACTGGCTAACATGGCCAAAAAATATGGTCCTGTGATGTATCTCAAGGTTGGCACCAGTGGCATGGTCGTCGCCTCCACCCCAGCTGCTGCTAGGGCATTTCTCAGAACCCTAGATATGAATTTCTCAAGCCGTCCATCCAATGCTGGGGCTATTCATTTGGCCTATAATGCGCAAGATATGGTCTTTGCAGACTATGGCCCAAGGTGGAAATTGCTGCGTAAGCTGAGCAATTTACACATGCTTGGAGGTAAAGCTCTTGAAGATTGGGCAAACGTTCGAGCAACTGAGCTAGGGTACACGCTCCAAGTCATGTGTGAGTGCAGCCGGAAAGGTGAGGCAGTGGAGGTTCCGGACATGTTGACCTATGCCATGGCTAATATGATAGGGCAGGTGATACTTAGTCGTCGTGTATTTGTTGCTAAAGGATCTGCATCCAACGAGTTCAAAGAAATGGTTGTCGAACTCATGACCTCAGCCGGCTACTTTAACATAGGTGATTTTATACCTTCAATTGCTTGGATGGATTTGCAAGGGATTGAAGTAAGAATGAAGCGTTTGCACAAAAAATTCGATATTTTACTGACCAAAATGTTGGAGGAGCACAAAGCATCATCTCATAAGCGTAAAGTCAAGCCAGATCTTCTTGATCATGTCCTTGCAAATCGTGATAATTCTGAAGGAGAAAGGCTGAGCACAACCAACATCAAGGCACTACTATTGGTATGTGTTAATTACTTGCGTAGTATTTCTTTCTGTTCAACCATATAAAATTGACAAACATTAGGCATAATTTTTATTTATTATAAAAATTGTGTAACAGAAACATTTATGTATACATCAATACGTATCATATTAGTTATAGAGAAAACCAACTTGAATTTCATTATTTTTATAGTCCATAATTATATATGTTTGGAGACATTTATCTTAAATGCATATTGAGATGATAGTTTTGTTGCTCAGTAAATAATTACTATTGACAAGCTCTATTAAGTCCCCAAATGCTTTCAGTGTCCCACGGGAACCTCTATGCCACTAAAACTAACCTACTTGTTATTTTAAAATATATAAAATATTTAAAATTTCCCCTAAAGGAAAGCTTTTTACCATAATGAAATTAAGATCTTTACTATATATTACTATTATATATTTGGACTTGAGACAAAGTTATTATTGACATAGATATCTTTTATATTTTATTATATTTTGTATTATCATATTATACTATTAACATTGTATAAAATTTCACATGTTCTCATATCTATATGCAAAAAGTTTCATTGACTGTTTCACAAAAAAAAAAAAAAAATCATTGAGTATAACATTCTCCTTTGCATCTCTTGATTTCTTTCTTTCTTGCCTCACTTTCCTGATTAAGAAACTAATGTCTCTTTTCTCTTCCTCTCCACTTCTCTTCGATCTCACTTTTCTCTCTCTACCTTCTTCATGGATTAAGCACCAAAGTCCCTTTTTAAGTAATTTGTTCACTGTACTAGTCCCCCCCCCCCCTTTTCTTCGGCAGCATATGTTATTGAAAAGCATATAAATATAATTTATATCTACTAGTATAATGATAAAAACAATTAATTTTTCCCATTCCTTGTTCTAGATTCAGACCAATCAATACATTGACAAAATTTTCGTTATTAACTTGAATAAGAAAATACAAAAGAATAGAGCAGTATATTTTCTACTTTGGCAAGGGAAAGTCATGATTTGACATTGAATTAGGCAGTATAAAGAACCAGTCGATTTACCAATCTTTCTTTCAAGTTGATGATAGAATGGCAAGAGAAAGTAATTTAAATTTAATAGGTATTAAAAAGCAGAAGAGATTACCACGTATTAAAAAAAAAAAAAAAAGAATAACAACAAAAAACGCAATCACGCAAGAGATTAGGATCATTGGATGAGTCAACTGTATTTTCTCCTAATAGCAACTTTGCTTTTTAGAACTTGCGCAACTGTTCAGTACAATTTTCTTTCTAAGAAAAGATGTTATCAATGGATAATTTAAAAACTAAGATTTTAAATCGTGCTGGAATTAGCTGCAAAGGAACTTCGGAATATTTTGAATAATGAATTCTCTAATTATCTACTTGTAAAAAATATTTCCTCAAATAATAGTTTGAACTTTGATGACTAATTTCAATTCAAACTTAAGCTACTAAGCAAAAAGAGATAGAGAAAGAAAATATATATTTATATATATATATATATATATATATATATATATATATATATATATATAGATAAGTGTTCCATTTGAGAAAGAGAGTGAAAAAATAGAGCACGGAAATGAAAGAGAGATTAAGAGAAAAAATTAAAAGAAGTTAGGTATTGTTTATTAATAAGTAAAATTTTAAAAATAATAATTAATTTGTTAGATGTGTAATGATTATAGCACGTATAGATAGAACTAGAATAGGAAGCTAAAAAATCTTTTACATTGAAGAAGTTGGACAGTTTCTTCAATTTCATTTTGTGTACCTTTTGTTTCAAATGGATATTACTATACACTCCTATCATTTCAAAATACTTATTCATAAAATTATTTTATTTTATTTCAAAATATTTATTCATGTATATATTTTTAGAATTAATGATTAGTTTTTTCCTATTGTACCTCTATTTATTTCAAGTCAGCTACATAATTTTTCAAAACTTTTCTTTCTTTTTCTTCTTAGGAATTTTTACTAATCAGTAGCTATAATATTTTTAATATGGGTAGAATAAGAATTTTATCTAAATTATTATATTATTTTTAACATTTTTAATCTATGTGTAAAAGATTTTATGAATAAATATTTTGAAACGGGAACTATATATATTTTTTTGTCTTTTTACATTTAAGACATCATTTTTCCCATCGCCCATTCAGAACTTGTTCACGGCCGGTACAGACACGTCCTCAAGTATAATTGAGTGGGCACTAGCAGAGATGTTGAAAAACCCTGCAATTGTCAGGAGAGCACAAGACGAGATGGATCAAGTCATTGGCCGGAACCGTCGTCTCGTGGAGGCTGACATACCTAAGCTGCCATACCTACAAGCAATATGCAAGGAAACATTTCGTAAACACCCTTCAACACCACTAAATCTTCCAAGAGTAGCAGCAGAAGCATGCCAAGTAAATGGCTACTATATACCAAAAGATACAAGACTAAGTGTCAACATTTGGGCCATCGGAAGGGATCCCGATGTATGGGAAAATCCACTTGAGTTCAATCCAGACAAGTTCTTGAATGGCAGATATTCTAAGATTGATCCCCGAGGGAACGATTTTGAGTTGATTCCCTTTGGAGCTGGAAGGAGAATCTGCGCAGGAACCAGAATGGGAATTGTGCTTGTGGAATACATTTTGGGGAGTTTGGTGCATGCTTTTGACTGGAAATTGCCTTCTGATGTGGCTGAGCTGAACATGGATGAGACTTTTGGACTTGCTTTGCAGAAGGCTGTGCCTCTTGCAGCCATGGTCAGTCCAAGGCTGCCTATCGACGCTTATTCTCCGTGAGCTTATTCTGGATATTATCGCACCCAAATGCTTAGCTCATTTTTTCTTTGTTTTATGTTCATGGATAATTCTGTTATTTTTGTCGTATTTGAGGATATATTATCTTCCAATATAAGATGTCAGCCTAGTTCTGATAAACTTCAAGTCCTTTCCTTGTCATTATTATTAATTTGTTATAAAATTTTAATAGTGTCAGAATAAAATTTATACATAATAAATTTTTAACTATTAATTGCACAAGAATTTCTTTAAACTTTTTTTTTCTTTTCTATTATAATTTTCTCTAACAATTCTCTCACAATTGATATATTTTTCAAGCTTGAAAAAGAGCTCTATTAGTGAAGTTAATCATTTATTTTCACTAAGTATTAGTGGTGTCTCTATTAACTCTACTAATATGTATTAGTAATGTTAATGGTGGACATTCATATTCACTAATGGAATTAGGGAAGCTTCCATTAATTCACTAATATATTCATAACACTCCCACTTAGATGTTTATTATATAAAGAATATATTTCGTTAAAACCTTACTAGATAAAAATCTAGTGGGAAAAAAATGTCGTGAAGAAAAAAGAGTACAATATTCTATATATCTGCTTATTACTTCCCCTGATGAGATGATCCATTTAAATCTTCGAATCGACGCATACCAATTTTATATCTTAACTTATCAAATGTTGCAGTCGATAAAGTCTTCGTGAAATATCTGCCAAGTTGTCACATGACTGAATTTGTAGTACATCAATTTCACATTTCTTTTGGAGTTCATGAGTAAAGAAGAATTTTGATGAAATATGTTTTGTTCGATCTCCTTTAATATATCCTCCTCATAATTGAGTTATGCAAACTGATTGTTTTCATAAAGATGAGTTGGAATATTTCTTATAAATGATAATTTATAACTTTCTCAGATATAATGAATCACTGATTTTAATCATACATATTCTCGACTTGTTTTATAAATTACTATAATTTTAGCATGCATTGAAGAAATAGCTACTATAGATTGTTTTGTAGAACGCCATGATATAGCAGTATTTTCACATGTAAATAGATAGCTCGTTTGAGAACGTACATTATGTGGATCAGATAAATAACCAACATACGCATAACTTATCAATGTTGGCTTGGTTTTATTTGAATAAAATAATTCGCGATCAATTGTACCTTGGAGATATCGAATGACTTGTTTAATTCCATTCCAATGTCGTCATATTGGTGAAAAACTAAATCTGGCTAATAAATTGACAATAAATGTAATATCATATCGTGTATTATTAGCAAGATACATCAATGCACCAATTGCACTGAGATATGGTACTTCAGGACCAAGGAATTATTCATCATCTTCTTGAGGTCGAAAAGAATTTTTATTCACATCTAATGACTGGACAATCATTAAAATACTCAATGGATGTACTTTATCCACGTAAAATCTTTTTAGAACTTTTGTTGTACATATTGATTGATGAATAAATGTTCCACTTTCCAAATGTTCAATTTGTAAACCAAGGTAAAATTTAGTTTCACCAAAATCCTTGATTTTGAATTCTCTTTTTAAATAATCAATTGTTTCTTGGAGCTCTTTTGGGGTTCCAATAAGATTAATATCATCAACATATATGGCTAATATCATAAATTTAGAACCAGATTTCTTAATAAAAACACATGCACATACCTAGTCATTTTTAAATTCTGTTTTTAATAAATATTCACTAAGACGATTGAACCACATGCGCCAAAATTGTGTTCAGGCCATATAATGATTTTCTACAACTTGATGGAGTAATTTTCACGAGGATAATGTTTATATGCTTCGGGCATGTGAAATCCTTCAGGAATTTTCATGTAAACATCATTTTCTAAATTTTCATACAAGTAAGTAGTAACAACATCTAATAGGCATATATATATCTTTTCATGTACTGCTAGACTGATAAGATATCGAGTGTAAGAGCATCAACATTAAGAGAATAAGTTTCATCATAATCAATACCTGGTCTTTGTGAAAAACCTTGGGTTACTGACCGTGCTTTATATAATACGATTTTATTATTTTCATTGCACTTTCGCACAAATATCCATTTATAACCAACAGGTTTTACATCTTTTGGTGTTCGGATTGCAGGTCTAAAGACTTCACGTTTTGTAAGTGTATTTAACTCCAATTGAATCGCATCTTTTCATTATAGTCAATCTTTTCTATGCCGACATTCATCAATTGATATTGGTTCAGAATTATCATTATCCTATGTAACATCAAGAGATATATTGTATGCAAATATATTATCAATAACTGTTTCTATCCGATTCCAACTTCTACCGGAAGTGGTATAATTGATAGAAATTTCAATGTTACTTTCATCAACTTCTGGTTCTTTTATTTTGTCATTAGTTCTCTCTTGGTCTTTATCATTCTTCTCTTCAATATGATCATCTGGATTATTTAATCCTCTTTTCTTTCGATGATTTTTATCTTTAGAACCAAGAGGCCGGCCACGCTTCTGGTGTGCTTTTGACTCAACAGCTATGGGGATAATCTTTTGTTCTGTTGGGATTTCAATTCGAATAGGAATATTTATAGCTGGAATATGCGATTTTGTTAGTCTTCTAGAGTCAACAAAAGTGTTTGGCATTTGATTTGCAATGCTTTGTAAATGAATTATCTTTTGAACTTCAAGTTTACATGCGCTTGTGTGCGGATCAAGATAATTTAATAATAGTCCAAGCAAGATTTTTCTTATGTTGTTTATGTTCTCCCACTAATTTAGAGAATAATGATTCATCAAAATGACAATCAGCAAATCTTACTATAGATACATCTCCTATCAGGGGTTCAACATACTTGATAATAGAGGGAGAATCATATCCAACGTATATCCCATTTCTTCTTTAAGGACCCATCTTTGTACGTTGGTTTGGTGCAATTGGAACATATACATCACACTCAAAAATTCTTAAATGAGCAATATTTATTCTAAACAAAAAACTAATTGCAAAGGAGAGAATTTATGATAACTAATTGGCCTTATACGTATAAGTGCTACAGCTTATAAAATAGTATGTCCCTAAGGAGATGTTGGGAGATTTGTTTTCATTAATAATGATCTAATAATTAATTGTAATCTTTTAATAAAAGATTCAACAAGACCATTTTGTGTATGAACATGAGCTACAAGATGTTCAACATTAATCCCAATTGACATGCAATATGTATCAAATGCATGTGATGAAAATTCACCAGCATTATCCAAACGGATATTTTTAATTTGATGATCAGGAAATTGTACTCGTAATTTAATTATTTGAGCAAGTAATCTCGCAAAGGTCAGATTGCAAGTAGATAATAAACAAACATATGACCATCGAGATGATGCATCAATTAAGATCATAAAATATCTGAACGGTCCACATGGTGGATGAATAGGTCCACAAATATTTTCGTGAATTTGTTCAAGAAATGTAGGACTTTTAGCTCATACTTTTACTAGTGGTGATATAATAATTAATTTTCCTAGGGAACATGCAACACATGAGAATTTTTCTGATGTCAATATCTTTTTATTTTTGAATAGATGACCATGAGTATTCTCATTCTTCTCATCATGGTAGATTCCGAAAGACCCAACTGGTCATGCCAAATGCTAAAAGTAATAGGATCGGTAAACTTTTGATTTACTATATGATGAATTTCAATTGTACATATTTTTGCAAAATATAGGCCAGTAGAAATAAACGGTAGATTTTCTAATACAGATTTCTTACCTAAATTAATTTGAGTAATAAAAAGATGCTCAATACCATTTTCCTCATTTGTTTCAACATGATACCCATTTCTACGGATATCTTTAAAACTCAATAAATTTCTTCTAGATTTTGAGGAAAATAGTACCTTATCAATATTAATTGTTGTTCTTTCAGGCAACAATATACTAGTTCTTCCAGAGCATTCAATCACATTTGTACTACCGTTTATAGTGTAAATATTTACTTTCTCATTTTGAGATAAGAAAAATATTTCTCATTTTTTAGTATGGTGTGTGTAGTTCCATTATCAATAATACATATATCATTATTAACAACAGGTATCTGAATAAAAATATGTATATGTAAATATAAATATTCTTAGAATATAATAAAAATTTACAAAAATAACAGGGTGAAGCATTAGTTCTTGTGGACACTGCCATCACCAATTAAATGGTTTATTCTACCGTCTGGGTGTTCAAAAAAATCAGATACATCCATATGAGTAATATTGATATTAAGATCTTCTGGATTAATATCATTGTCGTCAGCATCATTCACTGGATGTTGAGAAAAATATGTTTCAACATTTTTATTTTGTTTTCAGTGAAGTTTGATATAATTTCACTAAATGCTTGGTTGTATGATAGTTACGTAACCAATGATCTTTCATACCACATTTATAACACTTATCATCATAATTTTCTTATATTTCTTTTTCTTTTCCCTTATTATCTTTTCTTTCTCACTTTAGGTGCCCAGTATTTCTCACAACTTGATTATTACTGTGATAAGGAAAATATTGAGCATATCCACACGATCACAACCACGACTATGACTATGGCTTCTGTTGAAGTCAACAACATTCACTTTTGAGAGTGTTGTTGAGCCAGTTGGTCTAGCTTCATGATTTTTCAATAATAACTCATTATTTTTCTCTGCAATAAGGAGGGCAGTAATTAAATCAGTAAATTTTGTATACCATTTTTCTTGATATTGCTACAGCAGGACAATATTCGAGACGTGAAAGTTGAAGAATGTCTTCTCCAATATATCTTCATCAGTAACTTTTTCTCCGCATAATTTTAACTGAGACATAATTTTATACATGACGGAGCTATATTCATTCATGGTTTTAAAATCTTACAACTTCAGATGCAATCATTCATACCGTGCAGTTGGTAGTATGACCATCTTCAGGTGGTCAAATCTTTCTTTTAAATTTACCCACAGGACATGTAGATCTTTTTCAGTAAGATATTCAATTTTTAAAATTTTGTCGAGATAACGATGGATAAAAATCAAAGCTTTGGCCTTTTGTTGTGCAGATGCCTTAATGTTTTCTTTAATAGTTTCACTAAGATCTTCAGCATTTAGATGAATTTCTGTATCGAAAACCCATGACATATAATTTTTTTCAGAAATATCAAAGGCTACAAATTCGAGTTTTGTAAGGTTAGTCATAGGGATCAAAAAATACGTACCTTTAGTCTTCTGGTTTTTGTAACGACAAAGATAAGTGCTGATAACGTGTTATAAAATTTTGGCTGTGTCAAAATAAAATCTACACACAATAAATCTCTAACTACTATTTGTAGAAGAATTTCTTCAAACTTCTCTCTTTCTTTTCTCTCATAATTTTCTCTAACAATTCTCTCACAATTAGTATATTTTTCAAGTTTGGGAAGAGCTCTATTAGTGGAGTTAATTATCTATTTCCACTAATGTATTAGTGATGTCTCCATTAATATGTATTAGTGATGTTAATGGTAAACATTCATATCCACTAATGGAATTAATGGAGCTTCTACTAATTCACTAATATATTCACAACATAATGATGTGTTCTTTTATTTTCTCTAAACAAAGACAAGTCCAAAAGGTAGTTTGGTGATACGGTTATTAAAGTGATTGTATATTTTGTAATTATAATTTTAGATAATAAGAACATAACAATTTTACGCGTTTAATAATTTCATTTCAAATGTGATTTTTTGAATTATAAACTATTCCATCCGTCTCCTTTATTTGTCCATTTTAACTAAGATTTTTTTCCCAATTTATTTGTCCCATTAGCAAACTAAGACAATATTAATTGTTATTTTCTCACAAATACCCCTCTTTAATACAATAAGTATTGTGCATTTGTAATGGGAAATGGAAGTAAATTAAATATGCTTACCACACATAAAACTTTAGAATTTGATTACATCTTAATAAAAAGAGAGATTCTTTGAGGGTAAAATAGAAAATGTTAATTAATTAATCGAAAAACTTTATTTTTCTTAAAACTTGTGAATCAGTTAAAATGGACAGATAAAAATGGACAAAGGGAGTATCTAATATAGTTATCACAAATTTTCTTTGTAATTATTCCAATTTTAATCAAACTTGAATATATGATCAAAGTTATTTCCCAATGTACTTAAATGGTGCTGGGGATTACAATGTATTCATTGCACAAAATTCAAAAAATATTTTTGTTTACCTATCACATCCACTCAATTATTCACCAACAAACAAATAGCAAAGTGTTATTCACCAATTAAGAAATACTAATTGATGTTTTTTGCCAATCAACAAAGATATAGTTGTGCTCCTGATCATTGCATATGCATGACAAATAGAGATGGTTATAAAGAGAAGGCGTTGCTGTGTGATGCGTTTGATTTGGGTAAATAAAATAATTTATTTTAAAATCTACTCCCAATCAAGTTTTAACTAAAATGTTAATCCCAAATCTTACATATGAGCAAGTATACTCATCGTAAAGCATAATATAGGGAATTAACAAGTATTGATCTTCAAGGAACAACTACCATTAATAACTTTTTATCATTTGTTTAACCTACCAACTAAAGTGATTAAAAAGAAAAACAAAAGTAAAATTATAGGTGCCGACAAAATCTAGGAGAAAAGACATGTAAGTAAATAGAAATTCCTAAAAACATGATAATGATTGACTAGCTATTATTACAACTAATTATCATTCTAGCATCATGAAGGAATAAAATATAGACTTCACTTCTTTTGCAATCCATGGACTCACTAGCTAAATTAGTAGATATATTATATCTCACCAACTAACTAAAAGATACATTAGAATTAATCCTTAATTAATATCCTTATATTCTAGATAATATTAAGTATGAAATTAGTTAATGACCCTAGGATTTATTTTACTTTGATTTTCTTTATCTTGTTATAAAGACCTTTAGTTCTTTGGACGGGTGATATCCCTGCATTTTTTGGATATGTAGGTAGTAGGGTGTTACAATTAGGCCCTATCATATTGCCCCACACTTAAAAGTTTGCTTATCTCCAAGCAAACACTTAAGATAAGACAAAACCAAACGATTCTTTAAGCAACCTATTGAAAAAGACATTCAACTCATTTATTCAATCATAGCCAACATAGCAAAAAACATTATCATCCTCTTCTACCTAGAAAAACATTACACCACTTATTCAGTTCAATCAATCACCAAGATCAAACTCAAGTATTAGATCAAATATACATAAAACCATCAAAGTAAAGTGACACAAGTTGATACTCATGAAACATCATCCACTCCTTCGTCAAGTCAGGAATGAAACTAACATAACTCATATAAACCAAGATATCCATAGCTAAAGCATGTTTTGAGTGGCTCTAAACTAATACAATCCAAGTAGCAAACTAGGACTTTCTCACAGACCCAGGATTAACAGTCTCAAGAAAGTGAATTTCTTTTTACTCACCATATTAGCCCGTTCAAATATGCAAAAAATTTCAAGCATTCTTCAATAACAATATTATTTCTTTGCAGCTTTGATTTCAACAAAAAAAATTTCTTCAAAAATTCACTCGTTGTTTTTCGCCAAAGGACATGCACTCTATATTCTTGAACCTTTTTTTTCTTCACTTTTTCTAGAATGGGTATATACATCCCTTCTAACTCTTATTTTCCTGTTTTTTTTTTCACTCCTAATTTTGCCCCTCTAGCCCTATTTACTTAAACTCAGAACAAGGGCTAGTTTAGAAATTACAATCAACACAAGAATTATTTATGCATCCCAACTTATATTTCATTATATCAACCACATCAAGACCAAAAGAATAAAGCTTGAAATCTTTCATTAAGCATAAATAAGAGTAATTCTAATTCTCAAATTTTAAGCATATCACAATCTAATACAATAGTTAAGCTAAGGATTAACTTAATCAAATAAGAGACATCTTATGTCCGAAAGCAAAAGAAACCATAATATTTTCACTACATTAACTCATGAAATAACAATTTTCCCCATAAGAAAACTAGGTCCTAAAAATAAAATAAAAAACCCCAAAAATTAAAAGAAAACTATCACTATCATCTCATCATTAGCATCATTAGCTCAAGAAAATACATATTTGGAAAAATATTCAACTCTTAATATATCCCTCCCCCACACTTGAACTAGACGTTGTCCTCAATGGCCTATACTATCACATAATAAAGCATACCTAAGGACAAAGAAAAATGAAAGGGAAAATAATAAGAGAAAGAAAATACTCTTCAAGGTCCATAGATTCCACAAAATAAAAAAAGAATATGAATTCCATTAAGACAAAAAGCATGGTCTTTGACAATGTTGAGCATACCTAACAACAAAACAAAACACACCATAAAAAAGAAAAAATAAAAATAAACCAAAAGACAGAAAAAGACATAAAAAAATATAACTATTTGCCCTGAAGTGTGATATCAACTTACTCCAAGTTGCCAAAATCATCCCCAAAATAATGCTTCACTCAACTCCCATTTATTTTGAAAGTGCCATTCGATGGATAAGAAATCACAAAAGTTCCAAATGGAAATGCCTTACTTACTACATAAGGCCTAGACCATCGTAACTTCAACTTACCCGAGAAGAGTCGTAGTTGCGAGTTAAACAACAATACCTGATCACCTATCATGAGCTCATGGTTATGCAAAATGCGTATGTCATGCCACTTCTTCATCCTTTCTTTGTAGAATTTGGAGTTTTAATAAGCATCACTATGCAATTCTTCCAACTCGTCCAATTGGAGCAATCTCTTCTTTCCTATAGAATCAAGATCATAGTTAACAAGTTTAATAGCTCAATAAGCCTTCTGGTCAATCTCTATGGGTAGATGATAAGATTTTCCATAAAGTAGCTCATAGGGAGTTGTACCAATAGGAGTTTTATATGTTCCCCTATTAGCTCAAAGAGTGTCATCTAATTTGGAACTCCAATTTTTCCTTAAATGAGTGACAAATTTTTCCAAAATCTTTTTAAGTTCTTTATTAACTACCTCAACTTGGCCACTTGTTTTGAGGTAATATGGGGTAGCAACTTATTATTGAGGAACATTTTCCAATTAATTATTACAAAAATAAGTCCCCCTATCACTAATGAGTACTTTAAATACCCTAAATCGGGTTAAAAGCTTTTTAAGAAATATAACCACTACCCCGCGTATTATTAGTTGGTAAGGCTGGTGCCTCTACCCACTCAGACACATAATCAATTGCAATTAAGATGTAATATTATCCAAAGAATTAGGAATAGGGCCCATAAAATCTATTTCCCAACAATCAAATACTCACAAGCTTGAAAGATATGTACAGGCATCTCATTAGATTTAGAAATATTATTAGTACATTGACACCTATCACAATTTTTAATAAACCTGTGAGAATCCTTAAAGATGAATGGCCAATAAAATTCAGATTTAAGCACATTTCTTGTGGTGTTGTTGGCTTTGCAGTGTCCTCTGGCAGATCCTTCATGGCAATGTTTTAGAATGTTCTTGCTTTCTATGGAATACACACCTTCGAATGACTTGATCTGCGTAGCACCTAAACACGAAAAGATCATCCTAAAAATAATGCATTACCTCGGTGAGGAATTTCTTCTTTTGTTGCAATATAAAATCCTTAGGAATTATCCCTACAGCCAAGTAATTAGCAAAATCTGAAAACCATAGAGTTTGGGGTTATCACCTTCAATAAGCACAAGTTATTCATCTGGAAAGATATTGTTGATCTCTTCTTCTATTAATGGCTCCAGATTGAGATTTTCTAATCTAGATAAGTGAACCGCAGCCAAATTTTCTACACCCTTCTTGTCCCTAATCTCCAAGTCAAATTCTAGCAATAATAAAACTTGTCTAATTAGCCTTGTTTTGGAATTATTCTTGGTTACAAGGTACTTAAAGACAGAATGATTTGTGATGAGTGTTCATCATATACACTTTTCTATAGTTTTGTACTTTAATTGTGATAAATCCTTGCTTGTATTATTACTTACCGCACCCTTTTCATATTGTTATTTTTAGGAATTGAAAAATACCGTATGAAGATGAATAAATTTGAAAAGTAAGAAAAAATAGCAAATTTAAGTATAAATGGACAACACCAAAATGGTAAAGCGAAGATCAACTTCCCTAGGCCACCTAAGATATACAAGGGTGCCTAAAGAGAAAGAAAATTCCGGCCAAGGGAAAAGGATCTTCCCTAGGCTACCTAGACAAAAATAAAAAGGGCTTGGATAAGAGCTAGACTGCATAGGGAACTTCTAGGCTACCTAGAAGCAAAGAATGAACACCCAGGAAAAGAACAAGGCGGTTAAGGGAACTAGGATGCCCAAAGCACAGCAAATATGCCATTGAAGTTACCTAGGCCGCCCAAAGCACAACAAATATGCCATTTTCCTAGAAACAGAGCAACCTAGGGAATTTCAAGTTCCTTAGGCCGCTTAGGAGCAAGGTAACAAACATTTTGTCCAGGAGAAAGGTAGCCTAGAACTTTCCTAGGATGCTTAGGAAGAAAAGAAGGTAATGTTTTTTTCTTTAAACTAAGGCGGCCCAGGGAAGTGGGACTTCCCTAAGCCGTCCTTGCATCCAGAAATATGGCGGCCTAGGAAAGTTACTTTCTTGGGTCACCCACTTACCCAGAATCGTGTTGTTTGCGAGTTTTTCTTATTTCTTTCATTTTTACAATATAAATACCCCATTTATAAACACTAAATAATCAACTTAGAGATCCCATAGAGAACTCAAAGAAATACTAAGAAAGGAAGGATCTTGGGGGAGCATAGAGAAGAAGAAGGGGTTGCTCAAGCAATTCAAAAGAAGAAAAAGATTAAGATCTTGTCTATGAGTGATGTTCTTTCTTCTTCTTCTTCTTCTTCTTCTTCTTCTTCTTCTTCTTTGTATTATACTTTAACAATGTTGAGATTTATATGATTTTAGTTGTATTTGAGGAATAAAGCCTAATTTATATTCTTGGATTGAGTTATTGTTACAATTTATTGAATTCTAATATATTGTATTTGATTACTTGGGCATTATTTTGTTGGATTGATTTTTTGGACTTGATTAGTTTATTCAATTGATTGGTTCACTCTCAATAAATTTAAGAGATAGGGTTAGGAGTTGAACATCAAATTAATTAGTCTAATGTTTGTTTTCCTTTGATTAACTCAAGAGAGAGGTTGAAGGATTAAAATTTGGTAGTCAATAGGTTTTCAATATTACCTAAAGATAGGATATTGGGGCTTCTAGGTACCTTTTGGGTAATGAGCAAGTGTAATGTTTTCTTGGATTAGATTAATTAGGTAGAGATAAAAATTAATTGAGCCTTAGAAAAGTAATCTCATAACTTGAGAGAGAGTGACATTTATTATTGAAAACTCATACCGATACTTGAAT
This sequence comes from Voacanga thouarsii, assembly GCA_026120185.1. Taxonomy (NCBI): domain Eukaryota; kingdom Viridiplantae; phylum Streptophyta; class Magnoliopsida; order Gentianales; family Apocynaceae; genus Voacanga; species Voacanga thouarsii. The sequence goes on from JANUWF010001199.1 coordinate 2,066,382, forward strand.
TGGGATTTGATAAACCTAGTGGTAAACTCTTTATTTGACATGTTTTTCAGGGGATTTGTTCTTTTACATGGCTTTTACCATATTCTTACTCCTTGATGATCATTGTGACTTTTCTTATGTGGGTCCGATGTACTCTCTATTGTAGTAATTTAGTATAGTTAGCTTTATTTATTTTACCTCTCTCTTTATTTTGGCTAGATAATAAGATTAGAGCAAGGTAGTGGCAATTGCTAAATTTCTATAGATTTGATACTTAATATTCCCTATACTATGTGATGGGTATATTTGCCCAATTGTGTGGTTTTGGTGTTTGCAATTTTAATTAAACTTGATTATGTGTGGTTTATGTTATACAATTTCCAATATATGCACAAAAACGCATTAAATTTTTTACGTCATTGCCAAGGATTGGCAATGCCATTAAAATCTTGAATTTTGTTGATTTAACTATGTATATATTTTTAAATAATATTAATTATTTTATATAAATAATTTTTCTATATTTCTGCATAATACTAACCATTACATGTATATAGACTTCTTTTCCTTTTTATATGTTATTTGTATGTTCTTTGGATTCTTTATTTTTAGTCATTGAGATAAATAAATTGTATTAGGTTTCAATGTCTTGTATCATTATACCTTGTTGTATTATTATTTTTTATATTATTGTATGTTGCTATCTTTGGAAATTGTATATATAATGTAGATTCATTTTACTTAAGTTTTGTTCTTGTATTTAACCTTGTTGTATATTATTTTTGTTGTTGTTGGGGAATTTTGTATTTGTTATTGTGTTAGTATTTTTAGGATGAAAATATTGCTGTAAATGGTTACTAATTGAGGAGGTCTTGTTGTATAATAGTATTGCAATTGTTTGTTGTATAGTAGGATTTAGTTCATTTTTGTTGTAATGGATAATTTGAGGAATTGGTAGATGTTGGATATTTTGTTGGAAAACTTTGGTTGTTGTTGTGGAGTCTTTCTTTGAGCCTTGTGTTGTATTTTTGGTGGTGTTGTTGTAATACATATTTGAGGAAGATTAAAACTTGATTGTAGTAGTGGTGCATAAGTTGAGGAGTTGATTAGTTTGTATAGTTGGGGTTATATTTTTTTGGACTCTTGATTTTTTTGTTTGGGGATCTTTTTAAAGTTTTTGTAATCTTTTATATGGTAGTGATTGTAGTGTTGAGCTTAATTGTTGGTTTTTTGGGAGACCTTGCTGTATTATTTATAGGTTATAATACTACTTGATTGGGGGATGTTGTGGTGGTAATCTTTTGTTGTATGTAAGGACCATTAGTATATATAATACTTCTAGTGCTTTGTATATTAGTGTTGTTGTTGTATATATAGGTTAAGTATTGATGATGGCATATTACTCTCTCTCTCTCTCTCTATGTATGTATGTATGTATGTATGTATGTATGTATGTATGTATGTATGTATGTATGTATGTATGTATGTATGTATGTATGTATGTATGTATGTATGTATGTATGTATTGTTTTGGTATATCCATAGTGAAAATATTGGGTTATTCATTTGTTTTGCATCTTTATTGTATTGATATTAGTATATTTCTTGATATTAACATATGTTTTGGTATTATTTATATTAGTTAATTTTATGACTTGTTAATAATATTTGTGTATATATACCAGTGTACGATGGATTGTATGTTATTAGTATTAGTACTAATGTATGTTTGTAACAACTTCTTGTATAATTTTTATTTGTATTTTCTTTGTCTATTATTTTGTTGGTAGTTTTTGTGTTACTAATTCTTTAGCATTGGTATTCTATTGTATTTTTCTTTCTTTTTACAGGATTGAAGATTTTTCTTTTTTGGATAACCTTCTATTTCTTCGCCATTCTATGATAAATTGAATTTCAAGATACCCGGGGAGTATTGCTTACCATTTCCTCCTTATTTCTGTAATTTTGCATCATATACATATGTTTATATCATATATTTTGGACAATGAGGACATTGCCTCATTTATGTGAGTCAGTTCATCCTATCTTATGTTTATCTCATCATTTGAATTCTTGATTGGAGAAGTAGAGTGAATCACATTTATTTGGCTTAAACTTATTTAATTTAACTTTGATGTTCTTGGTTGTGTCTAGCTTAATATACGAGTATACATGGGATTAACTTGAATAGATTGGTGTTAGGATGAATTCTAAGATAGAGGAAGAAATAATCTCTCTACAATTTTGACCTTACTGCATAAATGCAAAGTTGTTCTTGTAAATTCACTTAGAATACTATGCAGAATTTTTTCATTTTGCATGTAAATTAGCTATTCTTTGTTGTCGTGAATAAATGTAGGATGCTTGATTTGTACCTTAGCTAATTCTTTGTTTTTGTGAATAATTGTAGTTTGCCTGAAGACAAACAAATGTTTAAGTGTAGGGGTAAGTGGTGAGTGCTCATTATATACACTTTTTCTATAGTTTTTATGATTTATTTGTGATAAATTCTTACTTAAATCACTACTTACCACACATTTTTCATATTGGTTTTGTTGGGAATTGAAAAATATCACATGAAGAGGAATAAATATGAAAAGGAAGAAAAAGAAGCAAATTTGAGGATAAATGGATAGCAGTTGTAATACTCCTACTAAAGATAACAGTGAAAGCATATCAACGTCGAGTGTCGCCCCGTTAGTTTCCTAGATAAGGGGTCTTTATAATGGAGACGATAGAGTAAATACATATATAAGGTTCAGACTCAACAATATCCCACACTGATGGCCTCACACACACACACACACACACACACACATATACATATATATATATATATATATATATATCAGAGAATTTCATGCATGCCATCTCTATCTATAACAGAATATAGTGCATGATCAAAAGGAAAGCTGTCCAAACCCAAACTACTGACTTTGTGGTATTGTCCTTCTATCTATAGGTCTGCTTAGCTCTAGATCCTACAAAAGGTAAGTTAAAAGACACGTGTGAGTGACGAATCATCCAATGAGTCTCGTGTGTGCTAGTGCTTTATGAAAGAATAGGGAACAAAAAACTTTTGTGGAATCGCATATCATTTGTTCACTGGAAACAATTCTAAAACTCTCTAAAGAAGAGTCTATCCATAACTCAATCATTTTTAGAAAATTTTATTTCACTTTTAAAATATTGCCCCTAATTTTCAAATCACAGGCACTTCTCCAACAGAAGGTCAGCCTGTATGCAATGCTTATAAGGCTTCGCTTCGGCATCTCGATCTTATTATGCTAGGGACTTCGCCTTACAACACTCAATCGTGCATTACCAGATAAGTACACCAACTTACACGTGCTATCGTACTGAGGCCGTAGCCTTCAGTACTCGATTTGTGCATCACCGGATAAGCACACCAGCTTACACGTGTCATCGTACTGGGACGCAGCATTCAATACTCGATTCGTGCGTCGCTAGGAAATCATTTACTTGCTACCGTAAGCCAAGGGTCCCAATCCTGACGTCAATCACCATCGAGACAGTAAGAAGTTAGAACAACGCCAGGTGTCCAGCCTAGCCGGTGAACAACATAAATCACAAAGTGCACACAGGGCACTACAATTGCTAGGCTCTAGCTGGCTAGCCAGGACTACTCATCTCAATGTTCTGTCACCTTATTTGGAGTAAGAAAATCCCCAGAACTAATCGGGTTACTTGGGGTCGTCTATCTCCAACATGAGGTAGTACAAAGATCAAAGTCCTTGCTGAGTACTCAACGTTAATAATACCAACCACGTCTGACTAATTAGGCCAGAGAGTTTTCTTATCCCATAGGATTTTCAAATCAAAATATTTTTGGGACAAAACAACACTTTCCAGAATTTGATCCCACTGACTCATAAATCAGATCATCATTCACATAGGCTCTACAAATCAAATCAATTCATTCCATAGGCACATTGGGCCAATAAAACAATTTTAGGGATCAAAAGTTCATTTTTCAAAAGTCAATCTTATCACGAGAGATCATTTTCCAAAATCATGTCGAAATAGGATAAAGAATTTTGTTCACACATCAAAACATGTTTTCACGAGTATTCGGGTCGTTTTTCCCATACTCGATCACAAAAGTCATCTCCAAAGATATTCGGGTCATTTTATTCATACCCGATTCCAAAAAGACTTTCTAAAGGTATTTGGGTCATTTTACCCTTACCCGATTTGAAAAATATTCACAAGAGTTCCAATAAAGATATATCGGTCATTTACCGAATACCCAAGTTTCAAAGATTTTCATAAAACATTCTAATAAGGACATTTGAATCATTTTCCAAATACCCGATTCAAAAGGAACTCATTTTAATGAATCGAGAATTCTAATCTCAAAAGAGGATTAAATTCAAAGTTTCCAAACACATTTTTATAAAATGTTCCAATAAGGGAATTGCAGTCAATTTATGAATACCTGATTCCAAAATTTACCATTTTCTGAAAATCCCAAGTATTTAACCCAAAAAGGACTAAATTCACAAAATCCATGCTTTAATTGTCCATTAAGGTTTCCAAGCCAAATATGAAGTTCATTCAAGCTCACAATGGCATAAAAACAAATCTTGCTCACATAAATTTTAAACATATTCAGAGATTTTCAAAATGGTATAAAACATAGCATTTCATGGAAGAACAAAACACACTAGCTTTCAAAAGGTTCTAGAAATCAAAGGGACTCATCTCGTGTCCTAAGTAACCCTTTTCGTTCACGGCCGTTTAATGACTGTCTCTACCGTTTTCGACGTTCTATTGGCCATTTATTGCTAAATCTACACCAAACATCATTTTTGGGCCAATTCATGTTTGGCCAAAAAATAGCCGATGGTTGGCCGACGTGCCCAACGGGTAGTCGACGTCCAACCGATGTTAGCCGACGGGGCCACGGTTAGCCGACGATACCAACAGTTAAGGAAAACATTTAATCTTCGTTCACGTCTTTTTTTTTCATCGTTTGTTCGATTCTTTCATTTTTATTTCTCTGCATCCTTTCTCCCTTCATAAAAAAGGGACTCACTTCATATTTCCCAATTATTTCATCCAAAATCAAACAATTAATCATCCTTTCATCCATGTTCCAAGCAAATTTCTAAAATTTTGCTACTTTAATACATGATTTTGTTTTGGGCACAACTTTCAATCCATAACTCTGTTTTGGCTCTATGATATACCAATATGACCGTAAGACTTTTAAATTTAATTTTGTATAAGCCTTTTTCTAAAATTCTAGTTCCTGAGGTACAGTATTGGGCAAAAACAGCCCTAGTAGTTTTATCTCAATTTCACCATTCCTGTTTTCCTTTGTTCTCCTTTAATCTTTAACACCATAGAACCATTAATTCATTCAATTATCCTTCAATTCATCTTTAATTCTAAATTTCTAGATTTCCAGTAGCTCAGAAAAGTCACACTTATTCAACACAAATTCATCTTTTCTAATCAAAAGCTAATTTAATCCATTTTTCCAACCAAGTAAATTCTATTTTTACTGTACTTTGATCATCACCTCTTCAACTGAAAATAAGCCTTAAAACTACCATAATTATTCAATTCTTCCTCCCACAAAACATCATTCAAATACCATTAGGCAACCGACACATATACAAGCATATATAAGGTTCATACACAAAAGCTTACAAACCCTAGCTTTGATCAGAAATTAAGACATGGAAGTCATGTTCTCACGTTAAAATTCACATCATCATAATCATCATTCACCCAACAACAACTTTAATTCAAGCAAGGTAGGATCTTACCTTCTATTGGCAACTATTTGGTGTGATTTTGCTCTAAGAACACCAAGAACACATGCACTTCTTTCTTTCTCTCTTCTTTTTCTTTTTCTCTTGATTTTTCTCCCTCTTGGCTCATGAATTTCTAGCTATTTAAAAGCCTCTCTTGACCACCATTCAACCTTCAATATTGGCCCTCCATTTCTTGTTGTGGTTCAATTGAATGGTGGATATACTTAAGTGTGTTCCAATGAAATTCTTACACACAAACCATTTTTATTTCCTCCAAAAAAAATCCCTTATTTCTTCTTGCATGGCTGCCAAAATTCTTGGCCAATTTCCATCCATTCATTCATATTCTATTGGTCCAAATATTAGCCAATTATATTGCTCAAGACTTTAATAAAATGGGTCACGAGTGATGTGTTCCAATCACAAAATTACACATCATTCTTCATTTATTTTGCAATACTTTAATTCCATGTGTCTTTCATGAACTCTTTATGAAACCTCTATTAAATTGACACATTCTCATGGGCTACTACTCACAAAATGCCATACGCACCATTTTTAATTGCGATTTCCTATTTTCTTTAGAAATGACCAAAATCGGGTCTGTAACGAAAAAATATTTTATTTCAACATTCAACTCCAAAATTCTACTGAATCCATTGGTAATACTTAAATTCTTCAATTACTTTTCTACTTGGTCAAATTTGTGGTCAAAGTCACAGGCGCGGTCAAAATGACAAAAATGCCCCCGATACCTCGGGTAGCATAATTCACACTAAAATGTGCGTTTCATTGCACTGACCAATTTCTCTTTTCAGAATACCCTTAAATTCTTATTTTTTTAATAATAATAGCCTTCCTAAAATTTAGAGTATGGGTAGAACAAATCTAATAATTACATCCAGGTCTCGACAAAATATTATTCCACCAAAATATTCGTCTTATTACACTATTCAACTTTTGTTCTGGACATTGATACAAATTCTCATCCTATTACCAATAGTAACTAATTGAAAGTAAAAAGGTGGAGTGTTACAATAGCAATATGGCATGGGGAAGTTGATCTTCCCTAGGTTGCCTAAGACACATAAAAGTGCCCAAGGAGAAAGAAAATGGCAGCTAAAGAACGAGGATCTTCCTTAGATCTTCCTTAGGTCGCTCAGAGCAAAAACAAAAAGGGCTCGGAGAGAAAGATAGGCGGCCTAGGGAACTCTAGGCTGCCTAGGAGCGAAGAATGAATGCCTAGGAGAAGAACAAGAAAGCTAAGGGAAGTTCTCTTGGCCGCCCAAAGCACGACAAATATGCCATTTTTCCAGAAACATGGCAGTCGGAATTTCAAGTTCTGTAGGCCACTTAGAAGGAAGGCAACAAGCATTTTGTCCAGAAAAGAGGTGACCTAGAGAAGTAAGAAAAGGAAGTGATGTTATTTTTAACTAAGACAGCCCAGGGAAGTGAGACTTTCCTAGGTTGCACCCTCTTCTAGAAACATAGGCCTTCCAGTCACACAGAATCGTGCTATTTGCAAGTTTTTCTGATTTCTTTCATTTTGACACTATAAGTACCCATTATAAACCCTAAAAAATCATTCTTGGTTGGCTAGAAATCTAGAGATTCCTTAGAGAACTAAAAAAAAAAAAAACACTAAGAAAAGAAGGATCTTAGGGAAGCATGGAGAAGAAGAAGGGATTGTTCAAGCAAATCCAAGGAAAAAGAAGATCATTATCTTATTTATGAGTGATGTTCTTCCTTTTCTTTGTATTATACTTTAACAATGCTGAGATTTATATGATTCTATTTGTATTTGAGGGATGAACCCAAATCTATATTCTTTGATTGGGTTATTATTGTGATTTAATGAATTCTAATATCTTGTATTTGATTACTTGGACATTATTATGTTGAATTGATTGTTTGGGCTTGATTAATTTATTCAATTGATTAGTTCACTCTTAATGAATTCGAGAGATGGGATTGGGAGTTGAACATAAAATTAATTAATCCAATATTTGCTTTCCTTTGATTAACTTGAGTGAGAGGTTGAAGGATTAGAAATTGGTAGTCAATGGGTTTTCAATATTTCCTAAAGATAGAGATATTAGGGCTTCTGGATACCTTTGGGTAATAAGTGAGTGTAATGCTTCTTTAGGATAGATTAATTAGGTAGAGATCAATTAATTGAGTTTTAGGAAAAGCATCTCATAACTCGAGAGAGAATGAGATTTGTTGTCTAAAGCTCATACCAGTGCTTAAATTGGGTTTTGATAAATTTAGTGGTAAACTCTTTACTTGGCATGTTTTTGGCAGATTTCTTCTTTTGCATGGTCTTTCTTGTATTCTTACTCCTTAATGATCCTTGTGACGTTTCTTGTGTGGGTCTGATGTACTATCTATTGTAGTAGTTTTGTATTGTTAGTTTTATTCATTTTACCTCTCTCTTTATTTTGGCTAGATAATGAAATTGGAGCAAAGTAGTGGTAATTGCTAAGTTCCTGTGGATTTGATACTTGTTATCCTCTATATTATATAATGGGTATACTTTCCAATTGTGTTGTTTTGGTGTTTAGCATTTTAATTAAACTTGATTATTTGTGGCTTATATTATACTATTTTCAGTATGTGCACAAAACATGCATCAATCTGCATACATAATGACTTTTGGCAAAACAAGGTAAGAACGAAATTTATCAAAATCAAACATTATTGCAAGCAACTCTTTTTCTATTGTTGTGTAATTCTCTTATGCTGCCATAAGAGTTTTGCTTGCATAGTACATAGTCTAAAAACTCTTATTCCTTATTTGTCCAAGCACTGCCCGAACTGCAAAATTACTCGCATCACACATTAGTTCAAATGGAAAAGTCCAATTTGGTATAATCAAAATAAGAGAATTTATCAATTTTTTTTTAACACATTAAAAGCATTGAGGCATTTTTCATCAAAATTGAAAATAGTATCTTTTTCAAGTAAAGAAGTGAAGGGTTTAGAAATTTTTGAGAAATTCAGGATGAACTTCCTACTAAACCCTACATATCTAAGAAAGCTTCGAATGACTTTCACTAAAGTAAGAGGATAAAGCTTCTTATTTGCTTTAATTTTTGCCCTATCGACCTCAATACCTTTCGTTGAAATTTTATGCCCTAACATAACACTTTCTTGGACAACAAATGACATTATTCCCAATTGAGCACAAGGTTGGTCTCTTCATACCTTTGTAACTCCTTTTCCAAATTTGCCAAGCACAAGTCAAAAGAATCTCTAAAAATAAAAAAAATCATCCATGAAGACTTCTCTGATATCTCCAACAAGTCCCTCAAAAATGGCCGTTATGCATCTTTGGACATTTACTAAACTATTACAAAGACCAAAAGGCATGTGACGATATGCAAAAGTACTAAAAGGGCATGTACAAGTCATATTCTCTTGATCCTCCAATACTATAGGGATTTGAAAGTAACTAGAAAATTCATCTAAGAATAATAAAACTTATGTCTGGCTAGCTAATGAGTATCCATTGTACACATATTTTTATACATTATTTGTGTCTAAATTGTGAGAAATGTATTCTAGATTTCTACTTAATCCCCCATTTTCTCCATGTGTTTACGTAGGATGAAAAAAGTTAAGGATTAGATAAGAATTCAAGGAACAAAGACTAAAAAAAAAAGCTAAATTGAAGCGACACAACGCCGTCCCCTCATTCTACACACCGTTGTATAGCTACTGAACTTCAAAAGTCAACATTTTGGGAATCGATGGTACTGGGCCCCTCACTTTACATGTCATTGTGCAGCATCAGGATGTAGAAAATGTAGAACATCTAGAGCTTCACAATGCCATGCTAGCCATTACCTATGTCGCAGTGTATCATTCCAGCACATAGCAATAGTTAATCCCACGATGTCATTTTAAGGCAAGATTGGAGGATCAGAGCATGCACAACATCATGCATGCTATCTTTTATCACGTCGTGTAACATCGCGATTACCCCATATTTTGCAAATTCTTAGGGATTCATGAAGGAACCCATAAATATTACTTTTTTGCATCATTTGAAGGAGAGGCACCCACGAAATACACCAGAGAAACCTCTTGGAACATAAGGAAGAGAAGATCAATAAGGATTTGAGGAAGAATGAGAAACCTAAAAACAAATTTGCACAGTAGAAGAAAGACTTTGTCTATGAGTTTTCCCTTTTTCCCTTTGTGATTTGATTTCGTGGTTGTTGAACTTTATTAATTTGAATTGTAATTAAAGGATTGTACCATAATTTACTCTTGTATTTGATGTTTATTTGATCAGTTAATGTGCATTTTAAGTAATTTATCACTTGGGTTTGATCAATTGAATTAATTGATTAGGTAATTCTCTTATGTTAAGCTTAAGAAAAGGATTTATGTGATGGATTCCCTTTTAAATTAATTCAATAGATTTGTCCCGTGATGAACTTGAGAAAGGATTTAAGGGATTTAGAACTTGGTGATAGATAAGGTTTTGGGATCATCTAGAGATAGGGATCTAGGGCTCTTTTGGCTTGTCATTAGATTTCCTTAATTTTATGCATCAATGGGTTTGATTTGTATAATAGAGATATCTATGGGCAGGATCCTATGGTAGAAAATTCATTACTTGAGATAGAGTGGATTTAACTTTATATAAAAAATCTTGCTAATGCTCGGATTTGATATCAATTGATTGAGTGATATATGTTATTTGAGTATTCTTAGGAAAATTCTTGTTTAATTACCTGGCCAATCTCCTTTCCTTACATAAATCTTTCCTTGTGATATTTTAGTCCTTGCCTTCAGAATTGGGATTGATGTATTTGTGTGCTATTCGCTTGTCCTTAACAACAAGTAAATAGTCATTTCACTTCTTGTTTTGGGTGATTTAATAATATAATTCAAGTGGAAGTAGGAGTAGTTGATCCCGTTCTTGAGGGTCTTCGATACTTACCAACTGCACTCTATGCTACATGATGTGTATAGTTACCCAAATATGTGTGTACGTGAATCAAATTGGTATTTTGTTCTAAAACTTGGCTGAGATGTTGGAATGTATGTCCAAAATGTCCAATGTATTTTTGTATTTTGAAAATTAATAAAAATTTTATTCATTAAAAATTATTTGTTTACATATATTGCATATTAAAGGTCTAAATGTGTAAGTAAGTAATCCACGTGATTGGGTCATGTTTTCACAGCAATGTGTAGTTTACAGGCTACTAACACAAGCGAAAAATTGTTCTTGATTGATTGATGGAGTTGGGCACACTACAAGAAAACAAAGAATTAGCGAGGGAAAATTCCCCCGCTAATTTCCTCCTCGCAGAGGCAAAAATTTGAGACGGATTCAAAAATCCATCGCCAATAGCGACGGATTAGCGAAGTAATTTTCAAGCAGTCAACGAATTCAGCAATGGATTTTTGAAACGGATCTGCGAGGGATTCTTATTTTCTGTCGGTAATCCCTTTCTATTTAGAAAGGGATTAGCGAAGAATATTTTACTAATTAATAAAAAGTTGGAAATTTCCGTCGCTAATGACAAGCTAATTTGCGAGGGATTAGCGACGGATGTTTTCTTTTTATTGTTTTGATATAAATTGTCCATCGCTAATCCCAAGCTAATTTGCGAGGGATTAGAGACGGAATGTTTTCTATTTAATGTTCCGATTTAAGTATTCCGTCGCTAATCCCCCGCTAATTTGCGACGGCTTAGCGACGGAAAATTTCTTACTAATGTTTTGATTTAAATGTCTGTCGCTAATCCCACGCTAATTTGCGAGGGATTAGCGACGGAATATTTCTTTCCTATTACGTTTTAATTGATCCGTCGCTAATCCCAAGGTAATTTGTGAAGGATTAGCGACGAATCCTCAATTTAATTTCCTTAGCCCCTCGCTAATCCCTCACTAGTAATTTATGATTTTTAAATATTTTTTAAAAATGTTTAAAAAATGCCCTGTAATTCAAGAAAATTCATTTTACCTAATGTAAAATTTAATTAAATTAAAAAAAACCACCAAATAGTCATTATTAATAGATATAATAATGACAAATGTGAATAATACATAAAAATGTTGTCTAAAAATCTTAAATAAATATAATGATGAAAACATATGAATAATACATAAAAATGTAGTATATATATCCTAACTACGAAGCAGGAATCGGTGTGGATCTTTGGAGCCGACGGAGGGGTGGGGGTAGATCGGAAGGGCCTGGTCGATGATGCGGATGTGAATACGGAGGATCGATGATGGAGTCCTCCTCATCCTCAACATCGTCCTCCTGAACAGTCGGCATCGGCGGTGGCGGAGGAAGATTCAAATTACGAGACATAAGCGTCGGGTACTCGGTCAAGCTACGATCGTGGCTCAGATATACCTGTGCACGATGCTCAACTCTCTCCCGCCTCCTCCTCTCAGTGTGTAACTCTCTCTGTAGCTGGCTCACATCTAACGAGGTAGAAGAAGTCGATGCCTCAGATGAAGCTGGCTGCTGTAACCTCCGCCTTACCCTCGCAGACTCGGAGCCCAATCCATATACGCGTCCCTTCTTAGACGCTCTATCATCCACCTCGACGAACAGCGCCTTCTCGTCGGGCACCCGAGTCGCCGCGACCGTGCTCGTAGAATCAGTCGCAGAACCCGACTGCGCGTGACGCTCAATAATAGTAGTGACACTATCCTGTTGAATTTGGGGCAAGGAAACACGCATAAAATATTTAAAATTAGCGATCAAAATATGAATATTATTAAACTTAAAAACATGTAAGATTGTGTATTCTTACCAGCGTGTGGCGCGATCGATCACTGACATATTGGCCCTTCCTCGGCCCGTCCTGGAACGTATGGGTGCGTCTGAAGAGGTCGACGTAGCTAAAATCAGGACCTAACTGTCTCCACTATCATTGTAACAAAAAATGACTAGATGTTATCTTTTATGAATTAAATGTGAAATAGCGGATATACCGAACAGTAAAAAATTTTACACTTACCATTCGCTCCTCATGCTCAGTAAAAGAAATAGATCCTCCTGTGTGGGACGCCTGACCAGTAGATCTGTTCCGCTTAGCAGCGGAAGAGATACGTTGCCACCTATCGGACCCCCAATGCTCCGATAGAGTAGCCCAATGGTCTGGGGAAATCCACTTGGGGCAGCTACCCCCATGCTTCTTCCAAGCCTTGGACAATGCATCCGAAAGTCTAGCCTTACACTTCTTCTCCCAATTAGCCCGGATCTGTGCGGCATGCTCAAGGCGCCAATAGAAGAAAGCCTGCAAAATCAAACTAGCCATTACAAGTAATTACAAATAAGAAAACATATTAAAAATAATAAAAAGACTACAAGTAATAATTACAAATCGAACTCACACTCCAAAGATCGAACCACATGTTCCGAACCTCAATCGGAACCTATGAGAAGGTAGCATAGGCTCCAGTGTAGTGTCGCCTAAAAATCTCAACAATCTCCCTCACACATCGAACCGAATGTGTGAACCTGTTTCAAGAAAATAGATCTTGTAATATTAGACAAGTTATAATTTTGAAAATTTAGAAAAACTTATAATAAGTAATTATGTAGCCGACTTACGAGTCACCAACTGGCTCAATCAACAGTCGCGTGTCCTCAGTAGATGGAGCGCTAGCTGCGGACCCTGAAGAACCTAGGATCGGGGTAGGGGCCTGCTCTGATCGGGCCTCTTCTGGAGGCAATGGCTGTGGAGCAGGTATACGTGGGGCGATGCTCGGGGACGGTGTCTCATCCGCCCTCGAGGACTCACGAGTTGCTGACCGATCGTTAGGTGAGGTATCGGAAGCCATATGTATCTAGAATTATTTAAATACATAAAAATTGTCATATCTTGGGAGAAGAAAAAGATAACAAATTTAAAAGTATAAAGCAAAGTAAAATGCTTGTAATGTAACGATAACAAAACTACTAATTTGTATCGATACTGTAGTTAAACTTGAACCTAATCTATAGACTTCTGTCATTATCGGATGAGTAGCCTTCCACATCGTCGTCTGTAGAGGATCCTGTCTCCCATTCTTCTTCCTCGGCATCGTTTTCGTTGTTCGGTTGTGCTTCCTCTATCATTAAACCCGAATCTATAAAATCGATTGTATCTCCAATACCAGACTCATCTGCTAATCTTCCAAAGTTGTCATCCTCAACACGTACATTGATTGCCTGCACATCATCTACTTCCTCCTGATATGGTGCCTCGACAACGGGTGCATCAATAATATGCCGAGCTTGCATTTTACAAACAGCTACCCAATCAGATTTTGGTCTTTTGCTCCCCGGGTAGGATAGGAAATACACTTGGGTTGCTTGTTAAGCTAACACAAAGGGGTCATATTTTGGGTAATTCCTCTTGCAGTTGACATTAACAAGTTTGTAGTGAGGTTGAATTTTAACCCCCCGATTTAGCGTTGGATCAAACCAATCACACTTGAATAGGACAACTTTTAAACAAGGAGTTCCAGGGAACTGAAGTTCGACAATCTCCTTCAGCACTCCATAATAATCTAAGGCACTATCTCCATCGCCTTTAACACAAACTCCGCTGTTAATTGTTTTTTTTTTCCGACTGACCGATCATGTGTATGGAACCTAAAACCATTTACGAAGTAGCCATGGAAGAATTTCACTTGTCTCGAAGGTCCCCAGGCCAAGCTTTTTAAGTGTTGTTCAGTCACTTGATTCTGTGGATCATGAACCTAGCAAAGAACAAAGCGTTAATGCACATTCGATACCAATGTAACTTATTCCTAAGTCTCATTTTGTATGTGTTCAACTCACATAAGTCCTAAACCATCCTGCAAACTCTGACTCTATTCTCTTATCTACTTCAGGATCTATTATACTCGGCTCATACAACTGCAAGTCATTTTTGAATTTCCTAAAATGACCAAAACAAACACATAATTAAGGATACTCGTTCAAAGTATTGTCGTATAAAATCTAGCAATGTAAGGCAATAGCGGTATACTTACGTAATATATGGTTGAACTTCTTCACAGTTTAGGTATATGTAATTTGTGGCAGCCTTAAATTCATTCGGGGTAAGATACCTATTCCGAATACTACCCAAAACCCTCCCTGGAACGGCGCATATAGAACACACAGTGTCACTTGAGTTTGTATCGTGAACGCCCTCATCATTCCTAGCCGTAGCAGTATGTCGAGTCTGCATATGCGGCTCAAAATAATAGGAGAAGAATGTAGATGCCTCTTCAACTAAGTAAGCATTGCAAATTGATCCCTCCACTCTCGCCTTATTTTTAACTTTGGTCTTCAAACGATATAAGAACCTAAATCATTTTTTACAGTTAGAACTGATTCACATAGTAGATGTATATATAGATATAATAATACACAATATTTTACCTCTTGAATGGATACATCCATCTATATTGAACAGGGCCACCAACCCTGGCCTCATACGGAAGGTGGACCATAAGGTGCTCCATCACGTCAAAGAAGCTGGGTGGGAAGATCTTCTCCAACTTACACATGAGTATGATAATATTATCTTCCAGTTACTTCATATGGGTTGTAGAAAGTTTAGGCGAACATAAGTCACGATAAAAGAGACTGACTTCTGCTAAAACGTTCTAAATTGACATCGGGAGTAATTCTTTAAATGCAGTTGGAAGCAATCTTTCCATAAAAACATGGCAGTCATGACTTTTCATACCCGACATTTTCAGCTCATTCAAATCAACACACCTGCTTAAATTCGAAGCATATCCATCCGGAAGTCGCAAATCTCTAACCCACTCTAGTAGAAGTCTCTTTTGTTCGGGTGTAACAGAGTATTTAGCCTTTGGCATTAATGTCCTCCCGTCACCTAAGCCAATCACGTGTAATTCAGGTCTATCACAATATACCAACAGATCACGTCGCGCCTTCACATTATCCTTTGTTTTCCCCTTTACATTCACGACTGTGTTGAAGACATTATCGAACACATTTTTTTCATTGTGCATCACATCTATGTTTTGACGGATTAAGTGTGTTCTCCAATACGGCAAATCCCAAAAGATACTCTTTTTCGCCCAATTATGGTAGATGCCTCTGCCATCATCCCTACTAAGCTCCACAGCTGTCTCGGTTATTTTTGGCAAATGGCACACTCTATCCCACATACCATCACCAGAAGCGCGCTGTAGAGGGTGTGCTGTCTCGCGACCTTTATCCTTCCTGAAAGACCTAGCATCTCTCCTGTATGGATGATCTAAAGGCAAGAAGCGCCAGTGGCAGTCAAACCAGGAATGTTTACCTCCATTTTGCAAGTGAAATGATTTTGTCTGCTCCATGTAATACGGACATGCTAATCTACCAGCTGTGCTCCAACCACTTAGCATCCCATATGCCGGGAAGTCGTTTATTGTCCAAAGAAGTGCTGCTTGTAGACAGGAGTTCTGTTTCTTTGAAATATCATACGTAGAGACTCTACTAATCCACATCATCCTTAATTCATCTACCAAAGGTTGTAGATAGACATCAATTTTATGCTTCGGATTCCTAGGGCCCGGGACAATGACGGTCAAAAACATAAATGGATCCCTCATGCACATCGACGGAGGTAAATTATATGGAGTAACAATAACAGGCCAACAAGAATATTGTTTACCCGACATTCCAAATGGTGAAAATCCATCTGTGCATAACCTAAGACGCACATTACGAACTTCAGCTGCAAATTCAGGATGACTACGGTCGAAGTGTTTCCAAGCTTCACCATCGCATGGATGGCTCATAACGTCCTCTTCCAGTTGACTCTCTGCATTCCATCTCATGTGCTCCGCTGTTGTGGAGGATGCAAATAGTCTCTGCAGTCTGGGTGTTAATGGGAAGTAATACATTTTCTTGAAAGGAACGTCTTTCTGTTGTTTGTCCTTTCCTACTTTCCTTTTCGTCAAATATCTGCCATGGCCACAGAATTTGCAGTCCCTCCTAGCACTATCGTCCTTCCAGTAGAGCATGCATCCATTTGGGCAGACATCTATCTTCTGAACAGGTAGCCCTAGACCAGATACCAACTTCTTTGTTTGATAGAAGTCATCCGAGAGCTTATTACTACTTGGTAATACCTCCTTCATCAATTGCATCATCTGATTAAAGCATTTCTCCGACACGTTGTTCTCCGATTTAATATTCAAAAGCCGAGAAACAACTGATAACGTACTGTGATTCTTGCATCCATCCCATAGCGGAGTTTCTGAAGCTCCCAGCATGTCATAAAATTTCTGCGCATCCAGGTTTGGTGGTTCCTCAATATTCTCCGATGATGAAGGTCCACTTGGAAATTGATGTCCAATTGCATCAATCACCATATTTTGATACGGATTATTAGAGCTTGACTCAACCGCAGTCGTACAAGTGCCGGTTATTGATGTAGTTGGCGACGGATTAATACCCTCACCATGACTAGTCCATCTTCGGTAATTAGCAACAAACCCAAATTTGTACAAGTGCAGCTCCACTTCATCTGGGGAAAGGTACGCCTTGTTTTTACACTTTCCACACGGACACCTTATAATTGAGGCTGGACCAGTTGACAAACAATATGCGATGAATTGCTTAACCCCTTGTTCAAACTCAGATGTAATTCCTTTAACCCCTTGCACGTGTCTTCTGTACATCCAACCACGATCAACCATCTGCATTTAGGCCATAACTATGTAGCTTATTAGCACGTGTATAATTCGAATGAAGAACGATGGTAGATTGTGATGGTCGAGGACCCTAGTTTACTCGCTAAAAATTATGGAGATAAAGAAAGAAAGGAAAAGAAAATAAAGAAAGAAGAAAATATGGCTCATCATGCATAGACCAACTTCACAGCGAAAAGAACATATGGTTTTACACTAGGTAAGAATCAATAAGAATATCTTGGCATGCCACCTCAATTTGTGATTTAAAGAAAAAAAAATGACAGAGTTTCCCCTATAAGTTGAACGTTTTCCAGGCACAAGGCCACCACAATTCACACAACATTCATTGTAAAAAATTATTGAATAATAAAGTATTCTACACAAGACCACAAAGAAAATAAAGAATTCTACACAAGACCACAATTATTCGAGAAGCAATAATTTAATTCTCATAATTCATCAAAATTATAATATTTGGAGCCATTACTTAAAAAACTCATGCCATGATTTGCGAAAAAAATTTCATGCATCACTTATAGAAAGGCCAAGTCCAAAGCATTACCACATGGTCTATACACTCCGTTGCCTACCCTTAATGTACTATGGTTAAACATTTCTATGGAATTCATTCTAGGTTTACCAAGAACCAGGGGGGAAAAGAGGTTTTGGAAGACTTAGATATGGTAGGTTTTATTGAAGAAAGCATGGAAACAATCTAAGAAAAATTAAGCATGAAAAAATGGTTGTTTTGCCCATCAGGAATGTTGTGATTTTAAAAAAAAAAAATTGACAGAGTTTCCCCTATAAGTTGAACGTTTTCCAGGCACAAGGCCACCACAATTCACACAACATTCATTGTAAAAAATTGACAGAGTTTCCCTTCATTGTAAACCATTCACAAAACAAAAATAACCTCAAAACATTTAATATACAATACTAAATTTAGGGGTAATCACCCATTACCCACGGGGAGTGATCACCCATCACTCACGGGATTCTAAAGATGATATTGGAGGATTTTCTTACCTAAGAATAGCTCGTCTGTCCAAAACAATCAATGAAGAACTGTATGCCTAACCTGTGCGTAACAATATGTAGGAGAGTTAGATTAAAAATTTCAGCAAAATTCAATAGAAATAGAGTATAATAAAATACTCTTAAGATATAATAGAATTAAATAGAATTAGAGTATAATAAAATCCCCAAATTATATTTTTGGTATTGAGATCAAAACTACACAAATCCAGTATAAACAACATACAAGCTTGTCTCTCAGGCATCAATTAACAAGCTGATCTCCTTCAATTCACCTCCAATCAATGTAGGAGCTTGGCCTTGTTTGTTAATTAATAAGTTAGGGTTAAATATTTGTCAAGAACAATTTTAACCAATTTCATTTTTAACTCAAAACCCATAGCCAGGATCTATGGATCATGTTGACCCATCAAATTGTCTTTCATCTTAGCCATTGAATTTAAGGCAATTTCAAACAAGATCATTGCAACCTTTGAATCAAAATAAAGTGACATTTAGAAAACCAGTTAGGAGTTCAAATCCTACTCTAGATATCAGATTCTTAATTTTTTTAACTTTACATGATTATGAATAAAAAAAAAAAGGAACGCGAAGATATAATCAAGAAAATGAAAGTATGAAAACTACACACTACACTGTTCCTTGCATCTCTTCTAGCTTGCATATACAATTTTGCTACCAAATTTTGATCATCAATTTTCACCTTTGTTTTAACCCTAAATCACCCATTTTTTTCATGCTAAAAAGTTCCTCAAACATTAATATATCATGCAGGCTCAAATTCACATAAAGTCCATGGTATAAGTCCTAGTTGTGAACATTCAAAAATGCATCAAATAAGCCCACGAAAATGCATCAAATAATGTCACACAGGAGAATAGAAGAAAAGCTGCAAAAGAAAACCGGAGATAACGTCGGACAAACATAAGGTAGAGTGTAGTCACCAAATCTGGCACCAATTGCATAAGGAGGATAAACAGTTCAAGAAATTTTTGTGGTTATTCAAGCAACTGCATATCATTTTTGCTCCATGCCTAGAATTAAGATAAATCCTAATGCACTTAAGTATGCATTTCATGAACCAACAATATTCATGTAAAACTATAACAAGGAATTTAAACATTCCTTTAATAATTCTTTACTTCTTGAAATGAAGTAAACTACCAGGAATACTATTATTCCAAATTATCCATTTCTTGTTCTTTTCTCAAACATAATTTCCAACATTTCAATCCATTCAATCCATGCTCTTTAATTCCATCAATCAAATGAAATTCACCCAAGAATGTATACTATCTCAAAATTTTCAGCTTTTTTCTCATTAAACCACATCTCACTAATTAATTCATATATTTTAATACATATTCCAAATTTGCTCCAAAATGTTCCTATTTCACTTAGCTATCATTTTATGGCCTGATTTCACGACAACAACGGAATTCCAATTGGTTTTCTACGCATTTTCAAGGCAGAAATTCCGCCTTTTCTTTCATTTTTCACCAAAATCTTATTCCATCTTGTTAATTATTTTATCTAGCACCTAACTCTAATTAATTCCTCCATTTTCCATCAAGTTTTCTTCCTCAAAACTCACTGTTTCCTCAGTATTTTCCTGCAAAAAATGACACACACACAACGACAAAATCCAGCGACCATTAAACCATTTTCCAAGCTTACATGATTTCAACTAACATTAAATCTATTCCTTTACTTTATTTAATCTTTTCTTCATTAACTTCATCAACTTTCAGCCATCAAAATCTCATCAAACATCATCAAAACTGCACTATAGCATAACAAATCCTTGCTAAATGCTTTTCTATGCAATCCGCTACACAAGAGAGCAAAAATAGCGAGTATAGCTACAACGACCACAATGAACAGAATCAACGAGACATCTATAATCCCACTCTCATACAGCTGCATTATGAAACTACCAATGAGGAGGTAAGCTAAAATGAAACAAAAAGGGAATTCACTGTGCATACGGGAATTCACTCTCACACAGCAAGAATCACCCAATTACTCCACTGTGCATACGAGAATTCAAAAAGAATTGTAAGAATGCATATGCACGCAACAAAATTGGGAATGCGCAACTATTACCCATTATGCCACGAGATGCAAGAGAAGAGAGATTACCAGAGATCTCATACCCACTAGGCCACGATGCACAGTGGAGGCCGCAGCAACAATTTGGTGGTCACGGTTTCAGAAGTGAGGAACCGAGAAGAACAAATCTCGCGCCTAATTAAAACACCTCGGCACCTGAAATTTTCTATTTGGGACCAATGTATATCGGTTGGAAGAGCCTCGAACCGGTGCCTGAAGGAGTATGTATAGAGCACAATGAGGGGTTGGAAGGGATTTGAGAGGGGTTAGCCGAAGAAGATAGAGAAAATGGGAGAAAACACAACGGAAGGGAAGACAGGACAGGGATGTATAGTCGTTGAGATTTGCGAGGGAATTTTCCATTGCTAATCCCTCACTATTAGAGAGGGATTTGCAACAGAAATAAAAAAGAAAATAAATATAATCAATCGCTAATCCCTCGCTAATTAGTGTGCGATTAGCGAGGGATATATTTAGCGACGGATTAGCGAGGGTAAACCTCAGTGGAGTTTTAATGCCTTTCTGATCCCTTGCTAATTGTGTCGTATTAGCGAGGGATTAGCGAGGGATTTTTGAATTTCATATTCCGCTAAAAAAATCCGCGTTGCTTTGAAGGTAAAAGTTTTTGGGTCCCTCGCTGATCCCTCTCTAATCTTTCGCTGGTATATCCGTCACTAATCGTCGCTATTTAGCGAAGGATTAGCGACGGATTAACATTTTCCTCACTTTTTTCAGTACTCTACTTAGAAAAAATATTTATTTCTAGCAACACTTAGCTACTTCCGACTTACTTACGAATTAAAAGTATGAAATATTTCGCCAATGAATAATTCTAAATAATCATCTTGGTGTTTGTTTAGATTTAATTAACATTGATCATGTTACGCTTACTAATATATATATACAAAAAGTTTAATTAGTATTGATGTGTTTTCATATCTCAAAATTGTATTTATTATACTAATCAAATGTAATAAAACGTAATATATAAAACTCCTAGTGCATACGTAAACTCTTATAGTTATTAAATGTGTGTTCGTATTTGCATAATTATACATCGATCGACGACCGTATGCATGATCGATGCATCAAATATATATATATATATATATATATATATATATATATAGTATATATGCATATAAAGTGATAAATGAATTATATATATATACTACACATGACGAGCTTGTACAGAGGTATAATGTATGCATATCATTTAATCATAATCTATACTTCTTAACTTGCTGATGGTAATTACATATGTATTGAATGTAAATACATTGGTTATAATTAAACAAATAATAAAGAATTAAGTATTCATAAGGATATTACATAAAAAAAATTTACCACACACAAAAGTATCGTGAGGAAAAAATTTGAGTATTCACAAAATGGAGAATCCCTCGCAAATCCCTGGGAAATTAGTGAGGGATTAGTGAAGGAAACAATCAGCGACGGATTAGCGAGGGATATTTAATATCCCTCGCTAAATAAACTCCAATCCGTCGCAAATCACTGCTGGGATTTGCGACGGATAATTTCGCCTCTATTCCCTCTCAAATTAGCAAGAGAATAGCTTCGGTAACATCAAAAATCCGAAGCTAAAAATTTACCGTGAATATTAAGTAAAAATAAAATATCCGTCGCTAATCCCTATCAAATTAGCGACGGATTAGAATGGGATATCTTTGTCCATCGCTAATTTGAAAGGGATTATAGTTAACGCTGATCCGTCGCTAATCAACTAGGGATTAGCGACAGAAAGTTAATCTGTCATCTGTCCCTCTCTAATCCTTCGCAGATTTAGCGAGGGAAAATTCCCTCGCTAATTTCCCTCGCTAATTCTCTGTTTTCTTGTAGTGGCACTTCATCAAGGTTTAGATCATTACATTATAGTTTCTGAATGAGGAATTGTTTACCTTTAAATAGTGAGTAGTCCACTCATACTAATAATGCAAGCGTCTTTGGAATATTGAGAACTGGATGATGCAATAATAATCTTTATAAAAGTACTAAATTAAATAAAAATTGGTTTATCACAGCTACTGCGTAGATTAGTACCCTTTGACTTAAGTATAAGTCGGTGGTTTGGTGAAGTTGGACTTGTACACTTTGATGTATGTTGGATGAGGTTTTATCACAAGACTAATAACCTTGTACGTTAGGTATATGACTCTGGTTAATTAAGACAGAATTATACAATAGAGTTTCTATTCTTCATTATGTGAAGAAATCACTCCATTATCTTGAGAAACATGACTTAGTATGTACACTTTTAGATAGCTCCCTGTGATAAGTGGATACATACTGGAAGTCATGAATTATCGGACTAGCTATCAAAGGATGACAGATATCATTGAGAGATGTGTTAGTGCATTTTTTTTTTATCTCAATGACAGGTGATACGTAGAGGGATATGTTCATCATTATACCTGTAGATCAAAGACATTGCACTTGCAATATTATTCTTAGGGTTAATATTTGCATATGATGATAAATGAAATATTAAAAATGATAAAAATATTACTATTTGTTAGCAGGGGTGTTTTGGTTATTTTAGTAGTAAAAAATAATGTCTTTTGGTCCACAGAGCAGCTCAAATAACCTTAGTAAATCTATTTTACTATATGGGCTTATTGTATGAATTTATTGGATGAATTATTCTAGGAGTCAAATTAATTATTTATTTGGGCTAGAATAATTAGTTGGGCCAATTTAATTAATTAGTTTCTTATTTAATTATCTTGGGTAATTTTATATTGGGACCAAGTAGATTAATTAATTAATAAAAGAACTAATATAATCAATTAGTTTATTAATTAATTATCTTGAGTAATTTTATATTGGGCCCAAGTGGATTAATTAATTAATAAGTGAGGTAATTAATTAGTCTTGGACTAATCAAGAAATGCCCTGGCCTACCAGGGTTTGTGTGTAGCGGCTATTAGGTTTTTGGAAACCTAGGATAGTTGCTAAGAAATGAAAGAGAAAAAGGAAGTTGTTGGTTTAAAAGGCATTATGACTTCCTGGGATTTATGTTGACCGAAAATTGTAGAAACAGCTTCAGGTTTTCTTTACAAAACAGCCACTGTTTTCTCTAGTTGTCGTTTTTCCTTCGTTTTTCTTTTACCTTTTTAGCTCTTCCATTTTTCTACTAATCTTCTTCACCCTTGTTCTACTTTCATCGTTAGAGGACCATAAAGGTTAAAGAATGCTTTGGAAGGTCAAGAGCTGGCGAACATGGTAAGTGTTTAATGCAAAGGAGTCGACGGGTAGTTGGTACACCCGCAGAACAAGTAGAAGTTGTAGTTGAGGAAGCGCCATCAAACTCGAATTCAACTCCAGCTATTCAAGTAAAAAACCTTAGAAATTAGTATTCTTAGACTTTAGCTTAGAAAAAAATTTAATTTTCTATCTTCCGCTACGTTTTTAATTTTCCCACAGTTCTTCAAGTGATATCAGAGTCATGGTTTAATCTAAGAGTATGCTTAGGGTTAATAACCAAAAAATGTAGCTCATTTACTATTAAAAATATAATCTTTGTGATTGTATGGATCCCTCGTGGTTTTTTATATGGTAAGATTTTGTGTACGCCTCACATGTGGAGACATAGACACCTGTAATTTATTAATTATCACTTTTGGTAGAATTCTTGCATGCCTTGTTTTGAAAGGCATAGTGTTCGAAATTGTATTTTCAATTTGTTTTGTGAATTCTTCTACAAAAACTGGTGCTTGGATCAACACAAAAAAATCCCTGAGGGAAAACCTAAAAAAGAAACGGAAAAGGAAGAAAAAATGAAGGAAAATAGAGGCACACAGGAGGGGGCTAGTCGTAGCCAGCTGGGGGCTAAGCCGCTGCTGGATGGGAGAAAAATTCACCCACAAGCTGCGGCTGGTTAGCCAGCACCCGCAGCCGGCCCATGGATTGTTTCTCCCTAGAAGTCGTAGTTGGCTTCTGGGAGTTATGCTTCCTTAAGCTGCAGTTAGGTCATAGGAAGCAGCGGCCAGCTTAGGAGACTCATCTCCTTGAATTTGCAAATAGATTTGTTGGTTACTCATTCGGGTCGCAGGCTCCGGTTCGGGTTTTTCTTATTTTATTTTTCTTTTAATTTCTTTTCTTTTGGGGCCCATATAACACGAAGTTATTTTCTTGCAATGTTTTTTTTTTATATATAGAATTAACTAATTTTGCATTAAAATGATTAGTAAAGGTGGAGCCACCTTAGGATTAAACAAGATCATTTTAATTTTATGATGTTTAATCCATTATTTGGTCACATAAGAATTAAGGGTTAGAAATATCATGTAAAAATTTTATTTTTGGAGCATGTCTATTTTATGTTATTTTTTTTATCAAATGCACAAAGGTTTTTGGGAAATTAATTTTTCTCTAAAAAAACAATTAAGGAAAACGTTGTGAAATGGTACTAAGTCATTTAAAATAAATTCATGGTTTATTTTTCCAAAGGGTTTTATCCTTGACATGGAGAATAATTTTGAATTTAAGCATTTTAAATTTTGTTCCAAGAAAATGGTTTTAACTTAAGTAGTGAAATAAAAATTCATAGTTTATTATATTAAAGGATTTTATCTTTGACATAGAGAATAATGGTTGAATTTTTTGGATTTTTACTAAAGTTAATAAAAACTAATTAATTTTAAAGAAACGTTTTTCCTAAAAACCTATTTTTCACAAAAGATTAAGTGGGAGAAGGGATCCAACAGCCCCACGGCTTCCAACACGAATTCCTGTTAGAGATTGTGGATTTTTCCGTGTCATTCTGAGCATGATCCCCTATAGGATGGATTTCCATAAGAATCTAGAACTAACAGAGGAACTATAATTAAAGCCTAAGATAAGTATTAATGCCGACCAGCCTATCGTTGGAGGTATTAATGCTGGATTATTCGTAAGTAGTGAGAAACTATTTTTGGGTCATTACAATTAAGGAACTTTAAATAGTGATGGTTATACACTTAACTTATAAAAATAGTTAACCTTCCTATGATGCCCTACCAATTTTTCTAAGAGCTAAAATTTTCGTATTTTTTATAATGGTTTTAATAGATTAACCATATCATGGAAATAATATGATGTTTTACATGTGCATTTGTATATGTTTTTCGAAGACAAACATTTTTTTGAATGAAGTTTTTTTTTTTTTTCTAATCAACATAAATGTATGGTTTTAGTCCTTTATCCATTATTCTCAAGGAGAATAAGTTAACTGGACCTAACTATAAGGACTGGAAAAGGAATCTGAGCATTGTGCTCACTGCGGAGGAGTACGAGTATGTTCTGACCTACCCCTTTCATGAAATTGGAGAAGACTCCACGGACTAGGATCGTGAGGTTGAGAAGGCATAGAGGAAAGCTGATGAAATGGCTCGGTGCTATATTCCATGCCCAATGTTCTCTAGTCTAAGCACAAAAATATGCCTACTGCATATGACATCAATGTATAGTTATGTCCCATGTTTACTGACAAGAGTTGGCCCTCAAGGCATAAAAAATTAGAGTAATCATGAACACTAGGATAGCTGAGGGGGCATTAGTTCGCGAGCATATGATCAAGATGATTGCTCACTTCAAGGAGGCTGAGGTCCTAGGGGTAACAATCGATGTTGAGAGCCAAATTGACATAGTTCTTGAAACTTTGCCAAATTTATATTCTTAGTTTAAGTTAAATTATAACATGAACAAGTTGAATATATCTTTAACTGAGTTGATGAAAGAACTCCAGGCTGTTGAGAAAATTATAAAGCCCGAGTCAATGATTTTGGTTACTCGTTCAGGATCATTTTCTAGAATTGGGCCTAAGCCCAAGATGTTCAAGAAAAAGAAGGCCCAGAATAATGTAGGGGACCAGCCCAATAGATCTAAGCCCAATCCATCTAAGCCCAACGCCAAGCCTAAGGGCAAGTGTTTCAAATGTGGCAAGAACGGCACTTCAAAAATGATTGCCCAGACTTCTTGGCCAAGTCCTCTTCTGGTATTACTTTATACTTAGAGTCTATATTGATGGTTTGGTCATCATCCATTTAGATTGTTGATTTCAGAGTCACCAATCATATCTGTAACTCCTTACAAGAGTTCAGCAAGGTAAGACGACTTAGTAAAGGAGAGCATGGACTAAGAGTAGGCAACGAATCACAAGTGTGGGTCGAACCATTGGGAGACTTGGAACTTTTATTTAATTGTAATAGGATTTTAGTTTTAAATGATATTTTATATGTTTCTAGTTGTAAATAGAATTTGATTTTAGTGTCAAGATTGATTAATCAAGGATATTCTATTTCTTTCAATTTGGTATTTAAATCAGTAGAAATGGAAATATTATTTGTTCTGGAAACATGTATGTAATTTTTTTTCTATATTATTCCTATTAATTGTCAAATAAATAATATTTAGATGGGGCCTAATAATAAGAAGAGAAAGACCACATCAAATGACTCTTATTTATGGCACTTAAGATTAGAACATGTAAATCCTAATCGAATTCAGAGGTTAATCTAAAATGGGTCTTTGGACTCATTGAAATTGGAGGAATGGCCACAATGTGAATTTTGTCTTATTAGTAAAATGACCAAAAGGTCCATTACTCAAAAAGCAGAAAGGGTCAAGAAAATATTAGAGTTAGTTCATACTGTTGTTTATGGTCCTATGTCTTTACTTGCTAGAGGAGGTTATGAATACTTTATCACATTCATAGAAAATCACATGCGTTTTAGTTATGTTTACTTAATGAGGCGCAAGTCTGACTCCTTTAATAAATTTAAGGAGTTTAAGGCTGAGGTGGATCGTTAAATAGGTAAACTAATTAAAAAACTAAGATCGGATCATGGTGAAGAGTATCTCCTTGGTAAATTCAAGGACTACTTAGCAATTTAGGGTATAGTATCTCAACTAACTGCACTTGAGAATCCCCAGTAGAATAGAGTAACTGAGAGAAGAAATAAAATATTGATGAAAATGGTCAGAAGCAAGATGAGTCATACAACTCTTCTTATTTCTTTTTGGGAATATGCTCTAAAAATAGCACCATATATTCCAAATTTTGTACCTTCCAAGTTAGTGCCTAAGACACTCTATGAGATGTGGACTGGACGAAAGGCTAGTATAAATCATCTTAAGATATGGGGTTGTCCAACATATGTTCTAACTAAATGAAGTAAACTTAACCCAAGATTAGAATTGCACCACTTTGTAGGGTATCCAAAAGGAATAAGGGGTGGATACTTTTATCATCCCCAAGAGCAAAAGATACGTATTAGTACTCATGCTAGATACTTGGAGGATGAACAAAGTGTGACCACTAAGGCTTCGATTAAGGTGGAATTAAAAGAGAAGTCAATTGACACTTCAACTTCTAGTATCCTAATTGAGGAACCTAAAGAGGCATAAATAGATGTTCCTAAACAAAATAATCCACGTTGTAGTGGAAGGATATCTAGGATTCTTGAAAGATGGACTGGAGAAGCCTTTGAAGCTGTCTCAAACTATCAGGAAGTAGATCCTACTGGATACAATGAGACTATTGCTGATATTGATGTAGACAAATGCCAAGTAGCAATGGATGCCAAGATTGAGTCTATATGTATCTTAATCAAGTTTGGGATCTTGTCATTGCACCTGAAGAGATTAAACCCATAGAGTGTAAGTGGGTATATAAGAGAAAGAGAGGTGCGGATGGAAAGGGAGAAACCTTTAAAGCAAACTTAGTTGCAAAAGGTTATACTCAGAAAGAATGGATCGATTATGAGGATACCTTTTTACCTGTTACCATGCTTAAATCCATACACATACTCTTAGCCATTGCATATCATTATGTCTACGAGATATGATAAATGATTGTCAAGATAGCCATTCTTAATAGCTATCTTAGTGAAAACATCCATATGATCCAGCCTGAAGGCCGTGTTGCAAAAAGCCAAGAGCATACGATCTACAAACTTACGAAGTCCATTTATGGACTTAAGCAAGTATCATAAGCATGGAACATATGTTTTGACGAGAGTGTAAAGTCTTATAGTTTCATATAAAACATGGATGAACCATGCATGTATAGGAAAATAGATAGCAACAACGTGTCTTTTATGGTACTTTATATAGATGACATTCTACTAATTAGGAATGATATATGGACATTATCATCTATATATTTTTTGCTATCAAGCAATTTAGTATGCAAGATATGGGAGAAACTAGCTACATTCTTGGAGTAAAGCTTCTTAGCGATAGGAAGCAAAGAATATTAGGCTTATCCCAATCTGCTTTCATTAACAAGATATTGGCCATGTCTAGCATGGATCAGTGTAAAGGGGCAATCATAGCTTTTTGACACGGATTGACCTTATCTTCTAAGCAGTGTCCTAAGATAGAAGAAGAAATGGAAAGGATAAGTAGGATTCCTTATATCTTAATAGTGAGAAGTCTCATGTATGCCATGCTTTGCACAAGGCCAGATAGTTGTTTTGTAGTAGGCATGGTTAACAAGTATTAGTCAAACCCAGGAGAAGAACATTGGCAAGTTTTAAAGTATATTCTCAAATACCTAAAGGGAACGAGGGATTATATGCTTGTTTATAAGGCTGATGACTTAATTCCTACTAGTTACATGGACTTAGACTTCCAGATGGATAAAGAAGAAGAAAATCTACTAGTAGATATGTTTTTAGTTTGTATGGAGAGGCTATTTTATGGAAAAGTGTCATACAATCATATATTATTGGTTCTACCATGGAAGCTGAGTATGTAACAACATCAAAAGCTTTTGAAGAAGCGATTTGGCTCTGAAAGTTCCTTAGCGAATTTTGAGTTATGCCACAAATGGATAGGCCCATTACTGTATATTGTAACAATTTTGGAGCTGTGTCACAAGTAAAGAGCCAAGAAATCACCGGAAGGGCAAGCACATAGAGAGAAAGTATTACTTAATCCGAGAGTTAATCCAGAAATGGGAGATAGTGTTTGACCAGATTTCCTCTACTAACAATCTAGTAGACCCATTTGCCAAACCTTTGATAGAGACTATCATAGTTCATTTAGTACAAGTGGGAGATTGTTGGAATGTATGACCAAAATGGCCTATGTAGTTCTGTATTTTAGAAATTATTGAAGTTTTTATTCATTAATAGTTCTTTGTTTACATACATTGCAAATTAAAGGTTTAAATGTGTTAGTATGTAATCTACGTGATTGGGTTGTACTTTCACAGTAAGGTGTAGATTATGGGCTACTAACACATAAGTGAAAAACTATTCTTAATTGATTAATGGAGTTGGACACTTTATCAAGGTTTAGATAATTACACTATAGTTTTTAAATAAGGAATGTTTTACCTTTAACGAGTGAGTAGTCTACTCACACCAATAGTGTAAGCGTATTTGGAATACATAGAACTGGACCACGCAATAATAATCTTTATGAAAGTACTAAATTAAATAAAGATTATTAACTATTACATGGACGAGTACCCTAAGACTTGAGTATAAGTTAGTGGTCTAGTGAAACTGATCTTGTACATTTGATGTACGTTGGTTGAAGTCTTATCTTAAGGCCAATAACCTTCTATGTTAGGTGTATGACTCTAGTTAATTAAGACGGACTTATACAATAGAGTTTCTATGTTTCATTACGTGAAGAAATTACTACATTGTGATTGTCTGGGATAATCTAATAATCCAGTGCCCTGGGAAACATGACTAAGTATGTACATTTTTGGGCAGCTCTCTGTAATAAGTGGATACATATTAGAAGTCATGGATAATCGGACTAGTTATCAAAGGATGGTAGATTCCATTGAAAAATGTATTAGTGCATTTTTCTTATCTCAATGACGGGTATTATGTAAAGGGGTATTTTCATCATTACACTTGTAAGTCGAAGATACTACACTTGCAATATTATTTTCAAGGTTAATATTTTCATATAGTAATTAATGGAATATTTAAAATGATAAAAATACTGCTATTTATTAGTAGGGGCATTTTAGTCATTTTAGTAATCAAGAATAATATGTCTTTTGGTCCCCAGAGTTGCTCAAATAAACTTAGTAAATCTGTTTTACTAGATGGGCTTATTTGGTGAATTTATTGAAAAATTATTCTAGGAGCCTAATTAATTATTTATTTGGGTTAGAATAATTAATTGGGCCAATTAAATTAATTAGTTTATTAATTAATTATCTTGGGTACTTTTATATTGACCCTAAGTAGATTAATGAATTAGTAAAAGAACTAATTTAATTAATTAGTTTATTCATTAATTATCTTAGATAATCTTATATTAGCCATAAGGGAATTGATTAATTAATAAGAGATCTAATTAATTAGTCTTAGACTAATTAAGAAAAGCCCTCGCCCACCAAGTTTGTGTGTAGCAACGACTTGGTTTTTGGAATCCTAGGAGAGCCACCACTATATAAGAATAAAAAAGGAAAAGGAAACTAAAAGAAAAAGGAAGCTATTGGTTTAAAAGGCAATATGTCTTTCTGGGATTTATGTTGGCCGAAAATCATAGAAATATCTTCAGGTTTTCTTTAGGAAATGGCCACTATTTTCTCTGGTTGTTGTTTTTCCTTCGTTTTTTTTTTTTACCCTTTTAGCTTTTTCGTTTTTCTTCCAATCTTCTTCACTGTAGTTCTACTTTCACTGGTAGTGGTCCATAGAGGTTAGAGAATACTCTAGAAGGTCAAGAGCTAACGAACGTGGTAAGTTTTTAATGTGAAGGAGCCGACGGTTAGTTAGTATACCCGTGGAACAAGTAGACGTTCTAGTTGAGGAAGTGCCATCAAACTTGAATTCAACTCTGGTTATTCAATTAAAACGCCCAAGAAGTAAGTCTTTCTAGACTTTGGCTTGGGAAAATTTTAATTTGCTGTCTTCCACGACATATTTAATTTTCCCACGGTCCTTCAGAGCATTGGATCTATCTATTAAAATATAGCACAAATAACACACAACAACTTTTTGTTGCTGTAGCCAAGGATCAGTTGTCAATATTCCAAAAGTACTTGAGTTTTATTAATTCAATCATTTTATCTTGTATATATTTTTAGTTTTGATTTTTATTAGGTAATTGATTGATTTTCTATTTTAGGATAGTTGATTTTAGAACTATTTTATTAATCTTTTGTGAATTTTTTTTTATAGATTCTTTTAGTTCAATTCTTACTATAAGTGTCTATTTAAACTTGATTTGTTTTATTATTAGATTATTTGTAGTTGAATTTAGCATTACTTTATATGGTAAGACAATTTTCTTGTATATGCATAGAAGAGATTGTAGTAAAAAATTGGCTGAGTTTGATAGTAAGATCGAGAGGACTTTTCGAAGGTTACTTAGGGAGCAAAAACAAAGAATTTTGAAAGCTTTGAAAACATTAGACCTTTTGCGTGAATTGGATAAGAAAATGAAAGTCAATCAAAGTGGTAATGGTAGTGGTAATGGTAATGGTAATGGTAATAGTAATGGATGATGAACAATTGGTGATTGTGTTTGATCTACTTTTTCAGAAACAAATTCGAGTATTGTGAGACCTCGTGTGGATGCAAATAACACTAATATTAAGTCTAATTTCATTCAAATGATTCAATAGATAGTTGAATTTGATAGATTACTAGATGAGGACCCTACTACTCTTTTAGTAGCTTTTTTGTAGATTTGTGACACACTTAAGCTTAATAGCTTAATGGTGTATCTGAGGATGCCATACAATTGAGGTTGTTTCCCTTTTCTTTGAGAGATCAAGCTAAATCTTGGTTGAAATCCTTATCCTCTAGTTTTATTACCACTTGGGATCAATAGGTTAAAAAACTTATTGCTAAATATTTTCCTCCTGCTAGAGTGGCTAAGTTAATGAATGATATTTTCCCATTTTCCCAATTAGATGGTGAAACAATTCATGACGCTTTAGAAAGATTTAAGGAATTGATTAGAAAATGTCCTCAACATGGTTTTTATCTTGGTTTGCAAATGTTGGCTTTTTATAATGGGTTGAGTTTTTCTTCTAAACAAATGGTTAATGCTTTATCAGGAGGAACTGCTTCTTCAAAAACCCCAGAAGAGCTTTTTTAATTTAATGGAACAAATTTTATTGAACAACCATTCTTGGGGAATGCAAAGATCAAAGGCTAAAAGTCAAGGAATGTATAATGTGGATACAATTGCATCTTTGGAAGCCAAGTTGGAAGCAGTTACAAAGAAAGCGGATAAGATGAATATTAATTCTACAACCAAGTTATGCTGTATGACTTTTGTAGGGAAGGACACCCTAATCATGAATGTCAAAGAATGGGAGTTGGGAGTGAATAACAAGTTCAACATGTGAATACATGGGGAATGGAAAACAAGATAACACTTCATTTGGTAATACTTACAATCTTAATTAGAGAAATCATCTAAAATTTTCTTGAAACAATTAAAACCAAGGAAGACTTGAAGGAGTTCAAGCTAATTATGTCCCAAAACCGCAAGACCTTATCACTAAAAGACTTGGTTGCTAAGTAGGTAACTTCTATTGATACTTGCTTCCAAGGTTTTAAGGCATCTATGAGAAACCAAGAAGCATCAATTCACAACCTCAGAAACCAAATTGGGTGATATGATCTTGGGAAGTACCAATTTGAGATTTGAAGCTCAAATTCAAGAGACCTAATTCAAGACTAGAACCCTACGTAAACTAGCTTGCTAGAACCCAAAATATAATGAACTAAGCTAACTAAATCAATACCCAAACACCCCTAACCCAAGAAGGATTAAAAAAAAAAAATAGGATGGGAAAGTTTAGGCAACCCAATGAACTCCTAAGATAACCCTAGATTAGCTAAAAATCTAAGACCCACTTTAGAAAGAAAAACAATCTATCCTAGGAAGATTAGAGACTAGATTCTTAGGTTGGACTAAATCCTAAGAGTAGTCTTGATTGATTTGGAAATCACCCAAGAGGAATGATAGGGGCTAAATTAGTCATACTTTTCCTACTTATTTGAGGTTCTTTTGTGATACATTTTATTCAATAACTAGTCATATTCCTTCATATTTGAGATTTTACCCTTGAAAAGGTATTTTATTCATTATTTAAGATTTTTGGGGTAAAATGAAGCAAAAACGTTGCAAAACAGAGGAGAGGCGGTGCCGGTTAGGGCACTAGAACCAGCACCGACCATGCACTGTTTACACGAACTTCAAAGCGACGAAAAATTATCAAAACAGAATGAAACAGAGTGGAACTGGCATCGACTCCGAGAGCTAAGGCGGTGCTGGTAGCACTTTGGACAACATGGTACTGAGATCAAGAAAAAAATCAGCGAACAATTAGAGAAATAGAACACAACTGGCACCGACTCCAGAAGCTTAGTCGGTGCCGGCTGTGCCCTGAAGTTAAGTTGGTGCTTTGATTTTTCTACACAATTTTTGGTAATCTACAGAATTTTAGTACTTTCCTACTTCTACTCGGTCAAGAACAATACACCAATGAGTTTAGGCACTTCCAAAGCCTATAAATAGATAAAAACACAAGAGAAAAATGGGAGAATTCATTTATCATCACAGAAAATCACTCAAATCAAAGGAGAAAATCTTCAATTCAAGGAGGGTTGTGCAAGAAGGTTTTCATAGGAAGAGAAAGAGGCTTGTCTATGAGTGCTTTCTTTTACTTTGTTTTCTTTTTCTTAAACAATGATATGTTAATTTTTTATTGTAATTCAACATTTTTCAAATATTCATGATTTTTAGAGTTGGTTGATCTTTTGATTAATTGGTTATTATTCTTTGTATTCAATTACTTGTGCTTATTACGAGATTAGTTTGTTGGTTCTCTCCATTAACTTACTGGACTAAGGGGGTTGATTGCTTAGAACTAGTAATTGAAGGTTAATTGATGTTTTCTGAGACCAAGGGTTCATTAATTGATTTCATGTTTTAAATTTTTCGAGACCAAGAGAATTTAATTAAGGATTGTGTTTAATATATCTTTTAGATGAATTAGTTGAGATGAGACCAAGTGATTCTAATTTATCTAGAAGATAGTGATTTCATGGATTGACCATCGAAGTGAATCTACTTTAATCCTTCATGATGCCAAGAGAATAATTAGTTATGATAATGGTTAGGTTCTTTAAGATCATGTTTGTCTAAACAGTGGTTTGAGTTACATACTTCTCCTTCCTTGACATGTATATATTTTATTTTATTTTCCATTTTATTTCATTTTCACTTTATTGAGTCGGTTAAACAATGAAAGAAAAGTGATTAATGTATACTTGTTCCCCGAGGATCGACACCCGTTTGAACCCTATGCTATGTTAATGATGAGTGCGCTTGCTCATATATGTAATTTGGGGTAAACGTTTTAATTTAAACTTGATTGGGAATGTACTTATTTTTATATGATTTTTATACCCAAATTCATATGCATCAAGTTTTTGGCACCGTTGCCGGAGACTAGGATATTTTAGACGTGTTTTTGAAAAACTTGATTTGACATCAAGTTTTTGGCGCCGTTGCCGGGGAACAATAGCATGAAAGCTTGGACTTTGTTGATTTAACCATGTAAATATATAAATACGTAAATATGTAAACATGTACAATTGTTCTTCTCGCAAAGAGGTACTATCTTTTGTATTTTGTGTATCTTTTGTATACCTATGTAACCTAACTTACTAACCTTAACTCTGTTTTATTGACTAACTTTTTCTTCTTTTAATTTTGTTATCTAACTTTCTTCTTGTCTTTTATAGGTGTAGGCCGTGGAAAGCAGTGAAGTCATTTTTGCTGTTTGGAACAATTTTTATTTTTTTCGTTTTGTTTTGTTCTTTTTATCATGTCTTCATGAATTAAATTGCATGATTCATCAGTACTGCATGTTGCATTCAAAAAAAAAAGAAAAGAAAAGAAAATAAAAAGCATTAGTGTATTGATTGGCAAAATTACAAGCTCACATTGATGTTTTTGGTGAGACGTCATTAGAAGTATTAGTGAATTCTTTTGTTGCCAATATAAATTCATCTGTTCAGTTGTATGAAAAAGCTTCCCAACGATTGTGCGATCAAAGGAAACAATTAGTTAAGATTGTCGAGGAGACTCATGAGTTTATGCTAGGCCATACACTTGAACCAGAGAATCTCCAAGGAGAGGAGAGATGCTACGAGGGACAATTATCCACTGTGGAAGGGAGGTATTCAATTCTTTGCTATGTGCTAATAATCCAACTCTCTCTTTGTCACATGATTTCTTAGGTTCCTCTCTTTTCTTGGAGAATATGAGTCCAAATACTGATGTGTTGACTTTAGCATACTTCAAGGATTTGAATGTTTCAACACTATATCGTAAGAAGTCCTTAGAGGATGGTGGTAATTTCTACCATTCACCCCCTTCAACGGGAGGTAACTTAGTTTTTGTAGATGTGTCGAAAAGTAAGGATTTCTTGATCTCACCTTTAAGAACTCAAATACTAAGTTTAAAAGGGAATTTTAATTATGAACATTCGTTTGAAGGGTTAAAATGTGATTTCAAACTTGATACATTCTTTAGAAATCATGTGCACTTATATGTTGACAACAATATTTATGTGTCTAAAGAAATGTTAGAGAAAGAGGTTTATGTGTTTTGCTTTAGTGAGAAAAAATTATTTTCATAAACCTTCTATTTTTCAAAAACCTATCTCCATTCTACATTCATCATGCCTATCTTCTATTTTGAACTTTAATTTCTTTTCAAAAGATTTGATGAGGAAACATGATGAGTATGAAAAGTTTTTATTTTGTATTTTTATCTTATTCTTTAGTTAGTTTTTTTTTTTTTTTATGTATTAAGGTATGTTTTTATTTTATTATTATTTTCTTTGTGCTTTTATTTATGTTTTGTTTTACAGGAATAAAGTCCTCTTGGACAAGCTCGTCTCTTTACCTCAAATTTGGATATCTATTGGAGCATTATTGCACTTGGGAAGTATTACTTAAAATTTCTACCCCTTTATTATTTTTAGTCCCTTTGGAGATACTTTCTTGTATTTATTTTTTGCCAAGGAAGACATTGTGCAATTTAAGTGTGGGGGACTGGTTTGGTAATATACTTTGTCTAAATTTTTATCAATTTTATTTTGAGCACAAAGTTTGAAAAATTGGAGCTACTCCATCATGGAAGTTTATTTTTCTTATCTCTTCTCCTTTATATTTTTGGTCCCATGGTATACTTTAGTCTTTGTTATATTTTTTTGGCAATTGAGGACAATGTCCAGTTTAAGTGTGAGGGAGTGATTTGATTGACAAGTCTTCTATACATATACTTTAGCCTTCTTGGGAGCAAACATTTTGAGAAAAAAATTTTCAAAATTTTTCTAATTTTCTTTGAGATTTCAAGCTATATTTTTAGTGCATGTCTTTATAATGGATTATAGAGCATATATTCTAGATCATTTATGGCTTATGCATGACTTTTTGCACGCACTTGGACAAAGTAGTTCTTGATCAAATGCTTTGCATTGTTCTTAAACCTGTTTTTCTACTAAACATCATGGAGCAGTCTAGAACTTACTTAAATACCTCTCGAGGCGAAATAAGAAAGACAATCATGATTTAACTTAGGGATGACGGTAATAGGCCATCTTTGGATAGTTTGAACTTTTCAAGCCTACCTATTGTTATATTATCCCTAGTGCCTATTGTGAGCCTAAATTATTGATTTGTTTCTTTAAAGCTCGTCACAATACTTTGTCCATTACTTGTTTCTGAGAGTTCGAATAATTTTTCAAATCTTTATGCTCTTGATGGATAAAAGTATATGTAGGAGCATGTTGAGAAAGAATACTTGAAAAAGATCATGACTTGTTACTTTCAGTCATGTAGTTGTGGTGAGCAAGAAAAAGAAAAAAAAGAGAAAAGAGGGATTGAAAACAAGAAACGAAAAACAAAAGCTGATAGAAAGAATGGAAAGAGAAGAAGTGAGAAAGAAAAGAATGGAAGTAGTAAAAACAAAAGAGGAGTGAAAGAAAAGGAAATTGAGAGAAAAAAAAAGAAAAGAAAGATCACAAAAAGAATGGTGATTGAGTTGTAAAAGTTGAGTTCATATTAAATACTTGACACCATTGCTGAACATTTGAGTGATCTTGTGAAAAATAAAGAAGAATTGATGAAGCAAGTGGAAAGGTGAGAAGAAGAATGGAAAAAAAAAGAGAAAAAAATGTAGGATTTGCTTGGGTTGAGCTGTAATTACTAAATAAGGTTATGGTTTGATTGATTTTTGGAATAGGAGAGCAAGAAGAGTTGAAATTATTGATACATTTTGTTTACCCTTTTCTTGTGAACTCTCAATTCTTTGATATTTGATTCTCCTATATCCTTTTTTTGATAAGCTACATTACAAACCTTTAACCTTACATTACAAGCTTGAAAGTCCTACTTGACCTAAGTAGAATCATGATATGTCTCGGATTAGTGGAGAGAGTGTATGAAAAGTAAGCTTATGGAATGCATATTCTATTTGAGCTAAATTCTTTCCAATGGTTTGAGAATATTGTGAAGTATTGAGATAGTTCTACTAAGTCATTTATCACTTACACAAGTCTTGTATTTGTTGTGAAAGATGTAGTAGCATGTGTTTTATGTTCTTGAATAAAGAAAGCATTAGAGATATCGTTTTGAAATTGATTGAGTGACTTGAAGAAACCTTGTGTTTTCCTACTTGTCTTTGATACTTTGCTTGAGGACAAGCAAAGAGCTAAGTGTGGGGGAATTGATAGGGACTAAATTAGTCATACTTTTCCTAATTATTTGAGGTTCTTTTGTGATACATTTTATTCAATAATTAGTCATATTCTTTCATATTTGAGATTTTACCCTTGAAAAGGTATTTTGTTCATTATTTTAGATTTTTGGGATAAAACGAAGCAAAAACCTCACAAAACAGAGAAGAGGCGACGCTGGCTAGGGCACTGGAACCAGCGCCGACCATGCATTGTGTACACGAACTTCGAGGAGACAAAATGCTGTCAAAACATAGCGAAACAGAGTGGAACTGGTGCCGACTTCGAGAGACAAGGCGGCCGGCTGCACTCTGGACAACATGGTGCTGAGATCAAGAAAAAAATTGCCGAACAATTGGAGAAACAGAACACAACCAGCGCCGGCTCTAGAAGCCTAGGAGGCGCCGGCCGTGCCCTAAAGTTAAGGCGGTACTTTGATTTTTCAACGCGATTTTTGGTAATCTACAGAATTTTAGTACTTTCCTACTTCTACTCGGCCAAGAACCTTACGCCAACGAGTTTAGGCACTTCCTAAGCTTATAAATAGATGGAAAATACAAGAGAAAAATGGGAGAATTCATTGATCATCATAGAAAATCACTCAAATCAAAGGAGGAATTCTTCAATTCAAGGAGGGTTGTACAAGAAGGTCTTCAAAGGAAGAGAAAGAGGCTTGTATATGAGTGCTTTCTTTTACTTCGTTTTCTTTTTCATGAACAATGATATATTAATTGTTTTATTATAGTTCAACATTGTTTTAGATATTCATGATTTTTTGAGTTAGTTGATCTTTTGATTAATTGGCTATTATTCTTAGTGTTCAATTACTTCTGCTTATTACGAGATTAGTTGGTTAGTTCTCTCCATTAACTTACTAGACCAACGGGGTTTATGGTAGTTTTAATTTATTAATTTCATATTTTGTTGGTTATTAACTTACTGGACCAAGGGGGTTGATTGCTTAGAACTGGTAATTGAAGGTTAATTGATGTTTTCCGAGACCAAGGGTTCATTGATTGATTTAATGTTTTAAATTTTTCGAGACCAAAAGAATTTAAGTAAGGATTGTGTTTAATGCATCTTTTGGATGAATTAGTTGAGACGAGACTAAGTGATTCTAATTTATCTAGAAGATAGTAATTTTATGGATTGACCATCGAAGGGAATCTACTTTAATCCTTCATGATGCCAAGAGAATAATTAGTTATGATAATGGTTGGGTTCTTTAAGATCATGTTTGTCTAAATAATGGCTTGAGTTACATGCTTCTCCACCATTGACATGTATATATTTTATTTTATTTTATATTTCATTTTCACTTTATTGAGTCGGTTAAACAATGAAAAAAAAAGTGATTAATGTATACTTGTTCCTTGAGGATCGACACTCGTTTGAACCATATGCTATGTTAATGATGAGTACGTTTACTCATATGTGTAATTTGGGGTTAAAGTTTTAATTTAAACTTGATTGGGAATATGCTTATTTGTATATGATTTTTATACCCAAATCCATACGCATCAAGGAACACCCTCAAAAACTCTCTCTAGAGAGAACAAAAGATTTCTATATTCAAAATGTCAAAAGTTGTGTTTACAAGAGTTATAATGGCATATATATAGATGCCCTACCCTAAACTAATTAGCACAATAATCCTAACTATTAAATGGCCTTAATACAAGCTTTGAGGCCCTATTACATTCCTTAAAAATAGGTTAAAATATAATAAAAGTTGTGGGAATTTAATTGAGAACAAAACAGAACAAAATAAGAAAATTCATAAAACAGGGCAGGCCCGAATGGACCTGGCACCAGGTGTGTTCTGGAAATAGAAGTCTACTCCAGTGAGGACTTGGTGCCAATAGTGAACTTGGTGTTAGTTGTATTCTGGTCACCGTCCCCCTTTTATTGCACTTCAAAACTTGCTCTACGGACCTCTATTCCATTTCTCTGTGTTTCCTTGATCCTCTAAATGAAATGTTGGTTGTCTTCAACTCTTTTTGATACTCCTTTGGCCTTCAATCCTTATTTAAAGGTTAGCTTGATCCTCCACATGGATGGTTACTTGTGTTATGCATCTTTTGGCCCTTCCTTTACTATCTATCTCTTCACAATCTTCTTAGACCTAGGTTTGTTGAATTTGCTGCCATGAAAATTCTCTTGAATCCTCTTGAATATTATTCTTACCTATGGAACCATGAAGTGTGATTATGTCCTTCTCCCCCCTTCTTGAAAATGACCTTTATGTCTAATTTGATTCCTATCATTGGGCAATTTGAGAAGACACTTGCTGAGAAGCCTATGGGAACTATTCGAAGAAACACTGAAAGCAATCCACATGATGAGCGAAGAAAACCTTGATCATTTTCTCTACTATGCTTTGCACTTAAATAAATGTTTATTTTTAGATGTTTTAGGTTTGTTTTATTTTTAGTGAGTTTTTTATGGCTGATAATACTTGTTTGACATTTTTTCCTTGTTTAGTTTGTTAGGTTTTGAGGCATTACTTTGTTATGTCATCTTTGGTTGAATCTTGTGATTATATATATCCACTTTATTTGTTTTTAATTGCTATAATTACATTATTTCTTTCACTTTAATAATATATATACATATATATATATATATATATAAGAGTGTATTTTTGCATTTTCTATAAGTGCACGCCAAAGTGGAGCTCATATTTTATGGCACCATGCCCTTAAATGCTATAGAAAAATTAAAAGTTTTGGGAATACACAGTACCATGCAAGTCATGCACGATGTCATTGTGCATTCTACTAGGATGAAAATGATATCGTTTTCACAATAATTTCAAAGTGCATAAAGTTATGCACGACACCGTGGAGGTCATGCCGCATGATATGGTGCCTCTGTTCATAATATTAATGACATCATTTTAGTTTTAGGTTTTCTGCGCTTTGACGATGACATGTATATTAGCTTCCAAGGTACCGTGCAATGTCGAATCTCAGAAAAAAAAAAAAATCTCTTTCTTCTTTTGTCCTATTTTTTAACAACCTTTTGACAATAATACCCAAGCCCTTCAATACACACTTACCGTGCACTAATCTTCTTCATCCATTGCTTAAATCTCTCTATACTTTCAAAATCCTAGTGAAATTTCACTCTTCTCATTGATTCAAAATTGCCGCTACACTTCCCCTCTCTTTAATAACTTGCATTCAACCTTTGATTGTTTGACACTTCTCATTGATTTCTTGAGATAGAAAGCTTGAGCAGACCTAT
This sequence comes from Voacanga thouarsii, assembly GCA_026120185.1. Lineage (NCBI taxonomy): Eukaryota > Viridiplantae > Streptophyta > Magnoliopsida > Gentianales > Apocynaceae > Voacanga > Voacanga thouarsii. The sequence continues at coordinate 2,107,959 of JANUWF010001199.1, forward strand.
TTGTGCAAACTTTTGAACATTATGGGTAACATATGGCAAAGTGAAGCATCGGGCCTTTCAAACACCAAAGCTTTACGTGATTTATAAACCTTGTATTTTATATGATTTTAAATTTCGGGTTGGCAGTATTTGTAGTTACCATCATCAAGCTATTGAATTGCATTTGAAGTTCAGCACCTAATTCCTTGTTGTCTTATTAGGAATAAACTATTTGGTTTGTGAAATTGTGCTATGATGTTGAATTGTTTGAATTGGATTAGCTGTCTTTATGGAATTAGTTGAGAATACATGGTGTATTTTAGATAGTTGGAATAGTAAAAGGAGTGGTATCCTAGATTTCAAGAAGAGTTTATTTATGTTGCTGTGAAGTTGATTGGAGATATTTTGAGCTGAAATTGAGATGTTTATGCTGTATATTTTGAGAAGTGATTAACTTAATTTTGACTGCTAATTTAAATTATTAGGTTTGAGTAAGTGTGGATGCTGTTAATGATTGCATTTGGTTTAGTATTTGATTGAGCTACTTTAGAATTGTGTTAGGGTTTAGTGGTGGAACTTGTGTTGAATAAGTGGATATTTTAGTAGTTTTAACATATTTTGGATTTTTTGAGTTAAATTTGTATTGCTGATTTTATGTTATGGTTTGTGAAGAAGGGGATTGGTGTTGAAAAGAGTTAAAGAGCAAAGGAGATTTGTGTTGTTGAGTTGGTATGTGGATATTGACCCAAAAATGATGGTTGGTGTAGGTTTAGCGATAAACGACCAACGGAATGTCGAAAATGGTAGAGACGGTGATTAAACGACCGTGAATGAAAAGGGTTACTTAGGACACGAGGTGAGTTCCTTTGATTTCTAAAACTTTTTGAAAGCTAGTGTAATTCACTTTTCCATGAAATGCTATGTTTTATAACATTTTGGAAATTCCTGAATATGTTTAAGGTTTATCTGAGTAAGATTTATTTTTATGCTATTTCGGGCTTGAATAAATTTCATGATTAGCTGGGAAACCTTAATGGTTGATTAAAGTATGGTTTTGTGAATTTACTCTTTTTTTGATTAAATGCGTGGGATTTTTGAAAAACGGTAATTTTTGAAATCAGGTATTTGTAATGTAACACCCCGCTACCTAGGCCCGACAGGGCTAGGGATGTAGCCTCGTCCAAAGGACAAAGGGTCTTTATAACTAGGTCATACAAACGAAAATAAAATAATTCTTTGAAATTAAAAACTTCTTGCAACCTAAAAATTCAAGAACAAATCCAAAATAAATTGTTCACAATCATCTCTCAAAACAATACATGAAATAAATAACGCAATGTCTTCCAAGTAGGCAACAACTAGCTACTCATCTCTACAGTAGGATCGCTCTGAAAACATAGCATAAAAGGTGATGAGATAAAATCTCAGTAAGTTTGTGTGTGCTTTGAGTGTCCAGGGAAAACAGTTCATGTATGCGAGTTGTAAAATTTCATAAGAGAAAATGTTGGCAAGCAATAAACAAGGTTAAAACAAAGAGTGGCGTTTTTCCTTTTTTCAAACCATACAAGTGCACAATAATTTGGCTCTTAGAAAAATTAACAGAGTTTCGTAGGAATATTAACAATTTTCTAAGATAAGTGTATTACCATCACAAATTAAACTTCCTTAATAGGTAATAATCTAGAAATAGTTCCATCGATAGGATGGCTACTACTCTCACCACCTACAGATAATCCAGCATTAATATATCTAATGATAGGTTGTCCGACACTAACACTTATCCTAGGATTTAATTATAATTCCTCCGTTAGTCCTAGATTCTCGTAGAAATCCATCTTATAGGTGGTCATGCTTAGAATGATGCGAGAATAACCACAATCTCTAACTGGAACCTGTGATGGATGCCATGGAGCTGTTGGACCCACTTAATCTTTTGAGAAAATTAGGTTTTTAGAAAAAAAAAACGTTTCTTTAAAATTAATTGGTTTTTATTAACTTTAGAATCCAAGAAATTCAACTATTATTTTCTATGTCAACGATAAAACCCTTTAAGAAAAGAAATTATGAATTTTTAATTTCACTATTTAAGTTAAAACCATTTTCTAGGAACTAAACTTAAAATACTTAAATTTAAAATTATTCTTCATGTTAAGGACAAAACCCTTTAGAAGAATAAATCATGAATTTATTTTTAAATTACATAGTTCTAATTTAAAACATTTTCCTTAATTGTTTTATCTAGAAAAAAATTTAATTTCTCAAAAAACATTTGTGCATTTGATCACTAAATTAAATATAAAAGACATGCTTCAAAAAATAAAATTTGTATATCCTATTTCTAACATTTAATTCTTATGTGACCAAATAAAGGATTAAACATCATAATAATAATAACATTAAAATGATCTTGTTTAATCCTAAGTTGTTTCACCTTTAATTACCATTGTCATGCAAAATTATTTATCAAAATAAATAAACATCATATTGCAAGAAAAATAACCCCCTGTGATATGGGCCCCAAAAGAAAAGAAAATACAAGAAAAATAAAATGAATAAAAAACAAGAAAACCAAATGACTTGCGAACCAAACCGTTGAACCAAAACCAAGTCTTGCAATTTTGTCATTTTCCTCCATACAAGCCTTGGGAGGCTTAGCATCATCCTCCCAAGGATCAAGGCCTTTTCTTGGTCTTCATTACAGTTCTAGGAACTTCTGCCATGCATACCCCTTGAAACGCATGTTGGCATGCGGCTCTAGGGAGACTAATCTCCCAAGCTGTGCGCGGCGACTATTTTTTTTTTTTCCACAGACTTACATTTTTTTTTTTGGTACAATCTTCTTCAGGGGTTTTTTGTTCAGGCACCAATTAATTTTTTTTTTTGTTATAGAAAAATCATAAATAAATTGAAATAGAATTTCAAAAGCCTATGCTTTTCATAACGAGGCGTACACGATTTCTATGAAAATGATTAAAAAATAAATTATAGGTGCCTATGCTTGCAAGCACGAGGCGCACACTAAATCTACCCATATCAAAAATCATGAAGGATCTAAACAATCGCAAAGATTATATTTTTATTAGTAAAAGAATCACCTTTTCCAGTCATTAACCCTAAACATGCTCCTAGATTTAAACATAGCTCTGATACCACTTGAAAGATCGCAAGAAAAATAAATACGCAGAAAAAGACAGAAAATTAATATTTTTTCTGAGCCAAAGTATAGGAATACTTACTTCTAAGGCGATTAACTTTAATAACCGGAGTCGGATTTAGGTTCGACGACGCTTGTAGAATAGGAACATCTACTTTTCCGCAGGGACACCAGCTAACCGGTGCTCCTTCGCATCAAACACTTACCACGTTTGCAAGCTCTTGATCTTCCAGAGCATTCTCTAACTACCATGTACCTCTACTAATTATAGTAGAAATAGGGTGAAGAAAATTGGAGCAAAAACAGAAGAGCTAAACGTTAAGGAAAAACGAAGGAAAATAAAACAAGAAAAACTGGCGGCTATTTCCAAAGAAAACAAAAATTTTTCTAGTGGAATTTCAGTTAACCCACAAATGGCACACGAGATGCCATTTTTTTTAAATTTTATTATTAGCTTTCCTTCTCTTTTTAGAAACAAAATCAGCCACCTTAATTTCTTTGTTTCCTTTTTCCTTGTTTTCCTTTTTTCCTTTTACATGGCTACTTCCATCAAAACTTTGATAGGCCATGCTCTATTAATTAGTCCAATGACTAATTAAATAGGTCTCTTATTAATTAATTAATCCACTTAGGCCTAATATTAAAATTACCCAAGATAATTAATTGATAAATTAATTAATTAAATTAGCACTTTTATTAATTAATTAAACTACTTGGGCCAAATATAAAATTATCCAAGATAATTAATTAATAAACTAATTAATTAAATTAGCCTTTTTACTAATCAATTAAACTACTTGGGCCTAATATAAAATTATCTAAGATAATTAATTAATAAACTAATTAATTAAATTGACTCTTTTATTAATTAATTAAACTACTTGGGTCCACTATAAAATTGCCCAAGATAATTAATTAATAATCTAATTAATTAAATTGGCCCAATTAATTATTCTAGACCAAATAAATAAATAATTGACTCGTAGAATAATTCTTCTAATAATAAATTCACCCAATAAGCCTATATAATAAATAAATTTACTAAGATAATTTGAGCAACTCTGGGGACTAAATGGCATATTTTTCTTGGCTACTAAAATGACCAAAATATCCTTACTAACAGATAACTGTATTTTAATTATTTTAAATATTCTATTTACCACCATAAGAAAATATTGACCCCGAGAATAATATTGCAAGTGCAGTGTCTCCGACCTACAGGTGTAATGACAAAAATATCTCTCTACGTAATGCCCGACATTGAGATTGAAAAATAGTACTAACACTATTCTCAATGACATCTACTATATTTTGATAACTAGTCCGAAAATCCACGACTTCCAATACATATCCACTTATCACAGGGAGCCACCCAAAAGTGTACATGCTTACTCATATTTCCCAAGGCTCTTGATTATTAGATTATCCCGGACAATCACAAGGGGGTGATTTCTTCACGTAATGAAATATTGAAACTCTATTGTATAAGTCCGTTTTAATTAACTAGAGTCATACACCCAACGTACAAGGTTATTGACCTTGTGAGAAGACCTTACCTAGCATACATTCAAGTGTACAAGTCCAACTTTACCAAATCACCAACTTATACTCAAGTCCTAGGATACTCGTCCATGTAGTAGCTGCGATAAACCAATCTTTATTTATTTTACTACAAGATTATTATCACGTGGTCCTGTTCTACGTATTCCGAATACGCTTACACTATTAGTGCGAGTGGGCTGCTCACTATTTAAGGGTAAACCATTCCTCATTTGGAAACCATAGTGTAATGATCTAAATCTTGATAAAGTGTCTAGCTTCATCAATCGATCAAGAATAATTTTTTTTTTTCACTTATGTGTTAATGGCCCATAATCTACACTTTACTGTGAAAACATGACCTAATCACGTAGATTACTTACTAACACACCTAAATCTTTAATGTGCTAAAATATATAAACAAACAGCCATTAATGAATGAAACTTTTATTAATTTTTAAAATACAAAAATACATAGGTCATATATTCTAACAAGCATGTGCCAGTTCTTGCGCATTAGTAATGTCCTATCTTATTAATATTATAACTATGGATAATTTAAACACTAGTACTACATAATGGAGTAGGAATCTCACACTATGATTTCTATCATATATATATATATTTTTTGATACTATACTATGTGCTTGGAACTTTATCTAACAGTTTTATACACATATATACAAAATGATTAATTAAACCGAATGATAAAGAATGCATTTTATTAATAAATGTGTAAAATACAATGTACAAATGATTGGCTCTAAAGCACAACTCTAACAAAAATAACATAACTATAATAGAAGAAAATTTAATAATAACACAAGAGATTGAAAAACCAAAAACCTACAACTAGTTCTGGCACAGTTCATCGTATTGGAGTTGCTATTAATTTAGCAAGTAAAATCTTGATAGTTGGTTTGAAAAGCTATGTCTGGACCAGTGAAAAAATGGAGGATTTGTTATTTGACCACCATTAATGGTAGGATCAAATTATGTCTACTGGAAAAACATGAATGAGAATCTTTATAAAAAAATCTTAACATAGCTACCTAGAAAGCTATTGCATACAGATGAAAACCCCCGATAATGCCAAATACAAGTACCAATGTAAAAGAAGAAAAACTAAAGAATCTGCAGATTGATGTTGAACATCACCTTAACAATACTAATGCTAAAACATTGAATACAGTTTTTGCTGTTGTTGGTCTTAATAAGTTCAAGTTGATTTTGACATACGTATCTACTAAAGATGCATGGGAAAATTGCAAATAGTGTACGAAGGAACAAATACTATAAGAATGTTATAGTTGCAGATGTTGACAACATAGTTTGAGGAACTAAGAATGGGTGAATATGAAACCATTAGTGTATTTGGTAGCAAATAGAGAGACATTGCTAACCAGGCGTTTCAACAAGGAGAATAATATTATGAAGACAAGTTAGTTCGTATTACATTAAGATCTTACCATCTCGATTTCATGCCAAAGTTGCTGCCATTGAGGAATACATGGATGTGTTAACAATGCAACTAGATGACCATATGGGACCATTACAATCCAATTAGATCAGTCTTTTCACTCAACCAAAATCCAAGGAGAACCTTGAAAGCTAAAGACAATTCAAATGACAATAGATGATCAAATGATGAATTTAGCCTTTTAACATGTTGATTCAACAAGCTAATGAGAAGAAAAAGTAGAAGAGCAAACCATTTGGTAGACTTTTCAATAAGAAATAAGAAGTTCAACAAAGAATGACCCGAAACAGAAAACTTCAGAGAATAAAAGCGGATTTAAAGAACCTAAATGTAGGGAATATGGAAGATATAGAGATCTTCTGTTAGAGTAATGCCCTAGAACCAATCTATTAATACAATGTATTTTGCACATTTATCTAATAGATGTACTCTTTATCTTTCATTTTCCTTGTTTCAAATGTGTATGCACGTAAAACTGATACATAAAGTCCCTAGCATAATGTACAATATTAAGAAAATCGTGATAGAGATAATGCTATGAGATTCCTACTACCTTATGCAGTACATGAGCTTAAACTATCCCTAGTCATAGTATTAATGAGACAGGACATTATTAATACACCATTTGGCAGGCCTTTCAATAAGAAATAAGGAGTTCAACAAAGAATTACCCTAAACAGAAAACATCAGAGAATAAAATTGGATTTAAAGATCCCAAATGCATAGAATATGGAAGATACAGAGATCTTCTATTAGAGTTATGCCCTAGAACCAATCCATTAAAACAATGTATTTTGCACATTTATCTAATAAAGGTACTGTTTATCTTTCATTTTCCTTATTTCTAATGTGTATGCACGTAAAATTGATACATAAAGTCCCTAGCATAATGTACCATTAAGGAAATCGGGATAGAGATCATGCTATGTGATTTCTACTACCTTATGCAGTACTTGAGCTTAAACTATCCCTAATCATAGTATTAATGAGACGGGACATTATTAATGTACCAAGATTAGCACGTGTTAGAATTTTGAATTGGATTAAGTGGTAGTTTTCATATACATGAGTATTGTGATACTAAAAGTTAACATGTGGATACTTGTTACATGAATAAGTATATTGGATAACTTACTTATGAGATAATCACATGGATAACTGTTTAGTATCACCGATAGAATTTTATTATAGCAAATATGCAAGTATCATTAGAATTGAGATCTCTGTGATACTTTATTTGTTGAGCGTTTACTTTGATTCTAATATTTAGAGTCCTATCAAGGACCACCTATGGGATGGATATTGGACACAACGTAAAATAAACGAAAGTAGTTAAGAGGGTCAATAAATAATTCATCACTCCTAATAGTAGGGGCACATATCCCACGCCCACTTGTAGGGAACACTATAAGAAAATGATACAATGGTGATAAAACTTTAGTTAGGAAAAAAATTTTGTCGCTAAAAATACCCTTTAGCGAGAAAAATTTTTCTTTAGTGACAAGAACTTTTTGTCGCTATTGATTAGGAAATTTGGCAACAAAATTTTTATTTCCTAGCTAAACATGATGGCTTTAGTTCGGAAATATGTGTATTAACAAGAAAAATTTAAGTTTCCTCGCTAATGGTGCATCATCAGCGATGAAAATTCATTTCTTAGCTAAAAATATTAACTTTTATTACAATTAACTAAATTTTTAGTGACAAAATTCACATTTTCTAACTAATACTTCTCTTTAAATTTTTAACTATTTACAATATAGACAAAAAAAATTTGTAAATTGGTCTTTAAATTTTGTATAATTACAAAATGACCTCAAAATTTTGTAAATTGGTCCTTAAATTTTAAAATATTTTCAATATACCCCTATAAATTTTATAAATTGAACCATAAATTTTTAAATATATAAAACATGACCCCAAATTTTACAAACTGCACCTTAAATTTTGTAAAATTATAAAATGATAACCAAAAAATTATAAATTGATAATTAAATTTTAGAATATTTAAAATATAATCCCAAAAAAATTTAAAAATTAGTCCCTAAATTTTTAAATATTTATAATTGCATTAGATTTTGGGCTGATTTATAGAAATTAAGCTAGATTATACAACAAAACATGTCTGATTACCTTCAAATTTGGTCATAATATATTTTCTAGAAAATTCAATAAATCTAACTGTTTGGATCATTAGTTTAACAGGCTTATCTTTGTAAATGCATTAGGTTTTAGATATTTTTTTTTAATGATTATGCAAGATTATGTGACAAAATATATATAATTACCTTCAAATTACGTCATAATATGTTTTCTAGTAATTTTAACAAATCTAGCGGTTAGATCGTTAATTTGATCTTCCTATCTTTCTAAATGTGTTAGGTTTTGAGCATTTTTACTGAAATTATACTAGATTATGTGGTAAAACATATCTAATTGCCTTTAAATTTGGTCACAATAATTTTTTATTGATTTTATCAAATTTAACGTTTGGATCGTTAATTTGATATGTCTATCTTTCTAATGTGTTAAGTTTTCAATAGTTTTACATAAATTATGCTAGATTCTGAGGTAAAACATATCCAATTATTTTTAAAATCGGTCACAAAACCTTTTCTATTGATTTAATCAAATCTAACGGTTGGATCGTTAATTTGATATGCTTATCTTTCTGAATGTGTTAGATTTTCAGTATTTTTACAGAGATTATGTAGGATTTTGTAGCAAAACATCCGATTACCTTTAATTTTTTTATAATAATTTGTTTAGTGATTTAATCAAATCTAACGGTTGGATCATTAATTTGATATGCATATCTTTCTAAATGTGTTAGGTTTCGAGTATTTTTATTAAGACTATACTAGAATTTTTGGCAAAACATATCCAATTACCTTTAAATCTCTTTATAATAATTTTTTTAGTGATTTTATCAAATCTAACAGTTGGATCGTTAATTTGATATGCCTATCATTCTAAATGTGTTAGGTTTCGAGTTTTTTTTATTTTTTATTTTTATTGAGATTATACTAGATTCTATGACAAAACATATCGAATTACCTTTAAATTTTTTATAATACTTTTTTTTAGTGACTTTATCAAATCTAACAGTTGAATCGTTAATTTGATATGCTTATCTTTCTAAATGTATTAGGTTTTCGGTATTTTTATAGAGATTATGCTAGATTTTATGGCAAAACATATTCGATTACCTTTAAATTTGGTCACAATACATTTTTTAGTGATTTTATTAAATCTAACTACTGGATCATTAATTTGATATACCTATCTTTCTACATGTGTTAGGTTTTCGGTATTTTTACTGAGAGTAAGCTAGATTCTATGGAAAAACATATCTGATTATTATCAAATTTGGTCATAATTACTTTTTTTAAAAAAATAAATTTATCAAATCTAACGGTTGGATCGTTAATTTAATATGCATATTTTTCTAAATGTGTTAGGTTCGAGCATTTTTATTGAGATTACACTAGATTCTGTGATAAAATATATATTAGTGATTTTATCAAATGAAATGGTTAGATCGTTAATTTAATATACCTATCTTTCTAATGTGTTAGGTTTCGAGCATTTTTTTTTATATTTAGATTATGCTTGATTCTGTGGTAAAACATATTCAATTACCTTTAAATTTGATCACAATACGTTTTTTTAGTGATTTTATCAAATCTGATCAAAACTAACGGTTGAATCATTAATTTGGTATGTCTATCCTTCTAAATGTGTTATGTTTCGTGTATTTTTATTGAGATTAAGCTAGATTCTGTGATAAAACATATTCGATTAACTTTAAATTTGGTCACAATATATTTTTTTAGTAATTTTATCAAATTAACGAATCAAATTTAACGGTTGGATCGTTAATTTGATATGCCTATATTTCTAAATGTGTTATGTTTTCGGCATTTTTACAGAGATTATGCTAGATTTTGTGGCTAAACATATCTGATTACATTTAAATTTGGTCATAATAATTTTTTTAGTGATTTAATCAAATTTAACAATCAGATTGTTAAATTGATATGGCTATGATTTTTTTGGGGGGGGGGGTGTATATATATAGGAAATATTTTTACCGTTAGCTGGGAAATTTTTAATTTTAGAGAAGATATAATTATGTAAGAGAATTATAAAGTAGTTATAATTCTATGAGTTAAATTGCAATTAATAAGACCTTGTAGGCCTAATTGCAGTATTCAGATCCAAATCTCATAATTAGTGGTTCTATTATTATTGTTTCTAATATTTTTTAGGAAACAATCGAAAAGGGCTATTGTTTTAGTGAGGGTTTCATGCATATAAATCGAAAAGGGCTATTGTTTTACTGACAGAAACCACTAAGCTTCCTTTTCTTTTTCGAAAAACATTTTCCTACTCTTCTTCGTAAGTTAATCCCACAAGCTGCCGCACAATCAACCCCCTAGGATCGATTTTGGCACCCGTTAAGTACAGTTCGTATAGATACCATTAAAGAAATTTCTATGCTTAGAATTTAGTAGCTAAATTTGATCAATTTTCTAAGTAGATTTTTAGGGAAGAAAATTTTAAAAAACGGCAATTTTGAGGTATTATATCTTTTTTCCTTTCCTTGACCCATTTAATTTTATACAAGTAATCCTTTGTATAAATATTATTTTATATATATATATATATATATATATTTGATATAGTATGATCGAAATCTAATAGGCTTCTTGTATTTGTTTTATGAGTTTATTATTATTTTATTTTAAAATTGTTTCAAAACAATATTTTAGTTCAGTGAAATTGTTTCATGTATGTTTGGATTGTTGGAAAAATTATGTTCAGTGGCTTAAACTTTTTTGCTCTGTACGCAAGTTATTGGAATTGTTTTGGTAATTGATCGGTGAAATCCTTTTGTATAGTGGATTTTGGTTTACTAAAAATTGTATGATTGTGATAAAAAAGAAAATTGATTTTCTTAATTCTGTAACCAAAATTTGTTTTAGAAAATATTTTGTCCGAAAATCTGAAAGCTAAAGAAATTTTTTTCGATATCAAAAGGAATAGCATTTCAGAAACTCTAAATGCTGAAAGGTTCAACGAAAGAAAAAATTTAGTGAAAAAAAAAAAGAAAAATTGAAGAAATGATTTTTTTTTTTTTTGGCATTGTGGTTGCCTGCTTGAGCAAGCAGTCTGCCGCCTTAACAAATTTTTTTTCTTCAAGGCGGTGGCTTACTAGGTCTAGCAGGCAGTCGCCTTGCTCCCAGGCCAGCTTGGCTGCTGGCTCGGGGCAATGGAGCTGGCGGCTGGCTCATGTAACCGATGGCTAGTTGGGCAATTTTTTTTTAAATATTCTTTTCCTTCTTTTGTACCCCACAGAATGTTTATTTCTCAAAAGGAGACCAAAAAGTTTTTCCAATTTAATTTTGGACCCCAAAGTTTTTAAATTTTGATTTTGGGGTTGACATTTTAATTTTCCAGAATAATGTTTTTGATAATTTATATTTCATGTATATTTATTTTGCTTAATATTTTTTAAGCATATTTTTGGCATATTGGCTAGGTTATATGTTTAGACCAATTAATTATGATTAATTAAATGTGTGTCATGCATATTTACGACTTTGTTTTGATTAAATAGAGTCTTCGAGTCCTGCCTTCTCTATTATTCTTGTGTAATTTCCCTTCTCATCTAATTCCTCTCAAATGTAACTTAAGGTTTCTTTATTAGAAAATTTATGTAATTAGATTAAATAAGTTAGATAGGATTAGAAATTATTTTACAAAATTTATGGTGATGGCGATCAAGCACAAAGCAAGAAAATGGTAAGACTCTCTTCTCAAGCATGCATGAACACATAAGTTTAACCAAAATTAATTTCCTTAATTTCCTGCTTGGCTCAAGGAAATTAATCTAGAAAAGTCCATAATCAAGCTATGTAATTGAGTCCATTACAATTGTGCCAAAGTGCTGATATTATGCATGTCAAATGATGAGACCATTAATTAGATAATTAAATCACTCAAATAATATTAAATCTAATGCCTTCCATTAATATAGTAAGAACGAGAGTTCGTTTTTGAGATTAGGTTGTTTGGTACAACTAAGCCTACTCTACATTGAGTATGTTCAAGCTATGAAATTTTATTTCTGATTAATGGGTTAGATTTAACTAATATATTTATTCCAGTTAGGCACACCCACACATAAAGAATATTAGAGCTAAGGTTAGGTTAGCACTAATGTTAGGATTTGTGGACTCCTAAATGTGGAAAATATCCACGAATCCCTATTGAGGACTCAAGCCAAACGATTAAGATCAATTTAGGGATTACAAAATTACCTCTGGTTGACATAATCAAGACCTTTGGCTTTTGGTTTTCAGGCATATGTGCAACTCGAACAATTACCAAATGCTATAATGTGCGAACTCCTCTATCGGATACACACGACGAATCAGCTCGTTACCCAAGAGTGCTAGTGCCTAGTGTTTGAGAGGTTTATTTTTCTAGTGAATTGGAGGCACAAATGTTTTTGGAAGAGAGCTCACTTCAGAAGACGGCTAGATTTTTCTTTTTAAAACAACCCGAACCTCTTGGAGTCGAACTCTCATAATATCTTATCATATTTTATTTTAAATTCAAATTAAAACTGATATGATAAGATTCTGTCATTATTTCGGTAGTTTAACTAATTAATTTATTGAGTCGGATTCTTATAATCTTGACATCCTCCAGATATATCGAATGTAGACATATTTCTAGATTCATTGTATCTGGTTATTTTTCTAGGTTCAATTAATCTAGATATATTTCCAGATACATCGAACCTGGTGACTAGAAATATAATCTAAAATGTTTGCTTAATGTGTATAGGTTCATTTAATATTAGTAGTGTGCCCAAATCGCATTTAAATGGTCCACATGTTATAAGTAGTTTCTAGCAAAACATTATAACTGTCTAGGTTAAATGAAGATCAGTGATCTCTTTGAACCAAACCATAACTATATATTTAGTCTTTTTTGTCACATGATATCTAGATTAAGCATAAGGAATGGAGCATGTCATCCTTATTAAGCGTAATCATTCATTTTTTGATCTCATAGTAGACTATTCAAACAAATGATATTAATATCTTAAATTGATATATTTGAGCACAGTCAAGCATTTTAACAGTCGAACTTATCAGGGGGCCCATAGACATCTCTCCCAAAATTGAGGGGGACAAGTTCCTTCACTATCAATCATATTCCTCGTTTTATTCTATATCCAACTGTGGCCTAATTTATTATCTAGATAAAGTCAACTTTAGACAACGTCAAAATATAGAATTTATTAGGTAGGAAACTATGATGAATTTAGGCTGAATGACTTCTAATATCATTATGACTAGAAAGTACTTATGACATATTTCATGAAGTACTCTCACAGTGTTTTATGTCCAATACAATATTCTCTAATATTTATTTATGTTTGACTTGATATCACATATATCCATGACCAGTAAAACATAGTCATTAAGTCACACAAATACTAATCTTAATTTATTAATGTTTCACTAATAATAATCGATTAGAGACAATTTAAGAATAGTTATTTTATTTGTTATAGGATTTTACTATCAAGTCACGTACTTAATGACCACAAAGCTAAATACACTATTTATAGAAAGAAATGTCACATATTATTACATAATACATAAAGATAATAGTACAAGTACAAATTATTTTAAGGCATATCCTTAACAATTTCCTATTTACACTAAGACCAATTTGACATAAACCGTAATCCCATTGATCTAGTATGACTATTATGTTTAGATGATGGGAGAGGCTTTGTCAGTGAATCTGCAACATTATCATCAGTCGATATCTTGCATACTTTTACATCTCATCTATCAAGAATTTCTCGAATGAGATGAAAACGTCCAAGTATATGTTTAGATCGCTGATGTGATCTTGGTTCCTTAGTTTGTGCAATGGCTCCATTGTTGTCACAATAAAGATTTATTGGGTTCACAATACTAGGAACTGCATCTAGTTCTGTAATGAACTTTTTGATCCAAACTTCTTCTTTAGCTGTAGTTGTGGCAGCCACATACTTAGCTTCTATTGTAGAATCGGCCACGGTGTTTTGCTTTGAACATTTATAGCTTACAGTACCTCCATTCAAACAAAATAGAAAACTTAATTACAATTTGTAATCATCTATGTCGGAGTGAAAACTAATATCAGTGTAACTATTTACAACTAGCTCGCCGTTTTGATCTCCATAAACTAAGAACATATCTTTAGTTCTTCTTAAGTACTTTAGTATGTTCTTGATAGCAGTCCAGTTCCATGATCTGACTGGAACCTGCTCGTTATGCTTAATGCATATGAGACATCGGATTGAGTACATAACATGGCATACATGATAGATCCTATAGCTGAAGCGTATGATATCTTGCTCATGCTCTCTTCTTCATCCTTTGTGGAAGGACTTTAAGTTTTGCTGAGCTTAATACCATGTGACATTGGTAAGAATCCTCTCTTAGAGTCTTGCATATTGAACCTTTTCAGTACCTTGTCAACGTATACACTTTGACTTAGTCCAATTAGCTTTCTAGATCTATTTCTATAGATCCTTACACCTAAAATATAGGCAGCTTCACCTAAATCTTTCATTGAGAAATAATTTCCCAACCATGTTTTTACACTTTGTAGAGTTGGGATGTCGTTTCTAATGAGTTAGATGTCATCAATAAAAAGTATTAAAAAGACTATTGCATTTCCACTGGTTTTCTTATAGACACAAGATTCATCTTCATTTTTGATAAAGTTAAAATTTTAATTGCTTCATCAAAATGAAGATTCTAGCTTCAAGATGCTTGCTTCAATCCATAAATAGATCTTTGAAGCTTGCACACTTTTTTAGAATTCAAAAGATCATCAAAACCCTTAGGTTGTGTCATGTACACATCCTTGAGTAAGTTTTCATTAAGGAACGCGGTTTTGACATCTATTTGCCAAATCTTATAATCATAATATGCTGCTATGGCAAGAAGAATTTTAATAGATTTAAGCATTACAACTGGTGAAAAGGTTTCATCATAGTCTATACTATGAGTTTGTTTATAACTTTTTGCTACCAATCGTACTTTGTAAGTATGCATATTTCCCTCCATGTCTGTTTTCTTTTGGAAAACCCCTTTACACCCAATGATTTTTGAACCTTCAGGTGGATTAACCAAAGTCTAGACTTGGTTATCATACATGGATTGCATCTTCGACTTCATGGCCTCTAACCATTTTCCAGAGTCAGAACTCTTAATGGCTTCTTGATAGGAAGTGGGCTCATCATTGACCATGAGCTCCACATTGTCATATTCAGTGATGAGGAATCCATATCTCTCAGGTTGTTAATGAATCCTATCAGATCTTCGAGGTTTTTGTTCTATAGAAGTAAGCTCATCTTGGACTTGTGAGCCATCTAATCGAGGTTCATTATTCGGTTCAGATATTAATTGTGGCTCTTGAATCTCATCAAGATGTATTTTATTCCCAGTGATTCTTTTGGAAATAAATTCCTTTTCAAAAAAGAATTCATTTCATGCAACAATTACTCTATTTTTTTTGGGAGATAAAATTGGTATCCTTTAGTTTCCTTAGAATATCCCACAAATATGCATTTATCTGATTTGGGTGTAAGTTTATTAGATAATAAACACTTTACATAAACTTTGTAACCACAAATCTTGAGAAACGACAAACTAGGTCGTCTCCCAGTCCATATCTTATATGGCGTTTTCTGAACTGATTTAGATGGAAATTGATTCAATATAAACGCAGCAGTCTCTAGGGCAAAACCGCAAAAGAAGATTGGAAGATCAGTTTGACTCATCATGGATTGAACCATATCTAATAAAGTTTGATTTCTCCGTTCAGATACACCATTCCATTGAGGTGTTCTAGGTGGAGTTAATTGTGAAATAATTCCACAATTCTTAAGATACTCATCAAACTCGTGACTTAAGTATTCACCACCTTGATTTGATCGAAGTGTTTTGATACTTTTGCCAAGCTGATTTTATACTTTATTTTGAAATTCTTTGAGTTTCTAGAATGATTTAGATTTATGTTTCATTAGATATAGGTAGCCATATCTGCTGAAATCATTCGTAAATGTAATGAAATACTAAAATCCTCCTCTAGCATGTGTATTCATTGGTTCACATACATCAGTATGTATTAGGTCCAATCAATTAGCTACCCTTTCATTTTGTCCCTTAAAAGGTGCCTTAGTCGTTTTGCCTAATAAACAAGAATAACATGTTTCGTAACATTCTAAATTAAACGAATTTAGAGGCCCATTATTATGAAGCCTTGTAATGCGTTTCTTATTTATATGGCCCAAACGACAATGCTAGAAGTAAGTCTGATTTAAATTATTGGATTTCAATCTCTTAGTATTAATGTTATAGATGGACTTGTTCGAAGATCGATGAAGATTAAGAATATAGAGCCCATTTGATAATGAGGCATCTCCGTAATAAATACCATTTTTATTAATGGAGCAAATGTTATTCCCAATAACAAATTCAAAACCTTCTAAATCTAAACAAGAAATTGAAATAATATTCCTACTCATAGCAAGAACATAAAAACAATCATTTAGTTCTAAAACATGCCCACTGGGCAAAATTAATTCAAAAGTTCCTACAGTTACTGCAGTAACTTTTGCTCCATTTGCAACTCGTAAGTCCACCTCGCCTTTTGCCAAGGCTATACTCCTTTTTAGACTCTGCACATTTACACAAATGTGAGAGCCACAACCGGTATCCAATACCCGTGAATTAGAAGTAGATAAATTAATTTCTATAACATAAATACCTAAAGCGGCAGTCTCACTGTCCTTCTTCTTCTTTACATCCAAATAGAGCTTGCAATTTCTTAACTAATGTCCTTGTTCACCACAATGGTGGCAAGTTCCCTTATTTGGTGTCTTGGCCTTATGTTTGGGCTTGAACTTGAAATTAGCCTTGTCCTTGCCCTTACTTGCCATGACTTTGCCATTTTGGTTGTTCTTTTTCCCTTTCCCATTTTGAACCATTAGAACACTAGGAGTATTCTTTTTAATGTCAGTTCAGCTTTGTAACACCCTACTACCTAAGCCCGCCTGTTAGGATTCGTGGACTCCTAAACGCGGAAAACATCTAAGAATCCCTCCCGAGGACCCAAGTAAACGATTAAGAAGATCTAAGATTTAAGAATTACCTCTGGTTGCTGTAATCGAAATCCTTCGATTCTGGTTGCGCTGTTGTACGTTCAACCCGAACAATCACCAGACGCTGCAGTATGCGAACGTCCTCTATCGGATGCACACCGCGAACTCACTCGATACCCGGGGAGTGCTAGCGCCTAGGGTTTGAGAGGTTTTTTTCTGGTAGAGAATGGCACGAATGTTCTCAACCGAAAAATTGGACTATTGAAAAGACGGCTAGGGTTTTCTTTAAAAACCCTCGAACCTCTTAGAGTCCAACCCTAATAGTATCTTATCATATTCTAATTCAAATTCAAATTAAATTAAAACTGATATGATAAGATTCTGCCATTATCTCGGTAATTTAACTAATTATTTTACCGAGTCAGATTCTTATAATCTGGATATCATCCAGATTCTTATAATCTGGATATCATCCAGATTCATCGAACCTGGTCACCAGAAAAATAACCTAACAAGTTCGCTTATTGTGTGACCCTATAGGTTCATTTAACACTGGTAAGTGATTTCTAGCAAAACATTATAACTATCCAGGTTAAATGAAGATCGGTGATCTCTTTGAACCAAACCATAATTTTATATTTAGTCCTTTTGTCACACGATATCCAGATTAAGCATAAGGCACGGAGCATGTCATCCTTATTAAGCTTAATCAATTATTTCTTGATTTCATAGTAGACTGTTCAAACAAATGATATCAATATCTTAGATTGATATATCTGAGCACGGCCATGCATTTTAACAGTCTAACTTATCAAGGGGCCCATGGATATCTCTCCCATAACTGAGAGGGACAAATTCCTTCACAATCAATCATATTCCTCTCCTTGATTTATTCTATATCCAACGAGTAGTCTAATTTATTATCTCGGTTAAAGACAACTTTAGACAATGTCAAAATATAGAATTTATCAAGTAAGAAACTATGATGAATTTAGGTCGAAGGACTTTCAATATTATTATGGTTAGAAAGTACTTATGACATATTCCATGAAGTACTCTCACAGTGGGTCATGTCCAATACAATGTTCTCTAACATTTATTTATGTCTTGACTCGATATCACAAATATCCATGGCCAGTAAAACATAGCCATCAAGTCATAAACATACTAATCTTAATTTATTATTATTCCAATAATAATAATCGATCAGGGACAGTTTTAGAATAGTCATTGTATTCATTGTAGGGTTTTACTATCAAGTCACGTACTTGATGACCAACAAAACAAAACTCACTATTCATGGAAAGGAAAGCCTCATATTATTATATAAAACATAATGACAATTGTATAAGTACAAATTGACTCTAGGGCATATCCCCAACAGCCAGGGTCGGGGATGTCGCCCTGTCCAAAGGACAAGGGGTCTTTATATCTAGGTTACACAAATAAAATAGTGAAGTAAAAATAATACCTTAACTTAGAATTTATTACATCCCAAGAATAAATCCATGAATTCCCAAAAATAAATCCACAATTAAAAATTATCCACTCTCAACTCCCCAAACAATACATAAAAATAAAGGATAACATTCTCTTCCAAGGTAGATAACACTAGCTACTCATCCCTACAGCAGGATCCACCTGAAATCATGGTAAAAAGGGTGATGGGACAGAAATCTCAGTAAGCCCCGTGTGTGAGTTGGGCTAAAGAGACAAACACTTTTCATGATTCATACACTAACAGTATATCAAAAGCTTTGTCATGCCTTCTTTACAAATTTAACTCTCACTTCTTGAAGGATAGTAGTGAGAAGTCATGAAGGAAAATACTCTTAAAATATTCGGTTTGGAAAGATATGAATAATTAAAGGATTTTGAGCTTCAAATAAAATTCTAATGACGCTTTAGAACAGTTTCCCGAAAATAGCTCAACAATTAAAGCAACCAAGTTAATCTGACAGGGCGCAGCGGTGGCTCTCATACCAGGTGAAGAACTTAACCCCCGTCAGGTGGTGAAAGGGCACAGAGGTAGCTCTCACTCCTGTGAAGCACTTAACCCCCAACACCTGGTAGGTGTACATCCTACCGAGTGAGATTCTCCTCCCTCTCTCACCCAATCCAATCCGGTTGTCCCACTTCCGGCCGTCGGTTCCACTGGAACCCCCTCGCTAGCTGAGGACCGCTCAACCTTCTATACTAACGCCTTGATCGAAAAGAGTCAACCTCTCGGAGGTGGCCACCTGCCAAGAGATATCCCCAAACCAACCAAAGGCTAACATAAATGTCTAGCCCCCATTGAGTACTTAATGTTATTTAATCTTCACAATTCATAAGGCTCCAAAGTGGAACCTACAAAATTTAGCTCAATACAATTCCAAACAGCATTTTCCAACCCGCACAAAGATTTTAGAAGGCATGGTTTTAAGCCAATAATTTATTCCAAGTATTCATAGTGAAGGAGCCACATGCTCAAATAAGTCGTGCTATGATTTTCGAAAAGTATATGCATGATAAAAAATCCATCTCTTGTATATTCAAAACAAATCAAAACGTTTGATGCTTGGTTCCTAAGTCATGCTTGACATATTTTAGAATTTATAAATCTAGAAGTTTCTAAAATTAGAAGTTTTCCAAATGTAGAAAATTTCAAAAATAAGAAGGTTTCCAATATAGAAGTTTTCAAAAATTAGCTATCGTGCTAATATTTCGTGTTTGCAAAAGATGCTCACCAATATTTCTTTAAAATAAAATCAATTTTATGAATGTCAGGGAACTTACCTTATCCTTGCTCAAAAGAAAGGTCTCCAATAGTTGACCTAATTCCCGCCTGGGGTAAATATAAATCACAATCAAACTCAAGCCAAAGATTCACTTCCATAAATAAAACTAGCTCAACTCAC
Source organism: Voacanga thouarsii (assembly GCA_026120185.1). Classification (NCBI taxonomy): domain Eukaryota; kingdom Viridiplantae; phylum Streptophyta; class Magnoliopsida; order Gentianales; family Apocynaceae; genus Voacanga; species Voacanga thouarsii. Next base: position 2,128,199 of record JANUWF010001199.1, read on the forward strand.
TACTACCATGATCCTAGTTCAACTTATTACAATTATAACCCTAATGTCCTAAGCTTTAAGACTAGATGATAAATGATTTTATAAAATAAGTCTAACTAGATAAGATAAAATAACTAGGGGATGTAAAGTAATTACTAATAAGTTGTAGGCTTTAATAATAATTCTTGAGTGTTATTATTAACAAATAAACTAAGGTTTGAATATTGAATAATACCAAGCCCTAAATAATATTAATAAATGGTAATTTAAAAATAAATAATAAATTACAAATAATTTTTTAATAGATAATAAATAATTAGTAATAATTAAAATTAATAATAAATAAATTATATTAAATTTTTAATTGATAAATAACAAATAGATTTTAATATAAATAATATTTAGGAATATAGGTAAAAGTTTTAACTAGGGCCTACAAGGCCATTATTTAATTCTAATATTTTATTTATTATTATTATTTATATAAAAGATTTATTATATATATATATTATTTTTAATAAAAGATTTTATTTCTTTGATAATTAAAAGATTAATATTTTAATTAATAATCCAATCCAAATCTTCCTAGAGTTTCGAATTTTATAGAGAAAAATATAGTTGTAATTCTAACTAAAGTAATAAAATTTGTTAATAAAAATAACTTAGACTTAACAAGAAAATAATTTTTCACCATGATTTTCCTATTGCTAGAAAAGATTCATAAACACATTCTCCAACATCAAATAATAAACCAATCCATTGACGAACATATGCTTGAATTATCTCATACTATCACAAGGCTAATTTCCTGCTAGGCATAATCATCATTAATGGCTTCAATGGAAAATAGAAACATAAGAGCCTAATCACCCTTGGTGTCAGAATATCTAACATGCTTCAAACATCCATAAATTTTATTAAGCATGATGAGCATACATTGATTCCAAAGAAAATCCATATAACTTAGTCATATACATCAATTCTTATGTCTTAACTCCATCCCTTTCCTTCACATACATATCCCGAATCTCCTATTCATATCCATTCTTCCTATCATCATCTAAGAGACATGAATTCAGAAATAAAAGAAGGATTTAAGAATAATTACTTGATTGTCGATTACTTTGATGAAGACTAAAGAAGGTCCACGCGCGATGGAGAGTCTTGAGTGATCCAACGGAAAAACATCCATGGTTGATGGTTGATAAACCATTTTGGCAGAGAGAGAGAGAGAGAGAGAGAGAGAGAGAGCAATAGAAGGGTTTATTGAGAATTGAATGGAAGAGGATGAACAAGAAGGTTGTTCTTGGTTTACCTTGTTAATGTTCTTGAGACCTTCAAGAAAAAGCTGATTTTGATCCGATTGAAAATTCTTGTTTGCTTGTTTTTGTGTTATAAATACCAAAAATGAAGCCTAGGGATTAAGTAGAAGTGATCTGGAGTATGTGAGAGTGATTGGAGGTGTTTAGAGTAGGTTTAGGCTTGAAGAAGTATAGTGTGTGTTCCTGGTGAAAATGGAGAGAATTTGAGAGAAAAGCTCACAATTTTCTGGAGTGTTGTTGGCCGAATGGATTGGGGTAGATAGGAGTGTCGGTTTTCAGCTAGTGGAAGAGAGAGTGATCAGATTTATTTGAAATTCAAATGGAGGAAATTGTGGAGTTGTTTAAGGTAGGAGGTTAGCTAATGGTGCTTGATCAAGGAAGGTTTCTTTGCTCTTCAATGGTGCCGGCTGAACAAGCCGATTTTGTTGAAATGAATGAATGTTGTTCAGGTATATAGCTGGCAGAAATTCAGTCTATGATGGAAGAGAAAATTTTGGTTTATTAGCTTGTTATAAGAGTGGTTTAATAGAGTAAAATTCTGGAATTTTTTTGAAGTTCAAATGAGTTTTGGTTAGAGTAATCTTAGGAGATTTTTGAGGTATGATTATGGAGTCCAAGAACTCAAGGTAAGTGTGGAGGTTAATGGTGGTCAGTCCTTGGCTGAACAAGGTTCAATTTCTAGAGATTTGAAGGGTGTTCTTCGGCCTTGGCTTTGAGAGACAAAGCTGGAAAATTTTTTGGTTTCAATGCTCAAGAGTTTTGAATGATGAAGACTTTTGGTGCAGAATTTTTGCATTTACTTGGCTCGATTTATAGCTGGTTTTCTGGGGTGTTTGAAGGTCTTACAAGGGTGGTTTTCCAGCCTTCTTTCTGGAGAAAAATAGAGGGTGTTTCAGCTGAATTGCTAACAAAAAGACAGCTCCAATTCCAGCTTAGAATGCAGCGAATTGTGATGGAATTTTTTTTTGGTTTTGTGCAGTTTGTACAGTCCAAAAATTGCACAGAATTTTCAGCCTTCAAACCACATGAAATGACCTTTTTTCTGGTAGAAAATGAGTAGGTTTACTGGCTGAATTTTCCAAAAAGCTGGGCTGCAAAAATTCTGTAAAATTTTCAGATTTTCCTTCATTAAAACTATGAACAACATGAAGGTAAGATTGAAGGTTCTACCATGGTAATTTCTTTCTCTTGGGAATCCATCCTACCTACTCTCCTATTTTCGGACAATCCTCTATGCTCCAAGACTGATTTTTTGAAATTCAAGGCTGAAGAATCATCACAGAATTTTTGGAATTTAAAAGGAGAGATTTAATGGATTTTGGTTTATTTAAATTATGAAGGTGCTAGGACAAAACTAGAGGTAATAAAAGGACAAGAATTCCTCTAGAATTCTTTTTAGGACACAATGATAAGATTAGGACATTCTCTTCATGTCTCCCCTAAGACAACATTCCTATTTTTATGGAATGCAAGAAAATAAAAATTCAAACTTAATTAAGATAATCATGATAAAAACTTAGATGATGGGATTTGAACTCACGACCTTAGAGATTAAACTACAAAGCTCTAACCACTTAACCACATCAACTTTTGTTCTTATTTCCTCACCCAAATATTCTCCTTATTTAATCCTCAAGCTATCTCCCTATTTTCACCTCAAGCAAAAATTACCTTTTTGCCCTTCTCACTGAATATTCACAATCAAGCCTTCGAGACAATAAAATGCAAATCCAAATCACATAAAATCATATAAAAACATATTTAAAAATGCAATAAAATATGATATGCATCCCAACCCCCTTACTCTAAGGTTGGTTTTGACTGGGGTTTCACAAGCTTGTTTTAGCATCCCATGTAATTCAGTAATGTATTTCTCCATATTTTGCATGTTAAAGTTCATGACAAATTGGTTATACTTAAGAGGTAATGAGCCCAAGATCAAATTTGTGGCCATGTCATGATTAACAGGAGTACCAAGCTTTTTAAGATAATCAAGATGTCCCCTCATTTTAAGGACATGAGCACTTACCGGGTGCCAGAAACCATCTTACATGCATTTAACGCCTTATGAGTTTCAAATCTCTTGTGTTGTGCTTGCTCTTGGAACATTTCCTTGAGATGCACAATCATGTCATATGCCTCTACTTCTTCAAACTGTTTTTGAAGTTTAGAGTTCATGGTTGCTAACATGAGGCAAGTAACATCATTAGAGTCATCTTTGTGCTTACTATAAGCATATTTTTTTAGCTTTTAGGGCGTTATTTGCTGGAGCAGGGGGAATAGGATTTTCAAGAATATAGAGCTTTTTTCTTTCTTAAGAATAAATTTTAAGTTACGTGCCCAATCAAGAAAGTTAGTCCCACTAAGCTTGTCTTTCTCGAGTACAGATCGTAATAAGTTATTCCAACTGTTTGTTGTCATTATCTATATACAAAATATGCAAAGTAATTAATTTTGAGGCCTTAATGAAAAACTCCCACTAAAAGCATTTAAACTTTTGAAACTTCAACATTTTGATATTTCTTAGTGCGTTTAAAAAAAAAACTTTTTAAAAATATTTTATTTTAATCATAAGTAAGTTTTGGTTTTAATCTTATAATTAAATAAAACTCATATTTAAACGAGATAGGCATCAAATATACCGGTTAAAAATCTCATATAATGCCTTAGGCCCAAAACCATTTTGATAACCCAGTTAAGTCAAACCATATCAAACATATGGAAAACCATTTTCCATCTTATCTCACTTAGATAATCAAAAGCATCCTACATTGGCAAAAATGACCATATGATTATCCAAGTAATAACAAGTGTTTAATTTTGGAAGGCATTTAAAACTTAATTTTTTTTAAAAAAAATAAAATTTTGATTGTAGTAAGCATGAAATAAACATATCAAATATGCATGCAAGACATAAATAAAAGTGACATATCATGGCCTATAACCTATATTGATCATCATGAGCAAAATGAAGATCAAGGTGGTCAATCTAGGTATATGAATTCCATGAGCATATTCCTTCTTAATTGTAATTGTAGGCCTTCGTCTTCTTTTACATTGGATAGTACAATAAAATAATTCCTATTCTAGGAAGCAACTACAATTTTACAACAATGAAAAACGATACGCAGGCCGTATTTAAAAATTGAAACTCAAAACAACCAAAATGAAACCTGCCAATCACATTGGGATAAAACGGGCCATGCTATGTAATATTTAGAATAATCCACAACTACAATCAAAATACGCTAATGAATAACACACAACGAACAGATAGTCGGGGTTCCAAGGGGCAGTGCCCCTAGAAGGAAAAATGATTTATCCTTCTCATTGAATGAGATTTTGCCTTCTGATTTTCAAATATTAACGTTCAGTCCCCTTAGTAACAGTCGCCGTGAATTTTCATATTACAGATAATCTGTGTTCCCTTTTAACCATATTGATATAGATAACAAATTATTATGGTAGATTAATACAAATAATTTGTAACTTAGAACGATGGATAGCATGCTTACGATACCATATCATATTAAAACAAACCAATTAACAAACAATCTGTAAATAATCTGGCCTGATCAAACAATTAAGATGTATAGAATAAATATAACTTCAGGCAGTTCGCGTGCTAAGTTTTCTAAAATTATAATCATGTGAACATGCTGATATACACCGTTTAAATTAAACAAAGTTCAAACATTCACATATATATCATACATATATTCAACAATACGATTAACACAGATGAATTAATCTAATTGTTTAGCAGCCTATCTCTGATACCACTGTTAGGATTCGTGGACTCCTAAACACAGAAAACATCCATGAATCCCTTCCGAGGACCAAGCCAAACGATTAAAATCGATTTAGGGATTGCAGAATTACCTTTGGTTGATGTAATCAAGACCTCTGGCTTCTGATTTTCAGGCGTATGTACAACTCGAACGATCACCAGACGCTACAATGTGTGAACATCCTCTATTGAATACACACGACGAACCAACTCGTTACCGGGAGTGCTAGCGTCTAAGGTTTGAGCGGTTTATTTTTCTGGTGAATTGGGGACACGAATGTTTTTGACAGAGAGCTCGCTTCAGAAGATGGATAGGGTTTTCTTTTAAAAACAACCCAGACATCTTGGAGTCCAACTCTCATAATATTTTATCATATTTTATTTTAAATTTAAATTAAAACTGATTTGATAAGATTCTGCCATTATTTCAGTAATTTAACTAATTAATTTACTGAGTTAGATTCTTATAATCTGGATATCCTCCAGATACATCGAACATGAAAATATTTCTAGATTCATTGTATCTGGTCATTTTTCTATGTTCAATTAACCTAGACATATTTCCAGATACATCGAACCTGGTTACCAGAACATTAGTGTTCGCTTAATGTGTGACCCTATAGGTTCATTTAACGTTGATAGTGTGCCCAAATTACATTTAAATAGCCCATAAGTTATAAACGATTTCTAGTAAAACATTATAACTATTCAGGTTAAATGAAGATTAATGATCTCTTTGAAATAAATCATAACTTTATATTTAGTCTTTTTGTCACACGATATCCAGATTAAGCATAAGGCATAGAGCATGTTATCCTTATTAAGCTTAATCAATTATTTCTTGATCTCATAGTAAACTATTCAAACAAATGATATAAATATCTCAAATTGATATATTTGAGCATGACCATGCATTTTCATAGTCTAACTTATCAAGGGGCCCATAGATATCTCTCCCAAAAATTGAAAGACACAAATTCCTTCACTATTAATCATATTCGTCTCCTGGGTTTATTCTATATCCAACCGTGTTCTAATTTATTATCTAGATAAATACAACTTTAGACAACGTCAAAATATAGAATTTATCAGGTTGGAAACTATGATGAATTCAGGTCGAAGGACTTCTAATATTATTATGGCTAGAAAGTACTTATGACATGTTTCATGAAGTACTCTCATAGTGGGTCATGTCCAATACAATATTCTCTAACATTTATTTATGTTTTGACTTGATATTATATATATCAATGACTAGTAAAATATAACCATCAAGTCACAAATATATTAATCTTAATTTATTATTGTTCCACTAATAATAATCAACCAGGGACAATTTATAAATAGTCATTGTATTTGTTATAGGATTTTACTATCAAGTTAAGTACTTGATGACTACAAAATTAAATGCACTATTCATGGAAAGAAATGCCTCATATTATTACATAATACATAATGACAATAGTATAAGTACAAATTATTTTAAGGCATATCCCTAACAACTAAATTATTTAAGATTAAAAGATATTAATCACCCAATGATCCGGGAGTTGCAGTTGATGTAATTGGTATTGGACACTTACTATTGAACTTATAGATATTTTGTTGGGCAAACCCAAGGTCATTCGTAAGGAATTTGGATACCGTTCCACTAGAAAAACTTCCAAAGTTTTCTCGAATCAATAGTGGGGGCTATTAATTTGAGTAAAATGGTGAAATTAATATGCATTTAATTAAAGACCTATTTAAATTCATCACATGTGCATATACATAGTCTAATGTATCTTATCTTATATCTAGGTCATTTGTAGCATAACAACAAATTTGAACTTAGGTAGCATTTTTAAAACAAACAAGCTTTATGAATCTAACTTCTTCGACTGGTATAAAAATTTTAGAATCATTCTTAAATCGGAAAAAAAGTTGCTTCACTTGTTTGATGATCCTATTCCATTACCCCCAGCTAATGAAACTCTTGTTGAAGAGCATGAAGTCCACAATAAGCATCAAGAAGATAGTGACACAATATTTTGTATCATGCTAGCATCAATGACCACTACACTTCAAGAATAGCATGAGCATATGGATGCTCATACTATTATCTTCCATCTAAGAGAGTTTTTGATAAGAAAGTTAGGATGAAGAGATGTGAGATCTCTAAGTTATTATTCTATTCTAAGATGGTAGAGGGCACTTCTGTGGCTACTTATGGACTAAAAATGTTGGGATTATTTGAGAAGCTTGGATTACTTAGGTTTACAATGGATCACAAATTAAGTATAGACTTAATTCTTCAATCTTTGCCAGCTAATTTTTCACAATTTCTAATGAACTACTAGATGAATAAGATTGAGACTACTGTACTGAGTTGTTCAATCGTCTCAAGACTGTGGAGTCTTCTATAAAAAAAAAAAACACAACACAATCATGTTGCTTAATTCTTCTTCTAAGAAGAAAAAAATTTCTAAGAAGAAGAAGAAGAATCTAACTAAGCCAAAAGGTGGTGTGGAACAGACGGAGACAACTATTAGAGGCTCATGTCACCATTTTGGAAAGATAGGCCATTGGAGGCACGACTGCAAAAACTACCCGGAGACCGTAAAAAAAAGGAGAAGGAGAAGCTTGCAAGCACTTCTACTTCTACTTCTAATCATGATATGTTTATGATTAAGATCAATACTATCTTTAATAATAAGATATGTGTATTGGATACTAGATATAGATCTCATTTATGCAATAATTTGTAGGGACCTAAAGAGTAATAGGAACCTAGAGAAATGTAATGTGGACCTTCATACTACAAATGATGCAAAGGTTGTTGCACTTGCTGTGGAGACTTTTCATCTACACTTACTTTTCTGATTAATTTTAGAAGCAGAAAATTGCTATGATGTACCAGTTTTAATTAAATACATTATCTCAGTTGCATGTTTAGATTTATGTAGTTTCATTTTATTTTTAAGAATAAAAGTTGTTCTTTTTCCTTAAATGATATCCATTATGGTATAGCAACTTTGATGAATGGTTTGTATGTTCTAGACATGAAAAATCAAGTTCTCAATATAAACAACAAAAAACCAAGAAAAGATAATACAAACCCATCTTACTTATGGTATTGTCGTTTAGGCCATGTAAATGTAAATTACATCTTGAAGTTATACAAGCTTGGTAACTTAGAGTCATTTGATTATGAATCATAAAATATATATGAATCATGTTTACTTGGTAAAATGACTAAGACCACTGTTTTCTAAGAAAGGGGAAAGGACTAATGATATGAGCTCAAGGGAGGAACTCTTTTTAGATCTAAAAGTAGCTTTTGTTTTGGACTTTTTGTAAAGGACAAGAACCACAAGATAACAAGAGAAGCAAGAAAAGCTATAAAGGACATAAAAAGATCCAAGAAAGTAACAAAGAAAAATACATTTTCTACAAACAAAGAACCCTTAAAGAACTTAGCTTTTAGAACCCTATATTTAGTAGATTAGGTCTACCACAACAACACATTAGAACCCTTAACTTAGCAAGAAATCAAGAACTAAAAGGATAGGGAATTATGGACATTTAAACAAGAAATAACAAGAACCCTTATTGATTTCCTAGTTGAATTATCCTTTGAGTTTATAAACACTTACTTAAGGGGTGGACTAAGCCCTTGGTTGGTCTTGGATTGAAGTTATACAATGAATCTCTCCATTGCTTTAAGCCTTCAAGTTGAATGCTTCATTTATGTTAAAAATATGAAATATGTTCTTTTTGTTCTTACAATACCAAAGCTTATATAATGGTGTTCTATTCTTGAACTAAGAATACTTTTAAATATTACAAAGTAACCATAAAAATAGCTGAAAAATATCAGGGGTTCGGATCCAAAGTAGGGCCGGTACCAGGTAGGATTGGTAGGGTTGGCGCTAGGTACATCTTGGAGGAACAGTACACACTTGGAATCAAAATGAGGCATTTTCTAGTGCCCAGTCAGCGCCGGGTAAGGCTAATAGGGCCGGCATCGGGTATATTCTGCTTGAACAGTGCACGTGTCAAAAAGTGAAGAAATTGAGCAAATCAGAGCCAGCGCCTGGTTCGTCGATCTAGGCTGGCGCTGGGTCAACCCTGGGCACTCCAATTCTTGCTCATTTGGCCTCTGTTCCTTTCATTCATTTTCCATGCATTCCCTTAATCTTCCAAATAGTTTTGAAACCAAGATTGTTTCTATCCAAAGCTCCCTTGGGTCGTATTCCTTCATTTGCCTGTTTGCCCTTTAATAATTGTTTATTTGTTTGCTTGACCTTCCATAAGGATTGTTGCCTTTTTTTTGTACTTCTTTTGGCCTTCCTTTCTTTATCCACTCCTTCATCATTCTCTTGGCCCTTGGTTTGTTGTCTTGGTTGGCCTTAAACTCCTGTTGAAACCTCTTGAAAATGGATCTCACCCAAAGTGCCATGAGTTGTGGTTTGGATTTCGCTTTGTCTTCTTTTGAGTGGCCTTCGTAACTGGGGCGATTGATAGGGGCTAAATTAGTCATGTTTTTTTTAGTTATTTGAGGTTCATTTGTAATACATTTTGTTCAATAACTAGTCATATTCCTTCATATTTGAGATTTTACCCTTGGAAAGGTATTTTGTTCTTTATTTCAGATTTTTAGGGTAAAACAAAATAAAAATATCACAAAACAGAGAAGAGGCGGCGCCGGCTAGGGCCATAGAACCGGCACCGGCCATGTATTGTTGAAATGAACTTCAAAGTGACGGAAAAATTGGTGGAACAGAGCAGAACAGAACCAAGGCGGCGCCGGCTGTGAAGTTGGAACCGGCGCCGGCTGCATTCTGGAACACATTGTGCAAAATTCGAAGAAAAATCAGTAAACAAGTGGAGAATCAGAACACAACCGGTGCCGGCTCCGAGAGCCAAGAAGGTGCTGTGATTTTTCTACGCTATTTTTGGTAATCTGAGGAGTTTTAGTATCTTCTAACTTCTACTCGGCCAAGAACTTTGTACCTATGAGTTTAGGCACTTCCTAAGCCTATAAATAAATGAAAAACACAAGGGAAAATGGGAGAATTCATTGATTATCATAGAAGATTACTCAATCAAAGGAGGAATTCTTCAAGTTCAAGGAGGGTTGTGCAAAAAGGTCTTCAAAGGAAGAAGAAGGAGACTTGTCTATGAGTTCTTTCTTTTACTTTGTTTTCTTTTTCTTGGACAATGATATGTTAATTGTTTTATTGTTTTTTAACATTGTTTTAGATATTCATGATATTTAGAGGTATTTGATCTTTTGATTAATTGATTGTTCTTCTTGGTATTTAATTACTTGGGCTGATTATGAGATCGGTTGATTGTTACTTTTTATTAACTTTCTTGGAAAAGGGGTTGATGGTGGTTTCAATTCATTGATTTCATATTTGTTGTCTCTTAACTTTCTTGAAAAATGGGTTAATTGCTAAGAAGAAGGTAATTAAAGGTTAATTAATATCTGTCAGGAATGGATTCATTGGTTAATTTCACGTTTAAGTTTGCCAGGAATGGAAATTTAATCAAAGGATTGTGTTTAATGCATCCTTTGGGTAAGACTGGTTGAGACAGGAATGTGATGCTAAGTTACCTAGAAGACAGTGATTCATGGATTTGAAATGAAGTGAGTCTATATTAATCCTTATGATGCCAAGGGAATAATTGGTTGTGATAAAGATTGGATACTTTAAGATTATAGCTGTCTAACCAATAGTTTGAGTTACATAATTTTCCATCCTTGACATGTATATATTTTTATTTACTTTTCACTTTATCGAGTCGGTTAAACAATGAAAGAAACGTAATTAATGTTCACTTGTTCTTGGAGGATCGACACTCGTTTGAATGCTATGCTCAGTTAATGATGAGTATGCTTGCTCATATGTGTGATTTGAGTTGAATTTTTTAATTTTAACTTGATTGAGAATGTTCTTAGTTGTTGTATGATTTTTATACCCAAGTCCGAACACATCAAGTTTTTGGTACTGTTGCCGGGGAACATTAGCATGAAAGCTTGGATTTTGTTATTTAACCATGTAAATATGTAAATATGTAAATATGTAGATATGTATAATTTTTTTTCCGCAAAAAGGTGCTAGCTTTTGTATTTCTTGTGTATCTTGCATATCCTTGTAACCTAACTTAACCTACTAACTTTGACTATGTTCTTTTTACTAACTTTGTAACCTTGTAGTTTTGTTTTTAATCATTAATTATGTATCTAACTTGCTTCTTATTTTCTTAGGTGTTGCCCTTGGTACATGACCCAAAAATCCGAAGGCGAGATAGTCGATTTTGACCCTGAAATCGAGAGAGCGTTATCAAAAATTCACTAGACAATTCAAAGGAACCTAATCGTCAAGATGGATGGTGCTCAACAGAACAATGCTGGGAATAACAGGAGGGTTATGGATAATTTTGTGAAACTCGCAATCTCGGGCACAGGCTCAAGTATCACTAGACCTAGGGTAGATGTGAACAATTTTGAAATAAAGCCCAACATTATCCAAATGGTGCAAAATATGGTTCAATTTGACGGGCTACCTAAAGAGGATTCCAATGCTCACTTAGCTAGTTTTCTTGAGGTTTGTGATGCTTTCAAGATGAATGGTGTTTCTGAAGATGCCATTAAGTTAAGAATTTTTTCTTTTTCCTTGAGAGATAGAGCTAAATCTTGGTTAAAGTCCCTACTTACAGGTTCTATCACAACTTAGACTGCTCTACCTGAAAAATTTTTGGCTAAATATTTTCCATCAGCTAGGACATCCAAACTTAGGAATGAAATCTTTGCCTTCCAACAATTAGATTCTGAGCCCTTATATGAAAGTTGGGAGAGATTTAAGGAGATGTTAAGAAAATGCCCACACCACGAATTTGAGCTGGGAATGCAAATGCTTATCTTCTTGAATGGCCTCACGTTCGCAATATGGCAAGTGATGGACTCTTTTGCAGGAGGTTCTATCAATCATAAGACCCCAGAACATGTATTTGAGTTTATTGAAAATTTGGCTTCTAATAACTATTCTTGGGGAAGTGTAAGGTCAAAAGCTCGTGTGCAAGGAGTGCACAAAGTGGATGCTGTGACAGCATTAAAGGCTAAGGTGGACGCCTTAACTCAAAAGATGGAACAGATGGTGATGCCTCAATGTCAGATTTTAAATGTCAATTGTGATTTCTGTGGAAAAGGACACCCCAATCATAAATGCCAAAATATGGTGTCGCTCCAAGAAACGTCGGAACAAGCGGCCTTTGCAGGTAATGTCCGGCCAGGTAACAACCCTTATAGCTCTTCCTATAATCCTGGTTGGCGAAATCACCCTAATTTCTCTTGGAGCAATGGGAATCAACCTAGGCAGCATTCTTTCAATTTTGGCAGAAATCAAAGAAACCAAAACCCCATGACCAACACTGCAGCACTTCAAAACCACTATTGGAAGAGTTAATTGGCCAATTGGTAAGTACTACGGAAACTAAATTCCAAGGAGTCAATGCAACAACAAGGAACTTAGAGGCTTCCATGCGCAATTTAGAGAATCAAATTGGTCAATTAGCCAAACTCTTGGGAGATCGTCAAGTGGGGACATTACTAGGGAATACTGAGGAAAATCTATTGGATCACAGCCGTGGGAAACATTGAAGTAATCTTACTTTTATTTACTTTCAGTTTTTGGGATTGAGATAATTTTTTTTATTTCTGTCATTTTGATTGATTAATTAGAGTGCATTATTCAGCATTATTGTATGTTTCACATTTTTACTTAAAAAAAAAAAAAAATGGAGAACTAGACAAAACCGAGCTGGCGCTGGCTCTAAGAGCTTAGACCGGCACCGGTTCCTGTCGAGTGAAGCTTAATTTAAGGACCATTTTGGCCACTTTTCCTTCAAAATCTCCATTCTCCCTCTTAAATTCTCTCAAGCCCGCGCTGGCTTCACATCCCTCACTTCCCAAAAATTTGATTTTGTAACTCCAAAACACGTCTATAACGTCTATTAACTTCTCTTTTGATGATCCTACGGATCAAAACTCTCAAAATCTTCGATTTTTCATAACACTATCACATTCAATCCACAAGCAAGGAGCTTAGATTTCTACAAAAAAGCTTGCATCTTTTGCTTGCCCATGCATACAAGAGCATAAAGGTATGATTTTTATTTCATTTCTACGGTTAAAATGATGGAGATGATTTTTTCTAATTTTAGAGACACTTTTGGCCGAAATTTGGGATTGTGTATGTTATGATTGAAATGTGCATTACTCTTTGAGCTTCATGAGTTGGACTAGATTAGGAATAAATGGTTCTTTGATACTTAACTCATGTACATGATCATTCAAGACTTCATGCATATAGCTATGGCTAGAATTGTGGCTATTGGTGATACTTGAATATATGGAAACGTGCATTATTGATCACATGATACCATGATGCTGCCTTCATTCACATGATCATGTTTACTAGCATGCTTTGAGGATATCAACACATTTATGTTTTACAGTGAACTTTACATGTATTATGCAGGTTACGTTGTATTGATTGAGGGTGATTGATTGAATTGGTTGTTGGAGTGGATATATATTGAAGGAGTTTGGGTTTTGTGGATTGTGAGATTGGTCAAGGGTTGTGCTTGAGGAATATCTGTGCAGGGGTAGCAATCCCGTTTTCAGTCTTGGAGCTTACTTGTTCTCTTTTCCTATTCCCCTATTCCTTGCTTGATATCATGTCTAGAGCGAGGGGTCAGTCTTCTAAAAGGGTGAGAACTTCCTCTTCCTTAGCCCCTTCATCTATTGATCCTTTGTCCCTAAGACCTACGGAGTTTATAGATGCATCTTGTGAGGAATGGTACAGTAAGAGAGCTTCTAATAAGATTATTGTCAAGCGTACTTTCTCACCCACCTTAGACAGTGCACTCAATTTGGGAATGATGTTTAGATGGCTAGAATGGGGGTCGATAGTACAATTGAAAGGGAAGTATTGTCCCGTGCTTATTAAGGAATTCTATGCTAATATGACGGATAAAGGCAATAAACATCTTCCACATATTGAAACAAGAGTGAAAGGAGTTCCTATTGTCATTACTCAAAACTAATTAGCTAACCTGCTCTAGGTTTTTGATGATGATACTTGGCAAGGGATTGATGTGAATAATCAAAAGATTCTTTCTGATCCGAATTGGGATGTTAGAGGGACTAGAGCTACCTTACGCTTACATAAGCATAATGCCTTCTAAGCTAATAGCTTCTATTCCAACAATATTTTGGCAGCCAACTTTCGAGCTCTAGTCTATATGATTAGGTTCAATGTTGTATCCCATACTAGTGGTTTCAATGGGACTAGACTGATTGACACTTATATTTTGCATCGGATGATGAACACATTACCTATCCCTCTTGTACTCTTGATCATCCAATTTATTAGAGAGGTTGTTCATCATTGCCTCTCCACAAAAGCCTTTGTTTTTCCCTTGGTTATAATGCAAATTCTAAAAGACTTTGGGGTGAGTCTTGAGAGAGAACTCATGGAGATTACCACTGAGCACGATATGGTCACTGAGTAAACTCTTATGGGTTGCAGGTACAAGTACAACAAAGAGTTCAAAAAGTGGCTAACTCCCTTCGAGGTTAGACATCCCGAGCAAGTAAGGCCACCCATAGTGGAGAAGGAGCACCCACCACCACCAACACATGCACGGGCTGGCAGTTCTCAGTCCCATTCTTAGATTAACTTTGAGACTACCGTGCTAGGGTGACTTGATCAGATATGGAGGACATGGCAAGACGGCAAGCTACTATAGAGCAGTAGTTAGCCGAATTGAGGCAGCATTCTTCTGGGCCATATGGTGGTGGGAGTACCTCTACACCAGTTGAGGATGATGAGGATGATGATGATAAGGACTGATGATTTTTCTCGAGCACTCTTGTTTTTCCTTTCTCATTTAATGTTTTTTTTAGTTAGTTTTTTGTTTTTTTTTTCGTATTCTCTTTTCTTTCTTTAGTTTTTGCTTTATTTTCTTTTCTAGTTTTTATGCTTGGGTGTTTTCTTTTGTATTGTTCTTTGTAGGTACTTTGCAATGCCTCATTCTTCAAAGCATTCAGATCTTGTACGACACAATGCCAAATGAATGGAAGTTTATTTCTTTTATCTCTTCTCCTTTATATTTTTGGTCCTATGGTATTGTTGTTATTGTTATATTTATTTGGCCATTGAGGATAATGTCCAGTTTAAGCGTGGGGGAGTGATTTGATTAACAAGTCTTCTACACATATACTTTACCCTTCTTGGGAGAAATTTTTGCGCGAAAAATTTTCAAAATTTTCTAATTTTCTGGAGATTTCAAGCTATATTTTTAGTTCATGTCTTTATGATGGAGTATAGAGTATATGTTCTAAATCATTTATAGCTTATGCATGACTTTTTGCACTCACTTGGACAAAGTAGTTCTTGATCTAATGCTTTGCATTGTTCTTAAACCTTGTTTTTCTACTAAAATTTATGGAGCATTCTATAACTTATTTGAATACATCTCGAGACGAAATAAGAAAGACAGTCATGATTTAACTTAGGGATGATGGTAATAGGCCTTCTTTGGATAGTTTGAGCTTTTCAAACCTATCTATTGTTATATTATCCCTAGTGCCTATTTTGAGCCTAAATTGTTGATTTCTTTCATGAAAACCCGTCACAATATTTTGTCCATTGCTTGGTGCTGAGAGTTTGGATGATTTTCCAAATCTTTATGCTCTTGATGGATGAAAGTATATGTATGAGAATGTTGAAAAGGAATGTTGGGGTAAATATCATGACTTGTTACTTTCAGTCATGGATCAATAACAAGTTGAGCTGGAAAGGAAAAGGAAGAAAACAACCAGCTGTGAGAAAAGAGAGATTGAAAACAAGAAAAGAAAAGAAGAGTAGGGGTAAGAGTGAGAAAAAAAAGGAGTTGAAAAAGAAAAAGAAAGAAAGAGAAGAGAAAAGACTTATTGAATGAAATGAAGAAAGAAAAGATCACAAGAGGAATGGTGATTGAGCTGAGAAAAAAAAGTTAAAGTTCATATAAAGTACTTTACATCATTGCTGGAAAATTTATGTGTTCTTGTGAAAGAAATAGAATAAGAGTTGACAAAAAGAAGAGTTGAAAGAAAAAGAGAAAAAATACAGGATTTGCTTGAGTGGAGCTGGGATTGCTTAATAAGGTTATGGATTGATTGATTTTTGGAATAGGAGAGCAAGAAGAGTTGGAAATTATTGATTCAATTTATTTATCCTTTTCTTGCTAACTCTCAGTTTTTCTTTGATTTTTGATTCTCCTATATCCTTCGTTTGATAAGGTACATTACAAGCCTTTAGCCTTACATTCCAAACTTAAAAGTCCTACTTGATCTAAGTAGAATCATTATATGTCTCGGATTAGTGGAGAGAGTGTATGAAAAGTAAGCATATGGAATGCATATTCTTTTTGAGCTAACTTCTTTCCAATAGTTTGAGAATATTGTTAAGTATTGTGATGGTTCTACTGAGTCATTTATCACTTACACAAGTCTTGCATTAGTTGTGAAAGATGTAGTAGCATGTGTTTTATGTTCTTAAATGAAGAAAGCATTGAAGATATGGTTTGGAAATTGATTGAGTAATTTATTTAACCTTGTGTTTTCCTACTTCTTCTTGATACTTTGCTTGAGGACAAGCAAAGAGCTAAGTGTGGGGAAATATGATAGGGGCTAAATTAGTCATATTTTTCCTAGTTATTTGAGGTTCATTTGTAATATATTTTGTTTAATAACTAGTTATATTCCTTCATATTTGAGATTTTACGATTGGAAATGTATTTTGTTCTTTCTTTCAGATTTTTAGGGTAAAACGAAATAAAAACGTCGCAAAACATAGGGGAGGCGGCGCCGGCTAGGGCCCTAGAACCAGCACCGGCCATGCATTATTGAAACGAACTTCGAAGCGACGGAAAAATTAGTGGAACAGAGCAGAACAGAACCAAGGCAGTGCTAGTTGTGAAGCTGGAACCGGTGCCGGCTGCATTTTGGAACACATTGTGCAACATTCGAAGAAAAATCAACGAACGAGTGGAGAAACAGAACACAACCGGCGTTGGTTTCGAGAGCCAAGGTGGCGCTGGCTGTGCTCTGAAGCCAAGATGGTGCTGTGATTTTTCTATGCAATTTTTGGTAATCTGAGGAGTTTTAGTATCTTTCAATTTCTACTTGGCCAAGAACTTTGTACCTACGAGTTTGGGCACTTCCTAAGCCTATAAAGTAGATGAACAACACAAGGGAAAAATGGGAGAATTCATTGATTATCATAGAAGATTACTTAATCAAAGGAGGAATTCTTCAAGTTCAAGAAGGGTTATGCAAGAAGGTCTTCAAAGGAAGAAAAATGAGGATTGTCTATGAGTTCTTTCTTTTACTTTGTTTTCTTTTTCTTGGACAATGATATGTTAAATGTTTTATTGTAATTTGACATTGTTTTAGGTATTCATGATATTTAGAGGTATTTGATCTTTTGATTAATTGATTGTTCTTCTTGGTATTTAATTACTTGGGCTAATTACGAGATTGGTTGATTGTTACTTTCTATTAACTTGCTTGAAAAAGGGGTTGATGGTGGTTTCAATTCATTGATTTCATATTTGTTGTCTCTTAACTTGCTTGGAAAGGGGGTTAATTGCTAAGAATAAGGTAATTAAAGGTTAATTGATATCTGTCATGAACGGATTCATTGGTTAATTTCATGTTTAAGTTTGCCAGGAATGGAAATTTAATCAAAGGATTGTGTTTAATGCATTTTTTGGGTAAGACTGGTTGAGACAGGAATGTGATGCTAAGTTACCTAGAAGATAGGGATTTATGGATTGGAAACAAAGTAAATCTATATTAATTCTTCATGATGCCAAGGGAATAATTGGTTGTGATAAAGATTGGATACTTTAAGATTATAGTTGTCTAACCAATGGCTTGAGTTACATAATTTTCCATCCTTGACATGTATATATTTTTATTTATATATATATATTTTTTTATTTTTCATTTTATCGAGTCGGTTAAACAATGAAAGAAAGGTAATTAATGTCTACCTGTTCCTGGAGAATCGACACTCGTTTGAACCCTTTGCTCAGTTAATGATGAGTACGCTTGCTCATATGTGTGATTTGGGTTGAACATTTTAATTTTAACTTGATTGGGAATGTGCTTAGTTGTTGTATGATTTTTATACCCAAGTCCGAACATACCAGTGATTCCTATTAGCTAAGTAATTATTAGAACTAATACATAGTGATGTATATGGACCAATGACATTGCAAGCACGAGGGGGTTATCAATACTTCATAACCTTCATTGATTATTATTCTTGATATAGGTATTTGCATTTAATGAAATATAAATCTGACGCCTTTGGCAAGTTCAAATAATTCGGAAATAAAGTAGAGAAACATCTTGGTAAAAACATTAAAACTCGAAGATCCGATCGAAGAGGGAATAGTTGAGTTAAGAGTTTCAAAGTTATCTTAGAAAATCATGGGATATTATCGTAATAAACTCCATCGCATACACTTTAACATAACTGTGTATCCAAATCATGGTATTTATTAGATATGGTTCGAACTATGATGGCTTTTGCCCAAACTATCAAAATGTTTTGGGGGTATGCACTAGAAGCTTTTTTTTTTTATATTTTAAATAGAGTTATATAAAAAATGGTTGATACTACCCCGTATGAGGTATGTTTTGGCAAGAGACCAAAATTAGCTTACTTGAGAATTTAGGGATGTCCTGCTTATGTAAAGAGGACAAAATCAGACAAAGTTGAAGATAAATTTGATAAGTGTTTGTTTGTTGGATATCCAAAAGAATCTCATGGATATTATTTCTATTTTTCTTTCTAGAATAGGGTGTTTGTTTCTAAGCATGCTATTTTCTTAGAAAAGGAATTTATGCTTAAGGGAGATGGTTAAAGTAAAATTGAACTTAGTGAAGTTCAAAAAGTACAAACAAATAATGATCAATTGGTTTATCCTAAGGCTATTGACAAAATAGACGAACCTTGTAATACATAAGAA
The DNA here is from genome assembly GCA_026120185.1 of Voacanga thouarsii. Classification (NCBI taxonomy): domain Eukaryota; kingdom Viridiplantae; phylum Streptophyta; class Magnoliopsida; order Gentianales; family Apocynaceae; genus Voacanga; species Voacanga thouarsii. The sequence goes on from JANUWF010001199.1 coordinate 2,147,366, forward strand.
CCTCATAGTTCAAGTAGGGTATGTGTGGCACTTGACAGATACATATTTCTCAATAGTGACCATAATGACGTATTACTCATAGAAGAAGATAAGCTTACCACTTACAAGAAAGTTTTGAAAAGTTTAGAATCTGAAAAATGGCTTGAAGCCATGAAGTTAGAAATAGATTCCATGTATGACAACCAATTTTGAACTTTGTTTGACCCACCCCAAGGGACAAAACCTATAGGAGGTAAGTGGGTTTTCAAGAAGAAAACCAATATGGATTGTAAAGTAATTACTTATAAAACATTACTAGTTGCTAAAGGTTATCGCCAACAACAAATTATTGACTATGACAGGACTTCTTCACTTGTAGCGATGCTAAAATCCGTTAGAATACCCATAGTACTTGTTGCTCATTATAACTATGAGATTTGGAAAATGGATATGAAAACAACTTTCTTTAATGGTAACTTGACTGAGGAAGTGTACATGACATAGCCTAAGGGTTTCATTGTAATACCCCACATTTTTATCTTCAATTGACTGCTACTTGTAATAGGATGAGAATCTGTACCAATGAGCTGAACAAAAGATGATCGGTGTAATGAAACGAATATTTTGGTATAATAATATTTTGTTGGGACCTAGATGTAATTATTGAATTTGTTCTACCTGTACCCTAAATCTTCGAAGGGCTGCTATTGTTAATAAAATAACAATTTGAGGGCACCCTGAGAAGAGAAATTAATCAGTGCGATGAAACGCGTGTTTTGATATGAATTATGTTATTTGGGTTATCGGGGGCATTTTTGTCATTTTGACCGCGCCTTGACTTTGACCTTGAGTTTGCACAAACTGAGAAGTAATTGAAGGAATTAAGTATTACCAATGGATTCAGTGAAATTTTTGGAGTTAAATGGTAAAGTAAAATATTTTTTCATTTCAGACCCGATTTTGGTCATTTTTGAGAACAATTGAAAATGCGATTGAAAATTTGGATGTGTGGCATTTTGTGATTGGTAGCCCATGAACAATGTCAATTTATGAGAGGTTGCATGAGGAATTCATGCAAGATACATGGAATTAAAGAATTACAAAATAAAAAAATAATAATATGTATTGTTGTGATTGGAAAACATCATTAGTGGGGCCAATTACTTAAGGTCTTATGCAATGTAATTGGCCAATATTTTGACCATGAGAAGTGATTGAGTGGCTGAAAAATAGCCAAAAAATTGGCAGTCATACAAGAGAAAAGAAGAGGAAATTCTGAGGAAGAAAAATAAGTGAAATGGTGTGTAAATTTTTCATTGGAACACACCTATGTTTTAACCACCATACAATTAATGAAAAAGAAAAATGATTCGCCAAAATTTAATGAAGAATGGCTGTGAGAAGAGACTGTTATACAACTTGAATTTTGGCAGCATTAAGGAAAGAAAAACAAGAGAAAAAGAAATTAATAAGAGAGAGAGAAAAAAAAAGACGAGTGTGTGTTCTTGGTGATGTGTGTGAGTTCTTGAGAAGTTCTTGGAGCAAATCACACAAAATAGCCTTACATACAAGGTAAAATCTCACCTTGCTAGAATTAAAGTTGTTGTTGGGTGAATGATGATTATTTTGATAGGAATTTTAACATGAAAATAGGATTTACATGTCTTGATTTTGGATTAAAAGCTAGGGTTTGTAAACTTTGTGTATAAACCCTGTGTATGCTTATGTGTGCCAGTTGCCTAGGAGGTTTATCGATAATGTTTTGTGTGAGAAAGAACTGAATATTCATGGAAGTTTGAAGGATTATTTTTGGTTGATGAGATGATGACCAAAGTAGAATGAAAATGAAAGTTACTTGGTTGGAAAAATTAATTATACTAGCTTTTGATTAGAAGAAGTGAATTAGTGTTGAATAACCATGACTCTTGTGAGCTATTAGAATCTGAAAATTACAGAATCAAAGATAATTTGAAGGAAAATTGAATGAATTAATGTTCTCAGGGTGTTAAAGGCTAAAGGAAAACAAAGGATAGCATAAATAGTAGAATTAAAGCAAAACTATTAGGACTATTTTTGCCTTGTATTATGTCATGAGAGCAAAGACTCCAAAAAGGGCTTACATATAAGTAAAGTTATGAGTCATACGGTTGTTTTGGTATGTCATAGAGCCAAATCAGAGTTGTTGATTGAAAGTTATGTGCAAAACAAAATCATGTGTCAAAGCAGCAAAATTTCAGGATTTTGCTTCGGAAGTGAAAGAACTTAAGGAAGAATAATTGTGTGATTTTGGATTATATGAATGAGAAATATGGAGTGAATCCCTTGTGCATGAATGGAGGAAGGATATGCAATTAATAAGACCTTATGGGCCTAATTGCAATATTAAGATCCCAATCCTATAATTAGTGGTTTTATTGTTGTTGTTGTTGTTGTTTAGAAAACAAATAAAAAGGGCTTTTGTTTTAGTGAGGGTTTCACTCATATATAAAGATATCTATGAAGACGCCGACTTACTGTTAGAAACCACTGCAGCTTCCTATTGTTTTTCAGAAAAACGTTTTCCCACTTTTCTTCGTAAGATAATCCTAGAAGTAGCCGCACAATAAACCTACTTGCATTGGTTTTTAGCGCATATTGAGTATAGTTCTTCATGCGGATACGATTAGAGAAATTCCTATGCTTTGAATTTTGGTGGCTTGAATTGATTAACTTTCAAAGAGGTTGGATGAAAATTTTTAAAAGTTGCGATTTCGAGGTATTTAAATTTTCTTCCCTCTCTTGAACTATTTAATTTCATACAAGTAATCATTTGCATAGATTTTGTTTTATTTTTCGCTGCACGTGTATTTGATATAGTATGATCGAAATCCAACATATTCAAATTGAATGTGGAAACATTCTGAGAAAAATGAAGAATAGGTCTTACTACACAACTGTTAGTGATTGTAAAGATGATAAAGAGTATGATGAAAATACTGATGGAGACAATGATGAAGATCAAGCAAGCAATGTGACTTTTGATGTAATTGTTGAAAAGGAACTAATTTATGAAGAAAATAGCTCTAAAGATGATGTTGAGAAAGATCTAGATGAATTTGATGTTGAAGAGGCAACATGTGCAAAGCTTATAAAAAAAATATAAGTTGATGTATTTAAAATGGCTTGAAGTTGCAGAACTTAACAAAATACTTTAAAAAAAAATGTTCAAAGACTTCAAGAAATAAATAGTTCGCTGCAACAAGAGATTGAAAATTTTCTACATTAACTTCAACAAGGTGAAGAGAGCTTAAAATCTAGTAATTAGAAGCTAGAAGATGCTAAGCACTCTATTAAAAGGTTATACTCTAGCAAAGCATAGTTGGACGAAATTCTTTCTTTTGGAAGACATCCCTATGATAAAAATTGGACTTGGCTATAATGAGTTCAACAAGGTAGAAAAACATACTCTAACAGTTGTAGAGAAGAAAGGACAGCTAAGGAAGTTTAAATTAAAGCTTAAGAAACTCCATATTTACTGTGATTATTACTCTCTTGCTGGACACAAGTGGAAGAGTTACTTGAGAAGATTTAAAAATCTTCAATATGGTAGGAAGAGTGCTAAACTAGAATTTGACAAATGCTGAAAAGCACCAAAAGTGAAATGTATACGGATCACAAAGAATGAAGTCATTTATGTTTATAATATCTTGATAGTGGATACTCAAAGCATATAACTAGTAAAAAAGAGTTTTTTTTTTTTTTTTGTCAATTATAAACATAAAAGTAGTGGATCTATTATGTTTGGTAACGGTTTAAATAATAAAGTGGTTGGAAGTGGCATGTTGAACATCGAAGGTATGCCTAAACCCTGAACCTTATAGGTTGAAGGCTTAAAAGCTAATCTAATTAGTCATTTATATAATGAAAACATACTTGTTAACTTCAAAAAAGACAAGTGTCTAGTAATTAACAAAATAGGAAAATGTGCAATATTTAGAAATAGAACTTCTAACAATTATTATTAGATATTCACTTTTAAAAGCTATAATTTTATGTTGGCTACGGATGATAAAATCTATTTATGGTATCAAAGTTAGGACATGTCAATTACAAACAGTTGCATGAACTAAGTTCAATAGGTACAGTTCCTAGTTTACATAAGTTAGGTAAGGATTTTAAAAGAGTGTGTGGTTCCTGTCAAAGTGATAAACATACTAGATCCCACACAAAAAATTTCAAGAAATTATCACATCAACAATACTTGAACTTTTGCACAAGGATTTGTTTGGAGCAATCTAAATTGAAAGTAATGGAGAACAAAATGTATGTCTTGTTGTGTGCTGATGATTTTTCTACATTCATTTGGGTAGATTTTCTAAGTTAGAAATTGGATACATTTGAAGCATTTAGAAAGTAACTTAAAAAGAAGCAAACCTGAAAAGACTAAGAAGTGATCAAAGAAGAGAGTTTGAAAATAAACTGTTTGATAATTTTTCTATTAAGAATGGCAATCAATAGGATTTTCAGCACCAAAAACACCTAAGCAAAATGGTGTTGTGGAACGTAAAAATAGAACCATGTAGGAATGGCAATGGTGATCCTAAATGCCATGAGATATTACACAAATGGTGGACAGAAGTTGTAAACATTGCTACACATTTCATCAATAGAACATATTTCTGACTTCATACCAACATAACTTCATATGAAATTTGAAATCGGCAAAAACCTTAACTGAACTACATTTATATATTTTGGAAGTAGATGTTATATTCTGAATGATAGAGATTAGTTGAGTAAATTCGATGCAAAGAGTGATGAAGGTATTTTCCTAGGATATTACAAAATAGTAGAGCATATAGAGTGTTCAATAAAAATAGTCCACTAGTTATGGAGTCAGATAATGTAGTGGTAGAGGATATTCCACTAAGTGGACAAAAGGACTTAGTATAATTAAATGATAATGAATAACTGACTTAAACAAATGACAAGCAGGGGACACTTGAAGATGTCAACATAGATGAAGAAGCGAACTCCGATAAAACACAAAAAAAGTTTAACAAAAAGTTCCATCTTTAAGAATAAAGAAGTATCATCCTTTTAACTTGATCATTAGAACAATGGATAAATTTAGAAAGATCAGAGAATGATAAAAAGTTGATTACAGAGAGATGGTTAGGTATGACTACTATACTTTAACATTACAGCCAAATAATGTTTAAGAAGTTTTAATAGACGAGCATTGGATTGTAGTAATGCAAGAAGAACATCAAAAATTTGAAAGAGATGCTATATGGCAGCTTATGCCTAGGGCAAAAAATATGAAAATTATTGCTAAAAAATAGGTATTTCACAATAAAACTGATGAGCTTGGAAATATTACCAGAAATAAGGCCAAGTTGGTTGAACAATGGTATGCACAAGTTGAAGGCATTGACTTTGATGAAATGTTTGCTCTTGTAGCAAATTAGAATTTGTCAGACTATTGCTTACCATTGCTTGTGATAAATTATATGCACTTCAACAAATGGATTGAAGAGCACTTTCTTGAATGGATTTTTACAGGAAAAAACTTATCTTGAACAACCAACAGAAATTTTCAATATGAAATTTCCTAATCATTTTTTCAAGTTGAAGAAAAAAATTTATGGATTAAAAGAAGCACCAAGAGAATGGTATGAAAGGCTAACAAATTTTTAATTGAAAATAAAAATTACAGGAGAGGGGAAATAGACAAAATTGTGATTGTTAAAAAGCTAGGTGCACACTTCATGGTTGCTCAAGTTTATATTGATAACATAGTATTCGACTTAACATCAAAATTGTCAACGGACTTTGTTGAGCTTATGCAAACTAAATTTGAAATAACTATCATTGGTGAACTAATATTTTTTCTTGATTTGCAAATCAAATAGGTGAATAAAATGATATTTATTTCTCAAATCAAGTATGCTAACAATCTAGTTAGAAAATTCAACATAAAAGGTTCAAAGTTTGTTATAACACCTATAAGTGCCAATCAGAAGTTGTTAAAGAATCAGAAAGAAACAAATATAGACCAATATCTTTACAGAAGTATAATTAACAGATTATTACACTAGATTGCAAGTTGTTTTGACATTTTATATAGTGTTGGAGTATATGCCCGATATCAATCAACTCCTAAAAGAATCACATTTGAAGGCTGTTAAAAGAATTCTTAAATATGTTTGTCATACCTCTAAGTATGGTTGATGCGTTAAATTTGGGTATATAAAAATTATGCAATTTTGTATAAATTCCCAATTAAGTTTAAATTAAAACATTAATACTAAATTACACATATGAGCAAGTTCACTCATCTTTAAGCATAATATAGCGCATTAGTGAGTATCGATTCTCAAGAAACAAGTACACACTAATTACTTTTCATTCAATGTTTAACCTACTAATTAGATTGATAAAGTGTAAAAATAAAACTAAAAATAATGAAAAAATATAAACACAACTCTTGGAGAGAAAAATATGTAATTAAATAACCACTCTTGAAAACATGATAATAAACCATTAGCAATTATTACAATTAGTTACTTTCCTTGGTATCATGAAGGAGTTTAATGTAAAATCCACTCTCTCTCGAGTTATGGTTTCACTATCTCTCATCAATTCTAATGGATATCTGGGTTTCACTAAAACAACAAAAAGATGCATAAAAAACAAATCCTTGATAATTATCCCTATCTCTAGGTGACAATGGCATGAAATCATTAATTCCCCTATCTCTAGGTGAAATAAACAAATTTTGATTACTTAACCTCGACTAAACATCTCTCTCGAGTTAGTTAAGGAAATAAATCAAGAATTGAGCAACAAAAACTATCTCCTAATCTCTTTCTCAAATTAATTAGAAGAATGGTCTAATCTCATCAATTCACTATCAATAACAAGTAATCAAATACCAAGAAGAATAATCAATTTAACAAAATACTAAATTAATTTATTATCACAAATCCAAAAATAATATTCAAATACAATTAAAACCTTAATCTCATCATTATTCAAAGAAAAAAAAAAAGGTATTAGAAAGAACTCATAGACAAGCCATCTTCTTCTTTCTATGAGAACCTCCTTGAAACAATGCTTATTCAAGTGATGAATTCCCTCTCAATGAATGAGTGTAGCTTTGATTCCTTGAATTCACAAATTAATCTTCACTTGTTCCTGGTTAAATAGGCCCCTCGGTTGCTAAAAATCATCCTTCAGAAGTCCTGGCTCGAGTATAGATTGGAAACAAGTGAACCTCTTAGGCAATTCCTAATTTGATTTGAAAAAGAATTCTGAACCGCCTTAACAGAGTAGGGCCCATGCTAGGTCACTTCGTTTGGACTGGAGCTGGTCTAGCACGAGTTTTCTTTGATTTTGCTTTATTTTCCATTGTTTTGCTAGAATAGAACCACAGTCAGTTCAACTATTTTGGGTAGGCATTGGGTCACTTCTGGAAATCTACAATTTTGCTCCAAATCGTCTAATTTCTATACAAATTCATCAAAAACACTTTCTACAAGCAATATATCAAATAGGAAGGGAAATGTCTAGTTATTGAATCAAAAGTATCCCAAAACATCCTCAAATAACTAGAAAAATATAGACAAATTTAGACTATATCACATTCCCCCACACTTAAGTTTTGCTTGTCCTCAAGCTAACAAGAATTGAACACTAACCAAAGAGCTTATAAACAAGAAAAAACAATTTATCAAACTTTAATCATAGTAAATTCATCTACAATAAAGCATAACCTTCTTCCACCTTAAACATAAATTGATCATCCACTCAACCCTTTCAAAACCTTGCAAACTCATAAATTAAATTAAATAATCCTAAGGCCATCAAAGTTAAGTTAAAAAAGCTCATATCTAGTACAAGAAAATTATTCCACCCTTTAAGCAAAAACATAGATAACATAAATCATACAAGTTAAATTTAACTAACACTTAAGCATCAAGAACTTAAATTTGCACAACTCAAGTAGTAGAATAAGGAAACACTTCATTTTTTTCGTCATTAACTTAGGGAATTGATAGCCTTAAGCGAATGTATTATCAATTTTTCTGCACTTTCTTTCTTTCTTTTTTCTTCTTCTTGCCTTCGGAATAGTTTCAAGAGAGTGCACCGAACAATACTTGCTACTACTCTCCACATTAACCCCCTTTTTAGCAAAAGGTCTTCAAAAAAATAAAAATCAAAATAAGATCATTTTTCTCTCTACAACTCACACAAATCATTGTTTTTATTTCCTCACATTCCTTATTTAGAATGCAAAGCCAAACAAATCATAAGTCCACAACATAAGAATTAAACAACATCTTTTTTCATATTTCATCATACTATCCATATTCAAACCCTAAGAGTAAAATAAAACTCAAATACCAAATATAACTAATGTTAACTTAAATTCTCAAGACTTAGCAAAATCCAACATAATACATAAGTTCACTTTTTTAAATAAAAATCCAACCATAATGAATAACAAAATCATATCTAAAGTTAAAAAGGAGATTATAACTTCATTATAGACAAAATACTCAATTATAAGCTCAAAAATCAATTTTATACAAATCCATAGAAAAATAAAAAAATAATAAAAAAATATATCCCACATATCATTCAAAAAGAAAAAATAAGATGAAAACATAAAAAATATTGAGTTGAATTCCTTCCCCATATTTAAATTGGATATTGTTCTCAATGGTTTAAAAGAGCACAATAAAGCATATGCAAAGGGACGATGAATGATAATGGGAGAAGGAATCAAGGCAAAAAAAATACTTTTCGTACTCAAGAAGTGTTTGAACAAAGTTGAATTCATCCCAGAGCATGTTTCCTTTGACAATGATGGAGTTGTCATAAAATAAAAGAAACACAACAAAACGTATAAAACTAGAATAAAAGCAAATATAAAACATAAAAAGAAAATGAAATTAAAGTATAGGAGAAAAGATAAGAAGATAGAGAAGCTCCATTAGAGGAGAGACTAAGCTTCATGGAGGGAAAAGTGGACACAGTCTAGGTTGTCAAAATCTTCACTAAAATAATGTTTCAACCGATTGCCATTGACTATGAAGGTACCTTTCTCAAGATAGGAAACTTCAATTGCAACGGATGGAGATACTTTTTGGACTATGAACGAAACGGACCAACAGGATTTGAGTTTTCTTGGGAAGAGTCTAAGGCAATAGTTAAACAGTAAAACTTCATCACCTTTATGAAACTCATGGTTAGGTCAGAACTTTTTGTCATGCTATTGTTTCACCTTCTCCTTGTAAATCTAGGAGTTGTCATAGGCGATAGCACACCATTCTTCCAATTCATCCAATTGTAGCAATCTCTGCTTGCTAGTAGACTCAAGATCATAGTTAACAATTTTAATGGCCTAATACTCTTTATGTTCAATCTTCATAGGTAAATGGCAAGATTCCCCATAAACCAACCTATACAGGGTAGTACCCATTGGAGTTTGAAAAGTCGTACTATAGGCCTAAAGAACGTAATCCAACTTCAAACTCCAATCTTTCCTGGTAGGGGTGACAATTTTTTCCAAAATTCTTTAGAGCTCCCAATTAACTATATCAACTTGGCTACTAGTTTAGGAATAATATGTGGTAGCAAACTTATGAGTCACACCTAAATGTTTGAGAACTTTTTCTAGTTGTTGATTACAAAAGTGAGTACCCCTATCACTAACAAGTACCTTGGGTACACCAAACCGGATAAAAAGTTTTTTAAAGAATTTGATCACAACCTATGCATTATTACCAAGATGTACTTATTGCCCAACAAGTTAGGAAAAGGTCCCATAAAATCTATCCCCTAATAATAAAAAACCTCGCAAGCTTGAAAGAGTTGTAATAGTATCTCACTAGATTTAGAAATATTACCTATATGTTAACACCGATCACAATGTTTAACAAGCCTGTAGGAATCTTTAAATAGTGTTGGCCAATAAAATCTGAAATCAAGCACCTTGCGTTCAATGTTGTTGGCTTTGTAATGTCCTCCAGCAGGTCCTTTCATGACATTGTTGAAGAATATGTTTTCTTTTTGTGGAATCCACACATCTTTGAATAACTTGATTAGCACAACACCTAAACAAGTAGGCATCTTCCCAAACATAGTGCTTTACATTGGAAAAGAATTTATTCCTTTATTGTGCTGTGAATTCCTTGGGGATTATACCTACAGCTAAATAGTTAGGAAAATTCGAAAACTATGGAGGTTGAGAAGTATTACCTTAAATGAGCATAAGTTGTTCATCCGGAAATGTGTCATTGATTTCTTCTTCTCTCAAAGGTTCTAGGGCAGGATTTTCCAACCTAGATAAGTGATTCGTAGCCAAATTCTCAGCTCCCTTCTTGTCCTTAATCTCCAAGTCAAATTCCCGTAATAATAAAATCCATCTAATCAATCTTGGTTTGGAATCATGCTTGGTAAGAAGGATTTAAGGGCGGAATAGTCAGTGTACACAATAACTTTAGACAAAACAAGATAAGCACGAAATTTATCAAAAACAAATACTATGGTAAGTATTCTTTTTCCGTTATGGTGTAGTTTTCTTGTGCAGCCATCAAAGTCTTGCTTGCATAGTAGATGGGCTGAAAATGCTTGTACCTCCTTTGTCCAAGTACCGTGCCTACTACATATTCACTTGTATCACACATTAGTTCAAAAGGAAGAGTCTAATCCAGTGCAATTAAAATGGGAGAATTGATAAATTTTTCTTTGAGCACATTAAATGCATTGGGACATTTTTCATCAAAATTGAAAATAACATCTTTTTCAAGTAAGGAAGTAAGAGGTTTAGAAAATTTTGAGAAATCCAGAATAAACCTCCTATAGAAACCTGCATGACCAAGGAAGCTTTGAATAGTTTTTACCAAAGTAGGAGGAGGAAGTTTCTCAATTCCTTCAATTTTTGCTCTATGAACCTCAATACCTTTTCTTAATATCTTGTATCGCAATATAATACCTTCTTGAACCATAAAATGACATTTTTCCCAGTTACACATAAGGTTCGTCTCCTCACATCTTTGCAACAAATTTGTTAAACATAGATATAAGGAATCACCAAAAACAGAAAATCATCCATAAGTACCTCTATGATATCTCTCACAAGCCCTTCAAAAATAGCCATCATGAACCTTTGAAGAGTTCTTGGACCATTGCAAAAACTAAAAGGCATGCGACAATATGCAAAAGTACCAAAATAACATGTAAAAGTTGTTTTCTCTTTATCCTTCGGTGCAATGGGAATTTGTAAATAACTGGAAAAATTGTCTAAGAAACAATAGAACTCATGTCTGGCTAACCTTTCCATATTTGGTCAATGAAAGGGAGAGGAAAATGGTCTTTCCTAGTTGCCTCATTCAATTGTCTATAATCAATGCATACCTTTCAACCAAGTATCAATCTTGTGGGGATCAACTCATTTTTATCATTGGGAGCTACTGTCATTCCTCCCTTATTTGACACTACTTATGTTGGACTTACCCACATGCTATCTGAGATGAGGTAAATGATGCCTGAATCTAAGAGTTTAATTACCTCATCTTTCACCATATCCCTCATGTTAAGGTTCATCTTTTGTTGGGGTTGCATGACAAGTTTTGCTTATTCTTCTAGAATATTTTATCAGTACAAAAAGAAGGGCTAATTCCCTTAATATCAGTAATCTTCCATGCAATTACCCTCTCATATTTTCCCAATAAGTCTACCAATTTAGCCTTTTGTTCCCTGGTAAGATCTTTTGCTATGATGATTGGCAATTTTCCTTCCTTGGTTAAGAATACATATTCCAAATAGTTGGGTAAGTCCTTGAGTTGTAGATCCTGTGGCTCATCAATAGAGGCCTTTAATCTACCTAAACTAGGTCTCTCAATTACCTCAATACTACCCAACTAAAGCCTTTTTGCCATATCCATGGATGGTTGTGTGTTCATCAACTTTAGAGAGGTATTATCCTATGATTCTTGTACAAAATTCAAAATTGGCTCATCAAGAATATCAATTGTAAAACAAGAATCATAAAAAAATATGGGATGCTTAATATATTGGTTAATTTGAGTAATAACCTCTTCATCTCCAACCTTAAGTGTTAACATTCCTCTATGAACATCAATCAAAGCTTTGACAGTAGATTAGAAGGGTCTGCCTAGGATAAAAGAGACATTAGAGTCTTCATCCATATCAAGAATCACAAAATCAACTAGAAATATAAACTTATCCACCTTGATAAGTACATCTTCTACTATTTGTAGGAATTCCTCATGCAAAACTGATTTATGCAGTAGAAGAAAAATAGAAATTCCAAATAACAAGGATCACTTTTACACGTAAAACGGTTCATTATAGGAAAGAAAAATACCTTCGGTCTGCCTCTATTAATAAAAAACTTCTTCATTTTGTGGGGTGATCCAGCAACACGTACAAACTCAGAAAAATGTTCTTCATCCCGTTCAAGGCACTGAATCTCAATGATAGAGATTTCTTTAATAGAAATCCACACAAGTCCGATCGCTCAAGCAAGATCAAACTCTCTGCTAGAAAGGTTAATGGTGGCTAGGGTAGTTATCATGGAAGAAAAGAAGAATTTCATAGGAAACATGACATTTTTGTTTCCAGGTTTTTCACCCTAGTAAAAGGAACGATTTCCTTATCCTTATAGGTATTAGGATTTTTAATAATTACAAATAAGTACTCCAAGTTTTATTAACTTCGATTAAGTCCTTGAAGTTCATATAATTGTAATTAAGTCCTTAAATTATAACAAACTTATAATTCACCTATGAAGTTATTCTCTTCTCATAATTAATCCCCGTAATAGTATTAAATAATATATATTGAGCATTCAAGACTTTATTGTATGTGACCTATTAGGTTTCTTGGTCCATTGGTAACGAAATATGAATTAATCCAAATATCTTTAAGAGTAGTAATCCTAAAAGATTAGAATTAACTTATTAATTCTAATAAGGATCGACTTATTAATTTTCTGCTTAATAAATTCATATTCAGTAGATCATGAGCGGTATCTAGCAATACATTTAGATGACCAAAAAGTCTAGAAAATCAAGTGACTTGACATGAACCTTTCAATAGCAAATAACAATGCAGCAAACTCCTTTTACCATACAATATCTCATTTAGTTTGGAGTACGGAATTAGTGCCAACTCCTTCTAGAATAATAAATTAGTTTTGGTCTGAATATTTTAGTACTTGTTCCCGAAATTCACTACTCATCAAACGTATCAATTGGAACCATTTCCAATATACAATCGTCTTGGCCAAAGACTTCTCGAGTACTGATTCCTACAGGTGGCCATGAGATATATGCCTCTACTATTAGGAGTGGTGATTCTTTATTTATCATTTCAACTATTTTCGTTTGCTTCCTGTTGTACCCGATATCCATCCCATAGGTGGTCTTGTCCGGCCTCTAGAAATTGAAATTAAAGTACAACACTCAACATACAAAGTACTTTGGAAATCTCAAGCCTAAGGCCATTTGCAAATTTGCTATAACGAAATTCTATCACTAGCACTAAATAGTTATTTATGTGATTATTTCATAATCATGTCATCCAATGTATTGGTTCAGGTAACAAGCATCCACGTGTTAACTTTGAGTATCACAATACTCATGGATGTGAGAACCACCGCCTGATCAAATCAAGAAGTATAACACGTGCTAGTCTTAATGTATTAATGATGTCATATTTAATTAATACTATGACTAGGGATAATTTAAGTAGGAACGCTATCCAGTATAGTAGGAACCTCACATGATGATCTCTATTATGATTTTCTTAATACATTATTTCACTTGAGACTTTAACTAATCATTATTTTCAACGAAAGCACAAATAAAATAAATTGAAAGATAAAGAATGCCTTGCTTTATTTAATAATGCACAATATACAGAATACATATGATTGCCTCTAGGGCAAAACAATAACAAACTTCCACTTGCATTAGATCCAATCATTCATGTATCTAATACTAAATAACACAATATGTCTATCATGTTTCTCTTGGGATAATGTTTTGTAAGTGGGTTAGCTATGTTCTTATTCGTGGAAACTCTCATTATTTTTACGTCCTATCTATCTATGATTTTTCTAATCAAATGAAAATGTTTGAGTACATGCTTGGACCGTTGGTGAGACCTTGGCTCTTTTACTTGTGTAATAGCTCCATTGTTATCAAAATATAGAGATATTGGTTTAGCAATGCTAGGAACCACTCCAAGCTCTGTCATGAACTTCTTGATCCAAATAGCTTCTGTAGCCGCTTCAGAAGTGCTGTGTACTTGGTTTCAATCATTGAGTCGGCAATAGTATCTTACCTTGAAATCTTCCAACTTATTACTCCTCCACACAACATAAACATGTTGCTAGACAGTGATTTGAAATCATCTTTACAAGATTGAAAACTAGCATCGGTATACCCGTTTATTTTCAAATCACCTCCTTCATATACTAAGAATACATCCTTAATCTTTCGCAAGTACTTAAAAATATTCTTCACAACTGCCCAATGACCCTTAGTAGGTCTAGATTGGTATTTGCTCGTCAAATTGAGAGCACAAGACATATCAGGTCTAATACATATCATAGTATATATGATGGATCTAATTGCTGAAGCATACGGAATCCTACTTATATGATCCCTTTTAACTTAAGTATTTGGTGACATCGACTTTGAAAGGTTTATCTCATGGGACACAGGTAAGAATCCCTTTTTGGATTGATCCATGCTAAATCTTTTTAGCACTTTATCTATGTATATAGACTGTGAGAGACCAAGCAACCTTTTTGATTTATCTCTATAGATCCTAATTTCAAGAATATATGTTGCATCACTAAGGTGTTTCATGGAGAATTTCTTGGAGAATCAAACTTTTACTGACTGAAGGATAGGTACATCATTTCTTATTGACAATATGTTATCTACATAAAGTAATAAGAAAACTACTACATTCCTACTAACCTTCTTATATAAATAAGGTTCATCAATATTTTGAATAAAACCAAACTATTTGATTGTTTTATCAAAATGGATGTTCCAACTCCTAGAAGCTTGCTTAAGTCCATAAATAGACCTTTGCAGCTTGCACATTTTTTTGCTATCATTGGATGTGAAACCCTTAGGTTGTATTATATACACTTCCTCAGTTAGGTTTCCAATTAGGAAAGCTATTTTCACTTAGGAAAGCTGTTTTCACATGCTTTTGCTAAGTCTCATAATTATAATAAGTGGTAATGGATAGGAGTATTCTGATACATTTCACCAGAGCAAATGGTGAGAAGATTTTGTCATAGTCAATACCATGCTGTTGACAATAACCCTTACACACTAGTCGTACTTCATGGGTGAAAAATTCATTTGCACCCAATATGTTTAATTTCTTTGGGTGGATCAACTAGAGTCCATACTTAGTTGTCATACATGGAATCCATCTCTAATTTCATGGCTTCAAGCCATTTGTCAGATTTTGAACTATTCAGAACTTCCTTGTAAGTAGTAGGATCATTATCATTTATAAGCAATACATCATTGTGGTTACTAATGAGGAATCCATATCTCTTAGGTGCCACATGTATTTTACTTGACCTACAAGGTTCTTATGTAGTTGAAGGTTCATCTATTCTCTTAGTAGATGTGGGATCAGATGATTGATCCTCATTTGTTTATTCTGCTTAAACTTTACTAAGTTCAATCTTACTTCCCCTGTCCCCTTTAAATATGTATTCCTTCTCTAAGAAGATAACTTATTCCAAAACAAACACTATGTTTTCCGAAGGGAAATAGAAGTAATATCCGAAAAATTCTTTCGGATAACTTACAAACAAACACTTGACAGACTTATTATTAAGCTTGTCTGACTGTGGCCTTTTGACAAAGGTAGGGTAACCCATACTCTTACGTGAGATAACTTTAGTTTCTTGCCAAAAAACATCTCAAATGGGGTAGTATTAATAATTTTTTATGGAACACTATTTAGAACATAAACAGAAATCTCTAGTGTGCATCCCAAAAATGATTTTGGTAAGTCTATATAAGCTATCTTGGTCTATAGCATGTCTCGAAGGGTTCGATTCCTTCTCTCAGATGAACCATTAAGTTGAGATGTATGTAGTGGAGTCCATTGAGATAATATCCCATTATCTCTTAAATAATTTTGAAAATCTTAGCTTACGTATTTACCTCATCGACCAGATTTTAGAGTCTTAAATTTTTTTCCCAAGTTCTTTATCTACCTCATTCTTGAAGTCTTTGAACTTTGCAAAAGCCTCAGATTTGTATTTCATTAAATATAAATACCCATATTATAAATAATCACCGATAAATGTTATGAAATAGTGGTAACCTCCTCTCGATTGTATAGATATTAGGCCATACATATCAGAATGTATAAGTTCTAATGACTCTTTAACCCTTTCTCCGTTTCCAGAAAAAGGATTTTTAGCCATTTTACCAAATATACAAGACTCGCATGTGCTATATAATTCATAATCAAATGACCGTAAGTTACCTAGCCTGTGTAACTTAGAAACACGAGTCTCATTTATCTGGCCTAAACGATAAAGCCATAAATAAGATGAGATTGAATTATCTATCTTTGGTTTCTTATTGTTTACATTGAGGATTGGATTATCCATGTATAGAACATATAAACCATTAGCCAAAGTTGTTGAATCATAATGAATATCATTCAATGAAAAATAACAACATTTATTCTTAAAAATTAAATAAAATCCATACAAGTCTAAATATGCAACTGAGATAATATTTTTCAAAACAACTGGTACATAGTAATAGTTTTGAAGTTCTACAACTAATCCTAAAAGCAAGTGTAGCTCATAAGTCCCCACAGTAAGTGCAACAACCTTTGCTCTATTTGAAGTACGTAGGTGCACGTTGCCCTTCTCAAGTCTTCTACTGTCCTTTAGTCCATGCAAGTTATTACACAAATAAGATCTAATTCGGTATCTAATACCCACATCTCATTTCTAAAGGTAGTATTAATCTCAATCATAAACATACCAAGAGTAGAAGTAGAAGTGCCTGCAAGCTTCTCCTTCTGCTTCTTTTTCTTGACGGTCTCCAAGTAGGCTTTGCAATTATACCCTAATGACCCATCTTTCCCCAGTGATGGCATGGGCCTTTGATGGCTACTTCCTTCTTTTTCATACCACTTTTTGGCTTAGTAGGAGCCTTCTTCTTCTTCTTAGGAACTTTTTTCCTAGAAGAGCAAGATTCTACCAACATAACTATATTAGAGTCCTTCTTCATGGAGGACTCTACAGTTTTGAATAGATTGATCAACTTGGGTATAGTGGACTCAATCTTGTTCATCTAGTAGTTAATCATATATTGTGAAAATCTACTTCGTAAAGATTGCAAAATTAAGTCGATACTTAATTCATTGTCCACCATAAAACCAAGAGACCTGAGTTTCTCAATTAAGCCCATCATCTTCAGCCCACGAGTGTCCACAGAAGTACCCTCAGTCATCTTCAAACCAAACAGATGTTTTGATACCTTATATTTTTCTGTTCTGGCTTGGGTATCACATAACTCTTGAAGATGTAATATAATCGAGTAAGCAACAATATGCTCATGCTGTTTTTGCAGTTCAGGGGTCATTGGCTCCAACATCGCATAGGATGTCATGTCACTGTCCTCTTTATGCTTCTTCTGGACAGCATGTTCATCAATATGAGTATCTTGAGTTGGTGGTGGTGGAATAGAAGTCTCTAACATGTAGAGCAACTTTTTCAAGTTGAGAATAATTCTCAAGTTTCTATACCAGTCGAGAAAGTTTGTTTCAGTTAGTTTGTTGATTTCTAAGATAATACACAGGTTTAGGTTGGTCAACATAATACAGATGGCCTAGATGTAAAGATATAGCAAATTAGCTAACTGTCTATGCATTTCACTATTTTACTTAAACCAATGGCCCCTACTATTGATTCGAAAAAGCCCGTTAGAAGTTTTTCTAGTGGACCGGTATCTAAATTCCTCAAGGATGACTTTGGGTTTACCCAACAAGTTGCCTTTAAGTTCAATGGTAGATATCCAGTACCAATTACATCGTATGTAATTACCATATCATTGGGTGATTAATATCTTTTAATCTTAAAGCTTTTAAGCTAACCCAATCTTGCCTCTAATTTTCTTTATGCTTTCATTAGCCCAACCAGGATAAAGAAAGTAGTTCAACCCAACCTATCAGGAATTTAAAATTCCATAGCTTGAACATGCCCAATGTTAAGTAGGCTTGGGTTGGCCCAACAATCTGGTCTTGAAAAAGAACTCTCATTCTTACTATATTAATGGAAGGCATTAGGTTTAATTTTTAATTGAGGGATTTGTGATATTTTTATCTCACACATAGCATGCATAACATTAACATATCCATACATTGCAAAAATAATAACGTGGTTTAGTTATGAGCTTTACTATCTTAATTTCCTTGAGCTACAAAGGAAATTAATTTGGCCAATCCTAAGTGTTCATGCATGATATAGGAAGAAAACCTTACTATCCTCTTTTTGGTCTTGATCATTATCTCCTGAACTTGTAATAAATTCTATTCTATCTAAACTATGTACTCTAATTACATAAAATTCTAATAAAGAAATCTCGAGTTACATTTGAGAGAAGTTAGATGAGAAGACAAATTTACACAAGAAAAATAGAGAATGCAGGACTATAGGCCCTATTTTAATTCAAAACCAAAGCAATAAAATGCATGAACAATTTAATTGGGTCCATAGTCCGTAACCAAACCACCATGCTAATTTTATGCTCAAAATAAAATTAAACACAGCAAATAATTCCAAAATCACCATTTTGGAAAAATAGAATAAATTCTAAAATTAATGTTTTAGAAAATATATTAATTGCTAAAATCATATTTTAGGAATTAAAATAATATATTCTAAAATAATTATTTTAAAAAATATATTAATTGCTAAAATCATATTTTAGGAATTAAAATAATATATAATCTAAAATCAATATTTTAGAAAATATATTAATTGTAAAATAACATTTTAGGAATTAAAATAACATATAATCTAAAATCATTATTTTAGAAAATATATTATTTTCCAAAAACAAGGTTTTTTGGGAAAAAAAATATATGTTGGTCCCAAAATAGAAACTTTGGAAAAATGTGGACACTAGCTGAAAAGAAACGAAAAAAAACAATCGTGGGCCATTTTAGTAGAAGACAAAACAAGGAAAAAAGAAAAAAATATTTTTAAAAAGAAATTTCATCTATAGGAGGCATTGAATATGCCTCCCGCGGGTTGCAAAAAAAAAAAAAAAATCCAGCAAGTGGAAGTCTAATATGGGCGACCCGCGGCTTGGAAGTTTGTGCTTCAAGTCGCGGCTTGGCCCAAACCAATGTTTTTTTTCCTTATCTATATTCCGGTCATCTTCTCGGGCATTCTATAGAATACTAATCCTCCATTAAATGAAAAAAAAAAAACATTATATTCAATAATGTTTTCACTATCTGTTTATTAGAAAACAAAAACTAACAAAAAAAAAAAAAACAATTCTTCGCAAACTTCAGAAAACAAAAAGAAAAAAATAGCTTCAAAAACGTTTTTTTCCCCAGAATACAACACACCCAGAAAAGCTATTTTTTTTTTTTTCCTGCAAGAAGTTACACCTTAACTCTTATAAAAAAATCTCTTGTAACTTTTATGAGAGCCATGTTTGTTATATCCACAACCCATAGATTCAATCTTGCAGAAGAACCCCCCCCTCCAAAAAAAAAAAAAAAAAAAGTTTTCACTGGATACGAATACATAAAATATTTTTGTAATTCAACTAATTATGCGTGAAATGATTTCAGGCATAAGAAAATGCAAATATTCTTGAAACAATTTCAAGAAACAGGCTGAAACATATTTCAATTAACATGCTCATGCAAAACAATTTTCACACAAGAAACAGAGACTACAATTAACCATATTTCATGGCCAAATATATGATTCGTTAACACATAAAAGGGGCTTTGATACTACTATTAGATTTCCCCATGTAAAATAGATTTATATAGCGGAAGAAAAATAAGAATTCCAAATAACAACGATCACTTTTATGGGTAAAATGGTTTAATATAGGAAAGAAAAATACCTTCGATCCTTTATTGTTAATAAAAAACTTCTTCTTCAATTTGTGGTGCGATCTAGCAATACGTACAAACTCAGAATAATGTTCTTCGTCCCATTTAAGCCATTGAATCTCAAGGATAGAGATTTCTCTCATAGAAATCCACACAAGTCCGATCTCTCATGCAAGACCAAACCCTCTGCTAGAAGGGTTAATAGCGGCTAGGGTAGTTTTCGTGGATGAGAAGAAAAATTTCACAAGAAACACGATATTTTTGTTTCCAGGCTTTTTAGCACAGTAAAAGGAACGATTTTCTTATCCTTATACGTATTAGGACATTCAATAATTACAATTAAATACTCCATGTTTCATTACCTTCGATTAAGTCCTTGAAGTTCATATAATTGTAATTAAGTCTTCGAATTATAACAAACTTACAATTCACCTATAAAGTTATTATCCTCTTATAATTAATCCCCATAATATTATCAAATAATATGTATCGAGTGCTCAAGACTTTATTGTGTATGACTTATTAGGTTTCCCGATCCATTGGTAGTGAAATATGAATTAATCCAAACATCTTTAAGACTAATAATTCTAAATAATTAGAATTAACTTATTAATTCTAATTAGGATTGATTTATTAATTCTCAAATTAATAAATCCATATTCAATAGATCATGAACGATATGTAGCAACACATCATGACCACCCAAAAGTCTAGAAAGTCAGGTGACTTGACATGAACCTTTCAATAACAAAGAACAGTGCAATAAACTTCTTTCATCATATAATATCT
Organism: Voacanga thouarsii; assembly: GCA_026120185.1. Taxonomy (NCBI): domain Eukaryota; kingdom Viridiplantae; phylum Streptophyta; class Magnoliopsida; order Gentianales; family Apocynaceae; genus Voacanga; species Voacanga thouarsii. The sequence continues at coordinate 2,168,297 of JANUWF010001199.1, forward strand.
CATTCGGTTTGGAGTACGGAATTAGTGCCAATTCCTTCTAGCATAATAAATTAATTTTGGCCCGAATACTTTAGTACTTGTTCCCATAATCCAATACTCATCATATGTATTAATTAGAACCATTTCCAATATACAATCGCCTTGACCAAGGACTTCTCAAGTAGTAATTCCGATAAGTGGCCGTGAGATGTACGCCCCTACTATTAGGAGTGGTGAATCCTTTATTGATCATCTCAACTACTTTTGTTTACTTTATGTTGTTTTCAATGTCCATCCCATAGGTGGTCTTGTTAGGACTATAGATATTAGAATCAAAGTATAACACTCAGCATATAAGGTACTTTGGAGATCTCAAGTTTAAGGATGCTTGCACATTTGCTATAATGAGATTCTATTATTGACACTAAATAGTTATTCATATGATTAATTCATATTCAGGTCATCTACTATACTTGTTCAGGTAACAAACATCCACGTGTTAACTTTAAGTATCACAATACTCACAGATGTCAAAACCACCACTTGATCAAATCAGGAAGTATAACACATGATAGTCTTAACGTATTAATGATGTCCTATCTCATTAATGCTATGACTAGGGATAATTTAAGTACGAACACTATCCAGTGTAGTAGGAACCTCATATCATGATTTCCTTAACATAGCGTTGCACTTGGGACTTCATCTAACCATTATTTCACACGAAAGCATAAATAAAACAAACTGAAAAATAAATAATGCCTTATTTTATTTAATAATGTACAATATACAGAATGCATGTGATTGTCTATATGGTATAATACTAACACTATTCCCCTAGGATATTTAATGAATCTATCAGCTAATTAGATTATTATCCTAATAGGTTGAGGTTTACCTAGGTTTAGCTTTTTAAAAGTTTTATGTGGTAAAATATTTATGCTAGAACCTAAGACGGCTAATGCATTGCTAATGTAAGACTGCCAATAAGGCAAAGAATAGAGAAACTCCCTAGATCACTTTTTTTTTTTTGGAGGCAATCATCTTTGGTCTTGCATAATAGTAGAACATTCTTTAGTTAACACCATGGTAGATAGTTCTTCCAATCTCTGTTTGTTTACAAGCATACTTTTGAGGAATTTTGCATATTTAAGCATGTGTATCAAAGCTTCACTGAGTGGGATATTGATGTGCAATTGTTTGAAAATTTCCAAGAATTCACCAAATTGCTCATCATTTTTAACTTTGTGTATCTTAGTAGGGTAAGGTACGGGTGGTTTAAAAATTTGAGATTTTTTTAGTGTATAGAGTTAAGCCGGTGCCTAGTTAGAATCGTGGACAAGCACCGATTTGTCTGTATTTTATCCTATTTCTCATCTAGGTGATGGCCGATACCTAGTCTCTTTAGGCTAGTGCCAGTTCTCCTTTGTTATATCTGTCAATTCTTTTTCACTCCTCAACATGATACCTGCTGATTCCCCTCGTGTGTTTGACCCCGTAAGGCCCAAATATGAATCTTTTTGTGGGTCCATCACTAAATCAGTTAAATACCAAATTTATCTTTCCATATTTTGAATCATGGTTGTGAAGACTTGAAAAGTCTCGTCTGTCTTTTGGAATCGAGCAATGATGGTTTTTTCAAAATTCTCTAGCATATTTTCCAAAGCGGCAATCCTTTGTTGGTTCTGCAAGTTATTAGTTTGACTCAAGGTCTAGTTGGCCATGGTACCTCCATATGATATTCTAGTTAGATTTATGATGCAGTTTTGAAAACAAGATCTAGAATGTACATTTTGTGCAAAGAAAAATAGAGGGTACAACTTATACATTTCTTTCATCATAAAATAACAAATTATGGTGCCTACTTAAACAACAAACATATATACATATTTACATATAGACATATAAACATGGCTAAATCAATGAATTCCAAACTTTCATAATATTGTTCCCCGAAAATGGTGCAAAAAACTTGATGCATTAAATTTGAGTATATAAAAATCTTGCAATTTTGTATCCATTCCAAATCAATTTTAAATTAAAACATTAATACCAAATTACACATATGAGGAAGTGCATTCATTATTAAGCATAATATAGGACATTAATGAGTATCGATCCTCGAGGAACAAGTACACACTAATATTTTTTCATTCAATTTTTAACCTTCCAATTAGATTGATAAAGATTAAAATTAAAACTAAAAACAAAGACAAAGTATATACACAACTCTTGGAGAGGAAAACATGTAATTAAATAATCACTCTTGAAAAAATGACGATAAACCATTAGTAATTATTACAATTAATTACTTCCCTTCGCATCATGAAGAAGTTTAATGTAAAGTCCACTCTTTCTCGAGTTATGGTTTCACTATCTCTCAATTAATTCTAATGGACATCTTTGTCTCACTAAAATAACAAAAAGATGCATAGAACATAAATTCTTGATAATTATCCCTATCTCTAGGTGGCAATGGCATGGAATCATTAATTCCCCTATCTCTAAGTGAAATCAACAACTTTTGATTACCTAAACTTGACTTAACCTATCTCTCGAGTTAGTTAAGGAAAAATCAAGAATTGAGCAACGAAGACTATCTCCTAATCTCTTTCTCAAGTTAATTAGAAGAATGGTCTAATCTTATCAATTCACCATCAATAACAAGTAATCAAATACAAAGAAGAATAATCAATTGAAAAAAATAATAAATTAATTCATTATCACAAAACCAAAAATAATATTTAAATACATTTAAAACATTAATCTCATCATTTTTCAAAGAAAAAGAAAACAAATGTATTAGAAAAAACTCATAGACAAGCCCTCTTCTTCCTCTTTTCGGAACCTCCTTGAAACAATGCTCCTTTGAGTGATGAATTCCCCTTTAGTGAATGAGTATAGCTTTGATTCCTTGAATTCTTATATTAATCTTCACTTGTTTTTGGTTAAATAGGCCCTTTGGTTGCTAAAAATCATCTTTCAGAAATCTTGGCTCGAGTATTGATTGGAAACAAGTGAATCTTTTAGGCAATTCCCAATTTGATTTGAAAAAAAAAGCTCTAACCTCCTTAACCAAGTAGGGCCTGCGCTAGGTCACTTTTTTTGGACCAGGGCCGGTCCAGCACTAGTTTACTCCGGTTTTGCTCTATGCCAGTTCAACTACTTTGGGCAGGCGTTAGGTCACCTCTGAAAATCTACAATTTTCCTCCAAAGTGTCTAATTTCTATTCAAATTTATCAAAAATACTTTCTACAAGCAAAATATCAAATAGAAAGGGAAATAGCTACTTATTGAATCAAAAGTATCACAAAACATTCTAAAAAAACTAGGAAAATATAGACAAAATTAGGCCCGGTCTATAGTATTTATTTTAGTAAGGGTTTAAGTAGTCATATCTTACAACGATACTAATTGAGTTGGAAATTGTGATTATCGTAAAAGTATTTCATAAGGATATTTTATCTTAAAAATAATCTTATATCATGGTACAATAGGAAACAAAATTGCATTTCATTATTAACTATAGGAGCCGAGCACATTGTTGCTAAAAGTTGTTGTACTCATTTATTATGGATGAAATAGATTTAGGAAGATTGTGGTATTGAACAAAGAGAGTTGATTGTTTATTGTGACAATACTTGATTAATATATTAAAGAATCTAGTTCTATATAGTAGAACAAAGCACTTTGAAAATGGACATCATTTTATTAGAAAGCTTGTGGAACAAAAGACAGTGTTGTAAGATTATGTTTCAATATAGATGCAACTAGAAAATATCCTTACAAAACCTCTTGATACTATGCAGTTTGAAGAATTCGAAATAGTACTAGGATTCTGTTCAATTTAACAAAGATGTTCTTATTATGTTGAACTTTTATATAATAATTTTTCTTTTATTTTTGTTGTTGTTTATTTTGTTTCAAATAGAAAAAAAAAACAAGAAAATGTTGGAGATATACAGAAGTTGTGATATGACTTAAAATTTGCAAAAACTGGCGATGTAGAATATGTTCATCAGCCATAGCTTGGTGCAAGCAGTGATTTTAATTTTAGAAAAAGGAAGAATAGAGACGATTGCGCGAGAAACTAAGAGCCACGATTCAAAATTGATAGGGTTTAATATTGTCACAAATCTCTATTGAATATTGTTCATTTTATCTCTCTTTCTCTATATTTCTCTCTCCATATCTTGATTAAGTCATTGATTCTAAAACCTAACTATGGTGGTGACAGCCCAATGCCAGTCACCCTAGGGTCTTTCAACCAACATAGATAACTTGACATCATTACAATCACAATGCGGAGACATATTTGCTGGAGAAATGTCAAAGATTGTTGAATCTACTACTGGTGTTATTTCTCTTGACTCTATAGCTAAGAATATTAATACCTATACAGAGATTGTTATGCCGGTTAGCAGTATTTAGAACTTTATACTTGGGTGTTTATTTCTTAGTAATTGCGGATTTGTACTGGTTTTTAATTTTCTATCCTTGATTAGTTTGTTGTAAAATTGGTGAAAAATGAGATCTTTGAAAAAGTGTTGAAACCAATATCATTGTAGGCCTATCTTTAATCTAGATGTTCAAAGAAATAAGTGCAGGGAAACAAATTCTTGAAAAGGCTAATGTCAGTTTGGAAAACCTAGATTCTCCTAGAGATGAACTTACAAGAACTTTTAATATCTCTATGACTTATATAGCTCTTGTTGATTGTAACACCCCTACAAAAAGTAACAACGGAAACATACCAAAATCGGGTGTCGCCTCGTCTAGTTACCCTGACAAGGGGTCTTTATAACGAAGAACTATAAGTAGTAACCAAGGCCCAGACTGATACAACTAACTAATACTGATGGTCATATACATATATAACAGAGAGTCTCGTACAAGCAATCTCCATACTACATCAGTAATAAAGTACATAATTAAAAGAGAAAGTGTTCGGACTTAGACTGTTGTCTTTATGGTACCGTCTCTTTATCTGTAGGTCTGCTGAACACCAGATCCTACAAAATAGTATAAAAGGCACGTGTGAGTGAAAAATCATCCAGTGAGTCCCGTGTGTACCAGTGCTTTACAAAAATAGATAAAGTGAAGCAATATTACGTTTTTGTCCCCAAACGGCACAACAGAAAGGTTTTCTTTTCCTTTTTCCACTAAAATCAATTCCAAAACTCTCTAAAGAAGATTTTATTTAGAACTTAATTTTTTGAAAAAGTGTATTTCATTTTCAAGTCATTGTCCTAATTTTCACATCACAGGCACTTCTCCAACAGAAGGTCGGCCTGCATACAAAGCTCATAAGGCTTCACCTTTGGAGCCACGTCTTATTTTGCTAAGACCATAGCCTATAGCATTCAACTGTGCATCACTGGAGGGTAAGTACATCGTAGCATAATACCGAGAATGAATAACAAGTATACCGTAGCACACTAAATATTTTACTTGCTACCATAGGCTAAGGGGTCCTAATCCTTACATCATTCACCATCGAGGTAGCAAAGGGTTGAACAACACCAGGTGTCTAGGCCAACTCGTGAACAACCCAAATCAAAGTTCACACAGGGCAAGACAATTTCCAGGCACTAGACGACTAGACAGGATGACTCATCTCAATGTCCCGTCACCCTATTTATAGTAAGACAATCCCTAGAACTAGCTAGGTTACTTGGGGTCATCTATCTCTAACATGAGTTAGTACAAAGATCAAAGTCCTTGATGAGTACTCAACGTTACCAATACCAATCCCTACTGATTGATCGGGCCAGAGGATTATTTGTTCCCACAGGATTTTCAAATCAAACATTTTTAGGGCCAAAATATCAATTTCTAGAAATTGATCCTACTGACTCGCAAGTTAGATAATTATTCTCATAGGCTCCACAGGGCCAATCAGTTCATTCCATAGGCACATCAGGCCAATAAAGCAGTTTCGGGATCAAAATGTCATTTTTCAAAAGTCAATCTTATACTGAGAGATCATTTTCCAAAACCGTGTCGAAAAAGGTTGAAAAATTCTTTTCGCACATTAAAATAAGTTCCTAATAGTATTTAGGCCATTTTGCCCGTACTCGATCTCAAAAGTCATCTCCAAGGGTGTTCGAGTTATTTTACCTATACCCAATTCTAAAAATGCTTCGTGAGGATATTTGGGTCATTATACCCTTACCCAATTTGAAAAGTGTTCACAAAAGTTTCAATAAGGATATTTCAGTCATTTACCGAATACCCGATTCTGAAAGTTTCCATAAAATATTTCAATATGGACATTTGGATCATTTTCCAAATATCCGATTTCCAAAGGAACTTATTTTAAGAAATCTAGAATTTTAATCCTAAAAGAGAATAAATTTCAAAGTTTCCAATCATGTTTGCATAAAATGTTCCAATAAGGGTATTCTAGTCAATTTGTGAATACTCGATTCCAAAAATTACCATTTTTTAAAAATCCCAAGTATTCAATCCCAAAAGGACTAAATTCACAAAATTTGTGCTTTAATCATCCGTTAAGGTTTCCAACCCTATTATGATGTTCATTCGAGCCCAAAATGGCATAAAAATAAATCTTGCTCAGATAAACCTTAAATATATTTAGGGATTTCCAAAACGGTATAAAATGTAGTATTTCATGGAAAAGTAAAGCATACTAGCTTTTAAATGGTTTTAGAAGTTAAAGGGACTTACCTCATGTCCTAAATAAGCCTTTATCATTCACGTCGTTTGACTACCGTTTTCACTGTTTCCAACGTGCTATTGGCCGTTGACCAGCAAACCTACATCAAACATCATTTTTATGCTTACTTGGATTTGGTTGAAAAGTAACCGACGGTTAGCCGACGTGCTCGACAGTTAGTCGACGTTCAGCCGACGTGCCCGACGGTTAGCCCACGTTCAGCCGTTGTTTAAGAAAATGCACAACAGTCGTTCATGTCATTTTTTCATCGTTTATTCAATTCTTCTGTTTTCCTTTTTCCATATCCTTCCTCTCTTCATGAACAAGGAATTATCTTAATGTTTCTCATTCATTTCATCCTAAAATCACACAATTAATCCTTCCTAAATTCATTCATTTCCTAACGGAAATTCTGGAATTTTCTTTCTTGACACATGATTTTGTTTTACACATAATTTTCAATCCACAACTCCGATTGGGCTCTATGATATATCAAAATGATCATAAGACTCTTAAAGTTAATTATGTCTAAGCTTTTTCTTGAGTTCAGATTTTTGTGACATAATACAGTGGCAAAAACAGCCCTAGTAGTTTGTCCTAACTCAACCATTCATGTTTTCCTTTGATTTCCTTTAACGTTTAACACCTTGAGAACATTAAATTTATTCAATTTTCCATTCAAATTGTCTTTGATCCTTCAGTTTTAAGATCCCAACAACTCATATAAGTCATGTTTATTCAACATAAATTCACTTCCTTCAATCGAAAGATAGCATAATTCATTCTTCTAGCCAATTAACTTCCATTTTCATTCCACTTTGATCATCATCTCATCAACTAAGATCAACTCTTTGAACAACCATGAATATTCATTCCTTCTTCAAACAAAACACAATCCATAAATCCCCTAAGCAGCCAACACACATAATCACACACAAATTTCACAAACAAAGTTTATGTACCCTAGCTTTTGATCCAAAATCAAGACATGAAAATCATGTTTTCATGTTAAAATTAACATCAACATAATCACTATTCATCCAACAACAACTTTAAATCTAACAAGGTAGGGTTTTACCTTGTATATAGAGCTCTTTAGTGTAATTTGCTCAAAGAATCTCTCAAGAACACACACTATTCACCTTTTCTCTCTCCCTCTCTCTCTCTCTCTTACTTATTTATTTTTATTTATTTTTCTTTTAATTTTCTCCTTCAAGGCTGCTGAAATTCTGGCTGCTTTTTAGCCTTCTCACTGCCATAATTCATTAGAATTTTGGCCAAGTAATTTTTTTAATTCAATTAATTGTATGGTGGTTTTCATGTAGATGTGTTCCAATCACAAAATTACACACCATTTTCCTTGATTTTCTTCCTTAAATTTTCCCTTCTCTTTTTTCTTGTGGCTGTCAATTTTTTGGGCTATTTTTCCAGCCAATCTACCACCTCTTCATGGAAAAATATTGGCCAAATAAATTGAGGAAGGTATTAATTAAATGGCTCCACAAATAATGTTCCAATCACAACTAAACACATCATTGATTTATTTATTTTGTAATTCCTTAATTCCATATGTATTGCATGAATTCTTCATACAACCTCCAATAAGTTGACACATATTCATGGGCTACCAATCACAAAATGCCACACGTACTATTTCTAACCACAATTTCACTTTTTCTCTGAAATAATCAAAATTCGGGTCCGAAATGGAAAAAACATTTTATTTTACCCTTCAACTCAAAAAATTCCCCTGAATCCATTGGTAATACATAAATTCTTCAAATATTTCTCAATTTGGTCAAATTTGGGGTAAAAATCATGGGCGCAGTCAAAATGACGAAAATGACCTCGATAACCCGAATAACTTAATTCACACCAAAATGTGCGTTCCATTGCACTGATCAATTTTCATTCTCAACATACCCTCAAATTCTTATTTTACTAATAGTAGTAGCCTTCTAAAGATTTTAGGATACGGGTAGAACAAATTCAACAATTATATCCATGTCCCAACAAATTGTTATTATACCCAAATATTCACTTCATTATACTGATCATCTTTTGTTCTGGCTATTGATACAAATTCTCATCTTATTAAAAGTAGTAGCTAATCAAAAGTTAAAGTACAGGGTATTACATTGATCCTATGTTTTTGTTCACTTTACAATCATTTTTGGAACAGGGTGATGTAAGAAGAATTGTAGAAGTAAGAAATCAACTATTAAATGCTAAGAAAGTGGTTGATTATATGTTAGATGATACATGTACTTTTGCCAATTTAGTTTCTATAGAACCTTTGGGAAAAAAGATTAAAATGTTAGAGATAGTAATGGAAAAAAATGATGAAAACAGTTAAGTCTGTTGAGAATTTGGAATTATCGACTAATGATAAAGACTAGAAGACTGATGAACTGATTGTGTCTGTGAAGGAAACTAAATTAAGCAAGCACCTATTGATGAGACTGCACTTCATCATGGAGGACAAGGACTAATGACAAGAGCTAGGACCAAGAAGCTGCAAGATAATTTTCAATTGATCATCAAACCATGCTTGAGGATGAAGGAGGATTAGAAGGTTGAGGAAGATAGCCAAGAGTTCGTGTTGATGACCATCCATGAAGAACTCCAACAAGAACTTAAACCGGCAGCAAAAGGGGATGAAACTTGACAAGGGAGGCGTTCCAGAGGATAGCCGGCGCTGCCTCCATGCAGCCAAACCGGTGCCGGCTCCAGTCTGTCCAACAACATTTCAAACACAACCTGAACTGGCCGAAGACAGATCCAAACCAGCAACGGCTGTGAAGTCCAAACCGGCGCTGGCTTCCCCCTGGGCAACCGATGATTACTCTGCGTTTTAATGCTTTTCTCTGGTTTTTCTTCACTTTTAGTTGCTTATAAAGACTTATTATGACCCAAAATCGTAATTAAACCTCAGAGATTACTTAGCTAGGGTTAGGATAGTATAAATAGTACCTTTAGTGATTTGACAAAACAATACACTTCACTTTAATTTAAATTTGAGGAAAAATTTTGAGAGGCCTTAGCCTCCTTGTTCATCTTGTTCAAGACTAAACTTAAGGATTAGTCCTCCTTTTGTAAGAGTCTATAAATCTTTTGGATAATCCAATGTTGTTTTCTTTGAATGGGTCTTAGTTGCTTTATTCTTCAAAGGTTTGTTTGAAATTTAATATTTGGGTGCCTATTTTCTCTATTCTATTTGTTCTTGTTTGCCTTTGTTGCTTCAAGGATATTAGGGTGAGAATATAGTAGAACTTTCTACTCATCTTGAGGGTCTTTGAGGCTTTGTTCTTCAAGGGTTTGAAAAAGTGTAGATAGTTAGGTTACTTTCTCCTTTTGTCATAAGAAAAATATCTGTTTTGGGTCCCATTGTTTGAGCTGAACACATAGCCAACAAAAACACAACAATACCAAGAAAAGCCACACAAAATTCGTATCAAAGAGTTTGGTATCAGAGCAAGGAAAGCTCATCAAAGCTTGAAAACAAGAAAAGGAGCCCTACAAAGTGAAGAAAAGGGAAAAATAGAGTAATCCCGTAACTCAAAAACCTGCTCCAAAAAGGTCATTAAATCTTTGTTATATCTTAATTTTTCTATTGGGAAATTGCTCCTTGATGTTGTTATAATCCTTGGGAACAAATTTATCTTGTGATTGTGCTGAAAGTTGGCTTCAATATGGGTGAAAAATCTTGTTGTTCTTAAATGACGAGATTACAGCCTAGGTGTTTGATAAATGTTCCATGAGAGTGTTTTTGGCTATAGTTGGGAACTTTGATTCTTGATTTTTATTCCTTAGATTTTTGTGACTTAGTATATCGCTCTATTGTTGAATTCCATGTTCATTGAACTCAAATTTTCTATTGCACCTTTGTGATCATCTTGTTCTTCATCATCCTAGTTCTAATTGTTCTTGTTTCTTTGTTCTTGAAAATTTTTATTTCTTTCTTGTTTAGGAGTGTTTCTTTTGTGCCTAATGCTTGTTCTTGTGTTGATTGAGTCTACTTTTCTTGAAATTCTTGACTTAAAACTTGTTTGCTTGAGGTGCCCAACAAGTATTTGTTGAAATTCCCCTAAGACCCATTAATTGGAAAATTCTTTTGATTTGTGTGATTCACTTAGCTGGACTAAATCTTCAGCTATTGGGGAGAATTGGGATTGAACAAAAAGGCTTGAGTATTGAGAAAAAGGCACGAGGGTGAGCCTATCATTAAAAGAGCCTAAGAGAGCAAACACGAGCATGGAGTGATCAACTTTAAGAGCTAACATGCAAGGAAGAGCAGTAATGATCTATTTTTCTTTCTAATCTCTTTGTGTTGCAGGTATAAGTAAGCAAATATCCCATCACCATGGCCTATGAACAAGAGATCTCTAGGCCTAACCCAAGGGGACCTAGTAGACCTCAAGAAGAATAAATTGATGCTAAGGGACTGCGTTATGATTTGCAAGCTATGAGAAGGACAATGCAAAGCGAATTTCAAAACATGACAAGGGAGTTGATAAATCATCTTGGACAATCTTCTACCGTTACACAAAGGAAAGGCCAAGAGCGCTTTGAAGTGCCAAGTCCAAGGATGGGGGATGGAGATGCCCATACTCATCCGTTACATGCTCAACAAGGGGAAGAATGGGATGAACACTCTATTGGGGGTTTCCAATAAGCTCTTATGAGAAGAAGAAGACATAGCTTGAGAGGAGGACGAGGTAAAGGCCAAGGAAGGAATGGATGGATCAATATAAGGGGGCTAGAAAAAGAATTTGAGGGAGTTGATGAGTGGTATGAGGGGAACAAGTTGAGGCCTTGGGGAACAACATAGAGGATGGGGCCATAGAGTAGGAAGGAGAGAAGGAAATGATGTGGAGAGGGAGTTCAGCCATATTAAATTGAAAGTGCCTACATTCTATGGCAAGAGTGACCCCGAAGCTTATTTTGAGTGGAAAAGCAAGATTGAGATATTCCTAGAGAGCTATACCTATAGTGAGAGGTCAAAAGTGAGATTGGCTATTTTGGGATTCTCGGAGTATGCTTTGGTATGGTGGGAGCAAGTTAGTGCTCAGAGGAGGCAAATAGGAGTGGAAACTGTGGCTAGTTGGAACTTGTTGAAGGATATGATGAGGGCAAGGTTTGTACCACTCCATTACTACAATGATATCTACCAAAGGCTCCAGGCACTCAAGTAAAAGAACAAGAGTGTGGAAGATTATCTTAAGGAAATAGAAGCGATGTTGATGAGAGCTCAAATCCATGAGGATCCAAGAGCAAGGATTTTGGGAGGATTAAATAGGGAGATTGCCAATTTGGTGGAATTACACCCCTATGATCGATTGGAGGATATGGTACATGCCACCATGCAGATTAAAAGGCAATTAAAGAGGAGGACATTTACTAGACCCCCACTTCCAAACCCCAACTCTACTAGCAAGTTGCCAATTATGAAGGATGAAGCCCCTAAGCCATTCCAAAGAGATTTCAACAAACCAAGGGAGGCTTGGAAACCTAGAGAGGAATGGAAATCTAGGGAGGATTGGAAACCTAGGGAAGGATGGAACAAGAACAAAGCGAAAGCCATGGAGAGGTCACAAAAGAATAGAGATATCAAGTGTTTTAAGTGCCTTGGATATGGACATACTTCCCATCATTGTCCAAGCAAGAGAACGATGTATATCAATCCCTATGGTGAGGTTTCTACTGACGAAGAAGAAAAGGAAGGAAAGTACCAAGGAAACTAAGAGGGAAATGGAGATGAGGAGAGTGATGAGGGGGAAATTGTTGAACAAGAATACTCCTTGGTGGGAGTCACACGAAGGTCATTGAGTTAACAAGCCATTGAGGATCAAGACCATCAACAAAGAGAGAACATTTCCTACACTATGTGTCTAATCAACAAGACCCCTTGTAGTGTAATTGTGGATAGTGGGAGTTGCACTAACGTGATTAGTGCAGATTTGGTTGAAGAGTTAAACATGAGTTAGATTAAACATCCCAAGCCCTACAAATTACAATGGTTGAATGATAGTGGGGAAATGAGAGTAAACAAGCAAGTGTTAGTATCTTTTGAAATGGGGAAGTACAAGGATGATGTGTTATATGATGTGGTACCCATGCAAGCGGGTCACTTACTACTAGGGAGGCCTTGGTAATATGATAGGCATGTAAAACATGATGGGAGGAAGAATACTTATTCCCTACTCAAGGAGGGAACTAAGTTTACCCTCACCCCCATGGCCTCTAGTGAGGTGAGCAAAGACCAAAGAATCATAAAGGAAAAAGAAAAGAAGAAGGGAGCGCAAGAAGTTAAGCAAAAGTAAGAAATTGAGAGGAAAGAAAAGGAGGGGCAAGAAAAAGAGTTAAGAGAAAGGATGAATAAACAAGTGCCATTAACAATCAAGGATAGGAGTGAGCAAGGACAAGTGAGGGGAGGTAAAAAGTGAGTGAATTTCTTTGCAAACGAGAGTGAGGTCATAGAGGCTATAGAAACTAAGGAACCGATTATTCTTCTTTTATACAAAGGTTCTTATGTTTCTACTAATGAATCCACATTGTCTTTGCCTCATGAAATTGCAACTATCCTTCAAGAATTTGAAGATGTCTTCCCAAATAAGGTGCCTGGAAGACTACCACCACTGAGAGGAATTGAGCATCAAATCGACTTTATGCCCGGAGTTGTCATCCCCAACCGATCGGCATATAGAAGTAATCCGGAGAAATCTAAGGAATTGCAAAAGCAAGTGGAGGCATTGCTTGAGAAGGGACATGTGAGAGAGAGCCTAAGCCCATGTGCGGTTCTGATTCTCTTAGTGACCAAAAAGGATGGGACATAGTGTATGTGCGTGGTTTGTCGCGCTATCAACAACATTACGGTAAAATACTATTATCCCATTCCTAGGCTAGATGACTTGCTTGATGAGCTATTTGGTGCATGCATTTTTTCAAAAATTGATTTGAAATCCGGTTATCACCAAATTAGAATAAGAGAAAGGGATGAATGGAAAACAACTTTTAAAACTAAATAAGGGTTGTATGAATGGCTTGTCATGCCCTTTAGATTGTCCAATGCTCCTAGTACTTTTATGCGACTAATGCACCATGTTTTGAGGGAATTCATTGAAAAATTTGTTATTGTGTACTTTGATGATATATTAATTTATAGCAAATCATATGTAGATAATTTAAATCATGATTAAAGTGTGTTTGTTGCCCTCTGAAGGGAGAGATTGTATGCTAATCTTAAGAAATGCTCATTTTGTTTAGAGAGGATTACGTTACTTGGGTATGTTGTAAGTGCCAAAAGGGATTGAGGTTGATGAGGAAAAAGTGAAAGGCATCCAAGATTGGCCAACCCATACCACTATTACCCAAGTCTGTAGTTTCTATGGGCTAGCTAGCTTCTATAGGAGATTTATCCAAAATTTTAGCACTATAGCAGCCTCTTTAACCTAAGTGGTAAAGAAAAATGTGGGATTTAGGTGAGAGGAAGCCCAGCAACAAGCCATTCAAACCCTCAAAGTAAAATTGAACTAAGCTCCAATTCTTATTTTTCCCAATTTTGAGAAGGCTTTTGAGATAGAGTGTGATGTAAGTGGGGTAGGAATAGGTGCGGTCTTAACACAAGATAGAAAACCCATTGCATACTTTAGTGAGAAGTTGTTCGGAGCGGCCATCAATTATTCTACCTATGATAAAGAGCTTTTTGCCTTGGTGAGGACCTTAGAGTATTGGCAACACTACCTTTTACCAAGAGAGTTTGTCATTCATACCGATCATGGGACCCTTAAACACCTCAAGAGCCAACAAAATTTGAACAAAAGGCATGCAAGGTGGATGGAGTTTATTGGGACATTTCCATATGTCATTAAATACAAGAAGGGTAAGGAAAATGTGGTAGCGGATGCACTATCTTAAAGGTATGCACTCCTCAACTTTTTGGATGCGAAACTTCTTGGTTTTGAATTTGTGAAATATTTGTATATTGATGATGAGGAGTTTGGGGATATTTTCCATGCTTGTGAGAAAGGTGCATTTGCTAAATATTATAGGCATTATGGTTTCTTGTTTAGGGAGGCAAGGTTTTGTGTGCTAAAGGGTTCCATTAGGGTGTTGCTAATTTGGGAAGCCCATAGTGGAGGACTAATGGGGCATTTTGGTGTTGCAAAAACCTTAGGCATCCTTAAGGAACATTTCTTTTGGTAAAAAATAAGAAAAGATATGGGGAGACATTGTTCTCAATACATTACTTGTAGGCGAGCTAAGTCTAGAGCCCTTCCATATAGTCTTTATACTCCTTTGCCCACACCTAATGTGCCTTAGGTTAATATTTCAACGGACTTCATCTTAGGATTGCCTAGGTCTAAGGGAGGTAAGGATTCTATATTTGTGATTATTGATAGATTTTCCAAAATGGCTCATTTTGTGGCTTGTTCCAAAAGTAATGATGCGTCCTATATTGCAGATTTATTCTTTAAGGAAGTGGTGAGAATGCATGAGATTCCAAGGACTATTGTCTTAGATAGGGATACTAAATTCCTTAGCCACTTTTGGAGAGTTTTATAGAACAAACTTGGAACTAATCTCTTGTTTTCCATAGCTTGTCATCCCCAAACAAACGGATAAATCGAGGTGGTCAATCGAACACTCACCCAACTTTTGCGAGCCATAATCAAGAAGAACTTGAAAAATTGGGACAAGTGCTTGCCTCACATTAAGTTTGCTTACAATAGGCCTATTCACTCTACCACTTCGTATTCTCCTTTTGAAATTGTATATGTTTTTTAATCCTCTACCTCTTTTAGATTTGGTTCCGTTACCTATAGGTGAACGGTTGAACCTCGATGGAGCTCAGAAGGCAGAGATGGTGAAGGCACTCCATGAGAAGGTGATAGCAACCATTGCAAAATGAAACGAAGAGATCACCCAAAAGCACAATCAAGGAAGAAAAAAGGTGTCCTTTGAGAGGGGCGATTGGGTATGGGTGCACATTCACAAGGAGAGATTCCCCACGCAATAACGAAGCAAACTAGATCCAAGGGGGGATGGACCATTTCAAGTTCTTGCCAAAGTTGGAGATAATGTTTACAAGATAGATCTACCTGGTGAGTATCATGTTAGTGCCATCTTTAATGTTAGTGACCTCTCTCCCTTTGATGTAGATGATAGTGATGATTCGAAGACGAATCCTTTTCAAGGAGGGGGGATGATGAGACTCCACTTCATCATAGAGGACAAGGACCGATGACAAGAGTTAGGACCAAGAAGCTTCAAGATGATTTTTAATTGATCATCAAACCATGCTTGAGGATGAAGGAGGATTGGAAGGTTGAGGAAGATAGCCAAGAGTTCGTGTTGATGACCATCCGCAAAGGACCCCAACAAGAACTCAAACTGGCAGCAAAAGGGGATGAAACTTGACAAAGGAGGCTTTCTAGAGGACAGTCGGTGCCGGCTTCATGCAGCCAAACCGACGCTGACTCCATTCTGTCCAACAACACTTCAAACACAACCTGAACTGGCTGAAGATAGATCCAAACTGGCGCCGGCTTCCCACTGGGCAACCGACGATTGCTCTACGTTTTAATACTTTTCTCTGGTCTTTCTTCACTTTTAGTTGCTTGTAAAGACTTATTATGATCCAAAACTGTAATTAAACCTCAGGAATTATTTAGCTAGGGTTAGGATAGTATAAATAGCACCTTTAGTGTTTGACAAGACAATACACTTCACTTTAATTCAAAATTGAGGGAGAATCTTGAGAAGCCCTAGCCTCCTTGTTCATCTTATTCAAGACCAAGCTTAAGGGTTAGTCCTCCTTTTATAAGAGTCTATAAATATTTTGGATAATCCAATATTGTTTTCTTTGAATGTGTTTTAGTTGCTTTGTTCTTCTGAGATTTGTTTGAAATTCAATATTTGGGTGCTTATTTTCTCTATTCTATTTGTTCTTGTTTGCCTTTGTTGCTTCAAGGATATTGGGGTGAGAATATAGTAGAGCTTTCTACTCATCTTGAGGGTCTTTGAAGCTTTGTTCTTCAAGGGTTTGAAAGAGTGTAGATAGTTAGGTTACTTTCTCCTTTTGTCACAAGGAAAATCTCTGTTTTAGGTCCCATTGTTTGAGCTGAACACATAGCCAACAAAAACACCACAATACCAAGAAAAGCCACACAAGATTCGTATCACCTATAGATGATGATTTTGCAATTGTTGAAGAAAGGTCAACAATCAAGAAGACAAAATCCATGAAACAATTTCGTAGACCCATGCATATTCATGAAACGATTTTTTAACATAGATAATTTAAACACAAACAATTTCTTTCTGATACCACTGATGGAATTCCCTTATACGAATCAGATCTATATAGCAGAATATTAAAGAGGAATTCTATGCCATAGATTATTCGAATATGGTTTAAAGACCAAAATAGAAAGATGAGATAAGCTATTTACCTCAAGAGAACACAACGGAGAATTAAAAATTTTCCTTCCATTCTAGTTTTTGAATCTGAAAGAGTTCTCATTCCACCAAACCACAAAATCTCAAGTGTAGAGATTTCTCCAATGGAAATCCACATGAGGCTTTCTGCTCAAGAAGACCGATTGAATTGTGCTATCAATTTTCGGGAAAGGTCTGGAGAGATTTTATGAGGAAGAAGATAGGAAAACTTTTTGTGGTTTTTTATGAAAAAATTCACACGAGAAAACTGAACACTACATATACATATATATGTGTATTCCCCATATTTGTTTCCTAATCTAATTAGGAAACTATTACAAAATCCAGTTTTCCTTTTGCTTGTAATCATGAGCTCAACCTTTATAAATTACAATCTAGCCTATGAAATTATAACCACCTAATAATTTCAACCACAATACTTTTATTAATTGCAATTTAGTCCAATTAATCATAACACATTATAATTAGCCCATGATTCTTATTTCTTTTCACAAAATAGCTCCATAATATTATCATATACATCTTGAGCATCAATTCCTATATTGTGTGTGACCTATTAGGTTTTCTAGTCAAATGGTAGCTATTATTATAGAATTGACAACCCTTTTCATAATTAGAACTAATAAATTAATTCAAATTAATATTATATTTATTAATTCTATAATTAATAAATTCATACGTAGAAGATCATGAACAGTATCTAGAAACATATCATGACCACCCAAAAGTCCAGAAAGTTAAGTGACTTGGCTTAAATCATTCAATAGAAAATTGTCAGTATAATAAACTACTTTCACCATCTAATATCTTATTCAGTTTAGAGTATAGAATTAGTATCAACTCCCACCAGAATATTAATTAATTCTGGCTCGAATATTTTAGTACTAGTTCTCGGAATCCATTACTCATCATGTGTAACAATTGGAACTATTTTCAATATATAGTCGCCTTGACTAAGGACTTATTGAGTAATGATTCCTGCAAGTGGCCTTGAGATATTCATTCCTACTGTTAGGATTGGTGAATCCTTTATTAATACTCTCAACTACTTTCATTTACTTCACGTTGTACTTAGTGTCCATCCTATAGGTGGTCTTGTAAGGACTCCAGAGATTGGAATCAAAGTACAATGCTTAGCAAAGAAAGTACTTTGGAGTTCTCAAGTCTAAGGATAATTGCACATTTGTTATAATAAGATTCTATTACTGGCACTAAATAGTTATCCAAGTAATTATCTCATAGTTAGGTTATCTAATGTATTTGTTCAAATCAACGTGTTAACTTTGAGTATTATAATACTCACGGATGTGAGAACCATCGCTTGATCAAACTAATAAGTATAACATATGCTAGTCATATAGCATTAATGATATCCTATATCATTAATACTATGACTAGGGATAATTTAAGCATAAACATAGTTTTGTGTAGTAGGAGCCTCACATCACGATTTCTACTTGGGACTTTATCTGATAGTTTTATACACATAAACATATGAAACAATTAAACTGAAAGATAAATAATGCCTTTTGTTGATTTAACATGCAAAATACACTGTACAAATGATTTCTTTTAGTGCACAATCCTAACACATATCTCATAAGTTGTCTTAGGTATTGACTTGGAAGATACCAAGTTCAAAATATATGCTTCTATTACCAGAGCATATCCCTAGAAAGTAACAGAAAGAGTTGCATGACTCATCATGCTTTTGACCATTTCCATCAATGTTCTATTTCTTCTCTTGGCTACTCTTTTCTATTAGGAAGTTATAGGTGAAGATATGCTTCTGTTACTAGTGAAGATACTATTCCTTGATGTACCAGGTAGTCTTTAAATTCACCAATGAGGTGTTCTCCACCTTGATATGATCTTAGCTTCTTGATTAGTTTACTTGTTTAATGCTCTATCTCAGCCTTAAACTTCTTGAATTTCTCAAAGGAAGTAAACTTGCGCCTTATCAAGGAAAATAACAAAAATGCATGTGATTATCTAAATACGATAAAGTATTCGTAACCTCCTCTACCAGGTGTGGATATAGGACCACAAACATCAATATGAACTAACTCTAATATTTTCTTGGTCCTTCCTGTCTTTTGAGTAAAAGAACTCTTGGTCATTTTACCGATAAGACAAGATCCATATTGAGGCCATTCCTCTAATTTCAATGAGTCAAAAAACTCATTTTGGATTAACCTCTAAATTCGAGTAGGATTTATATGTCTCAATCTTAATTGCCATGAATACTAGTTGTTTGATGTGTTAGTTCTCTTCTTATTATTAGGTTCCGTCTGAGTATTATTTATTTGATGACTAATAGAATTAACATAGACAAGATTGCTATACATGTTTTCAAAATAAATAATATTTCCATTTTTACTGATTAAAATAGCAGAATGGAAAGAAATAGAATATCATTGATTAATCAATCTTGAAATTGAAATCAATTTCTGTTCGAAAGTATAAACATATAAAATATCTTTTAGAACTAAAATCCTATTACAATCAAATAAAAGCTCTAACTCTCCCATTGCTTCGGCCCATACTTATATGCTCTATTACCCACCTGAAGTCCATGCTTTCCTATATTTAGTCTCTTTATATTGTTAAATCCCTGCAAGGATTACAGACATGGTCAGTAGCTCTAGAATCCACAATCTAAGTGAATGATGATCTAACCATCAAAATAGAGTCTATCTAAAGAGCAATACTTGAAGAGGACTTGGCTAAGAAATCCTAACAATATTTCTTGAGGTGCTCTTTCTTGCCACACTTGCTATTGGGTTTCACATTAGGCTTAGACGGACCAGGTTTAGGCCTTTTGGGCTAGGCCCCTATGATTTTTTGCCCCCTAGTCTAGAAGATGAATTAGATTGAGAGACCAAAACCTTTGACACAGACATCATGATTTTCTTAGTAGCCTAGAGTTCTTTCATTAATTCAGTTAAAGACATATTCAACTTGTTCGAGCTATAATTTAACTTGAACTGAGAATATGAAACTGGCAAAATCTCAAGAACTATGTCAATTTAGCTCATGGGATCAATTGTTACCCCTAGGATCTCGATCTTCGTGAAATGAGCAATCATCTTGAACATATACTCACGAATCAATGCCCTATCAGCTATCGTAGTGTTCATGATTTCTCTAAGAGCTTCCTATTTTGAGGCCTGGCTTTTTTAAGCAAATATGATGTGCAAGGGTATATCGATATCATATGCAATAGGATAACATATAACATCTAACTATTTCATCTTCTTTCCTCCATACCATCTCAGTCTCACGATCTTATTCTGTGGAATTTTCCCAAATTTTAGGACAAGGGTCGGTTAGAACATATTTATACTGCTCAGCTCTAAGTACTATATTCAAATTTCTTTTCCAGTCCATGCAATTTGGTCCATTAAACTTATTCTCTTTGAGAATAATAGACAAATGACTAAAACTAGACATTTTTATTGATTGGTAAAAAAATTCATTCAGAAAAGTGTTTGTTTTGAAAAACATATAAAAATGCACATTTAAAACATTGTATTATATCCATGATATGGTTGACCAATTAAAACCATTATAAAAAATATTAAAAATTCAGCTCTTAGAAATATTGACAGAACTTCATAGGAAAATTAACAATTTTCCAAGTTAAGTATATAACCATTACAAATTAAACTTCTTCAATGGTTAATTATCTAGAGATAGTTCTATCAATAGGATGGCCACTACTTATATTCCCTACGGATAATCTAATGATAATACCCCTACGGATAATCTAATATTAATACCTCCAACATAAGCTAGTCGATACTAACATATATCCATAGCTTTAATTATAATTCCTCCGTTAATTCTAGATTCTCGTAAAAATCCATCCCATAGGGGGTTATGTTTAGAATGACACGAGGATAACCAAAATTTCTAACAGGAATTTGTGATAAAAGCTGTAGAGTCGTTGGAACCCCTCTCCCACTTAATCTTTTGAGAAAAATAGGCTTTTGAAAAAATGTTCTTTAGAAAATATATTTGTCTTTCGTTAACTTCAGTAAAAATCCAAAATTCAACATTATTCTCTATGTCATGGATAATGCCCTTTAAAAGAATAAACTATGAGTTTTTATTTTTACTATTTAAGTTAAAAACATTTATAGGAAATAAATTTAAAATATTTAAATTCAAATTATTCTCCATGTCAAGAATAATAGCCATTGGGAGAATAAAACATAAATTTTATTTAAAATTCCTATGTTCCCTTTTCAAAACGTTTTTCTTAATCGTTATCTAGAAAAAAAACTAATTTCTCAAAAACTTGTGCATTTGATCACAAAATTAAATAAAATAGTTATCCTAAAAAAAATAAAATTCTTACATATTATTTCTATCCTTTAATTATTATGTGACAAATAATGGATTAAACATCATAATAAAAAACTAAAATAATCTTGTTTAATCCTAAGGTTGTTCCTCCATTCTTTTTTCTTTGAAATCTCTCCATTCCCCAAGTTTTATGTTGTTATAAAACTCCAAAGAACAAATTGAATTTAAAACAACCAAAAACAAGAGCCTATGCCTTTCAAATCGAATCTTACCTGAGTTCTATGGGAAAAGTGAATAAAATCAAATACAAGTGTTTATGCCTTCATACATGAGGTGTGCACGACATCTTCCCATATTGTAAAATCGTACATATCCATGTCATAGTGGGCCTTGTTTTTGTGGAATATTACCCCATCTAATCTCCCTGACAAGGGGTCTTTGCAATGAATTAATAACTTAATACAACATAAACATACTATATCCTCAAAATAGGAAATTTATTAATACGAAAATTCCAAAATACATGAATTTTGAATCCTTCATACAATATTCTAATACTCAAAATATGGCATACAATATATTATGGTGCTTATTTCTTCTCCATCACACTTTTGCTATGCACTCTAATCACCAACCTGAACCACAGAGCCTAAAAGTATATAGAAAAACGTGTGAGTGCAAAACACTCAGTTAATCCCGTGTGTGCTTGTGATATTCATAAAATAAGATTTCATGGTATTTTCTCAACGATACAACTTGTAAACATACATGAGATCGCATACTTGACACATAACAAATATTTTTTTCATATGGAGATTAATAGTCCTACTATCTTTCAAATTCATATTGCAATCACCTCCGAAAGGATCATTAGTCCAACCAGTAACATTAATACCATAAGAACACTAGCCTTATGAACATGAACATAACATATTTCACAATGAGAATGAATTCAGTGGAACACACAATATCCATGTTCATAAAATGCTCATTTTCTTATAAAATCACTTGAAAAAACACAGTAGCTATAAAATAAAGAGGATTCACCTCATCTTTGCTAATTCCTCAAGTAATCAAACGTTTAAAGTTCTAATCTCTTTCTCTCTTCTTTCTCTTTCTTTCTTTCTCTCCTTTCTTCTTCCTTTCTCTTTTGTTCCAACTCACTCTCTTTCTCTTCCTTCATTGTTTTCCTTTCTTCTTTCTTTCTTCTCTTATTCCTTTCTTCCTCTCATTTTTTCCACCCTCTCTCTCTTGCTTCTTTCTTTTCCTTTATCCTCTATTTATTGGTGTTCCAAAAGCTTATGCTAGAAGCTTGGGTGAAAGGTTAGGTAGAAAGTTTATAGGAACACCTGTAAAGTGATTCATCGCTTCTAGAAACCACTAGGGACACTTGGCATGGTGACTCACCTAGCTTAGTCATCCCAAGAATTCTATCAAAACTTAGAGAAAAAGGTAGAAGCTTGAAGAATTATATAGAAAGTAATAGCATTTTGTAGGAAATTCAAGAAACTAGTAGAATATGTGAGAATGTTCATGAATCTTGCTCGGTCAACATTGGTCAAAGACTGGCCAAACTCACTCAAAGTTGGTCCACTAGAGCGCATCACCTTCATTAACCCTTGTGGACCCTATGGCTACTTTATAAAATAGCTTTTGGAAGCTAGAAGAAGACTTTAGAAGCTTTTAGAACCTAATATAATATAAAACAATAGAATAGAATAAAGTAGAAGCTTATGAAATGTTTTAAAAAAGTATAGAATGTTTTAGAAAATTTTAACAAATGGAAGGGTCAAAGCAAAGTCAAATACTCATCTTATCTTTTTGTCAAATAAAATAAAATATAACACTCCCATAAAATATTAATTTCATAAATAATGATTTTTCTTGAAAACAAAAGAAAATAGCTGTACAAAATTTAAGAAAATTCTCAAAAGATCACAAAGATAGTAAAATAAATCTCTTGTCAGGGTAGGATATTACATATAGAAAAAATCACGAGGGATCCACAAAACTATCACAAAGATTTGTTTTTATTGGTAAAGGAACCACCTTTTCCGGTTATTAGCCTAAACATGCTTCTAGATTAAACTTGTGTCTTTGATACCACTTGCAGGACCGCAAGAAAAATTAAACTCGTAGCGAAAGATTAAAGATTAAAAATTTTCACGAGCATAATCTACAAACACTTACTATTTACACATTTTGGTTGAACAACAGGAACTAGATTGATATTTAACGGGGCTTCTTGAATAGGAACTTTGATTTGTTCTATAGGGATGTAAGTCAATCGTTGACTAATTCACATTAAACACATTTTAATCTTTCAGAGTATTTTCTAAACTTACTACAAACTACTGGTGAAAATAGAAATAAAGGGATGAAGATGAATTGAAGAGAGTGGTGGCACACGCACTAAGGAGGCTAGTTTTTTTTTTTTTTCTTTTCGTGATACTTATAGAGAACTTTTCTCAAACATTACCATAACTAAATTTCTATTCACCTCCTCTATCTCTTGTGGCCGGCCACCCTAGGGAGTATAGCCCTAGGGTTCGCACTCTTAAAACCTTAGTGGGCCAGGGTTTTAATTCTTTGAGCTCATAGGTAATTAAATAGTTTTCTTATTAATTAGTTGATCCACTTCAGCCTAATATAAAATTATTTAAGATAATTAATTAATAATCTTAGTTAATAAAACTCGCCCAATACATTATTCTTGCTCAATAAGTAAATATTAGTCTTCTAGAATAATTCTTCCATTATTTATTTCATCCATAAAGCCCATATAGTAAATAAATTACTTAAGTTACTTGAGCTACTCTAGGGACCAAAAGACATATTATTCTTAGCTGCTAAAATGACAAAAATACTTCTGCTAACACATAGTTGTATTTTAATTATTTTAAATATTTCATTTATAACCATATGGAGATATTGACCTCATGAATAATACTGCAAATGCGTTGTCTTTGATCTATAGGCGTAATAATGATAATGCCTCTCTACCTAACACCTATAATTAAGATAGGATAAATGTAATAACACATCTCTTAATGATATTTACCATTCTTTGATATCTAGTCCAATAATCCATGACTACGCGTATGTATCCAATTATCTCGGGGAGCTATCTAAAAGTATACATACTTAGTCATGTTTCCCAGGGCTCTAGATTATTTAGGTTATCCTAGACAATCCCAAAAGGGTGATATCTTCACTAAGTGAAGCATAGAAATTCTATTGTATAAGTCAGTCTTAATTAACCAGAGTATACACCCAATGTATAAGGTTATA
Source organism: Voacanga thouarsii (assembly GCA_026120185.1). NCBI lineage: Eukaryota > Viridiplantae > Streptophyta > Magnoliopsida > Gentianales > Apocynaceae > Voacanga > Voacanga thouarsii. Next base: position 2,193,018 of record JANUWF010001199.1, read on the forward strand.
CATAAGTCTTAGGGTATTCGCCCACGTAGTAGTAGCGATAGACCAATCTTTATTTATTATGGTACTTTATTAAAGATTATAACTGCATGGTTCGGTTCTATGTATTTCAAAATACACTTGCACTATTGGCATAAGTGTACTACTCACTGGTTAAGGATAAACTATTCTCCATTTAGATATTATTGTGTAATGATCTAAACCTTGATGAAGTGTCCAACTTCATCAATCAATCAATAACATTTTTTGTTTATGTGTTAGTAGCTCATAATCTATACCTTACTATGAAAACTTAGTAACAAATTTAAACTTTTAATGTGTAAATATATGTAAACAAACAGCCATTAATGATTGAAATATTTTTTTTTTAATTTCATAAATACAGAGATACATAGTACATTTTTGGCATACATTTCAACATAATAATCATTTAGGAACATTTTAAGAATAGTCATTCTACTTGCTATAGGATTTTACTATCAAGTTACACAGTTGATTACCTTAAATTGAAATATACTATTCATGAAAATAAATGCCTCATATTATTAAAAATAGTATATTACAAATACAAATTGCTTAGGGCATATCCCTAACAAAAATGAGCAATATCTTTTACACAAGGTGTTTAGTTCAACAAATGCCGTATTGTGTGATCATTGGTGGGGGAAGTTGCACTAATGTGATAAGCACTACCTTAGTGAAGAATTTACGATTAGTGACCATGAAAAATCCTAAACCATACAAACTACAATGGTTTAGCGATTGTGGTAAAGTGAAGATAAACAAGTAAGTTAATATTGAGTTTGATATATGGGCCAATAATGAGGTAATGCTGTGTGATGTGTTCTCAATACAAATGGGCCATACGCTGTTGGGAAAGCCTTGGATATTTCATAGAAATGTTATGCATAAGGGGAAGTAAATAAATATACTTTGAAGAAGGATAGGATGAAGATTACTCTACTTCTATTGCCCCTTAAAAATGTGCTTACAAATCAAAAGATCATGAGAGAAGTCGACAACAAGAGAAAGGTGTTGAGAAAGAAGCACAAACATGAGAGAAAAGAAGTAGAATATAATAAGAGTACAAGAAAGAATGAGAGTAGTGTTAGGCACAAAATTATCGTATTTCGATAACCCTTTTACTTGGCTTTTGCTTGATCTTTTGTATGATCATGGATAATTTCTACTCATTTTGTGTTCTTTTGTATTTCTTGGTACTTTAGATGAAAATGAGTAAAAACGGTGTTTAAATGATGATTTTGGAAACAAGGATGATTGCTAAGAGCTTTTGAATGATTTGGAAGGTGTTTTGGAAAGTTTACAATGTTTGTGCATGAGAAAATTCAAGGCCATGCACCAAACCGTGCTAAATAGAGCAAGATGTGATGATCAGTATTTTTGCATGGGCAGATGCATGGCCGTGCATGCAAGCCGTGCAGGGGATAGTGCACATGCATGAATCAAGCAATGCTACTATCGAGAAAAAGCTCTACAAAGTGCACGAGATGAATGCATGGCCGTGTGTACATGCCGTGCAACGTCCCTAAATATTTTACAAAGTCCTAAATCACTCCAATGGAAGTGCAAACTTCTCTAATTCTTTCAAAGATGGTTTAGAAACTTATAAATAGGTTTTGGTTGATCCAATTCACAGTCAATCATAAGGAATCACACCAACTCACAGCTAAACATAATTCTTTGAAGGAAATGAAGCAAATGAAGGCTCAAGAAGGGGAAATGAGGCTTTGGGGGCTCATCAAGTTTTATCACTCAATCTTTGTCTTATTTCTTTCTTTTTTCTGATTGTATTATATTTTTTTTTTTTATGTTCAAGATAATTGGTGTCTATCTTGTCCATAAGTCTTGTTTCGAGTATTGATTTTGGTACTTTGTGTTATTTCAAGACAATTAAAGATTCTATCTTTATTCTTGTTAAGATTACATCTTGAGTATTTATGTAATTTTGAATTCCTGTTCTTATCAATTGTGTTGAGTTTTTTTATGCATGGGCCCGCGTATTTGATATGCATGATTGAAGAGCTAAGATAGTTTGTGTCTTGATTGGTTTTTTTATTCCTTTAGAAATCGTGTTAAGTTTATTGTGATTAATCAATATAGTTAACTTACATTGCTGATAATCCAAGTTAATTGATCTTTTAATTAACTATTTAGGTAGCATGTATTGATATTTGTTAGGTTACTTGATGAGGATTGATAGGGAATTGTGTGATTCAACTTGCATATGTTTGTAGAATATATCCTAACTTGATGTTGATGTTGCCTTGATATGTTTATTAATCTTGTAATAAGTCTATGACAATTGGTTAATTGAAGTATTAATGTATTTAAGAAAAGGTTAATCAAATTGAAGTAGATTGAGAAAAGGTTAGGGGTGAATTGGGAGTGTTTGATAAAAAGTAATCCATATAAACAGGGGTAGGAATTTTTGGTAGTTTTACAAGAGTGCTAAAATAAACAACTTAATGTAATCGCATCTATGATGAGTTTCTAATTTGGTCGCAAGCATGATCCTAAAACAAGTGGTTTCCTAATTGGCTTGGATTTGTTTTTTATTTCTTATTTTTTTTCCTTATATATTTATGTTCTAGACTTAGTGGTTTCCTATTTCCTTCCCCTAATTTACTTTACATTTTAAGACATCATAAGATTTATTAAAGTTAACTATCCAAGGTTTGTTCAGAAGATTAAAGATAAGGAGAGAATATAAGAGTATACTTCTCTTAATTTCCTTATGGGTTGATATCCTACTTATTGCTATAATACGTTATATTTTAGGGAGAAGGGTTTATAAATTTCTTTCTATTGAGTGCATGATGACCGCATTTAAATTACCCTATTTTAAATGTCGTAATCTCCTACAACAGAAATGGCACCATTGCCAAGTAACTCTGTCTTTTTGTCTTAATATTGGGAACAACTCTTGCGTTTGTTATACCTGATGAATTCTTTTGGTGTTGTTTTTCTTTTTCTTGTTCTCTTATGTTTTCTTTTATTTTTTCTTTTCACCTTTGTTCTTGTTTATTTTTTTAGGATCTTCTATTTTGGTGTATGAATCTTATATGTGGGAAGATGCGTGGAACAAGGAAAACACATCAAGGTGTCTAAAGTCAAATCCTCAGAGGACAAAGAATTATGACGAAGTAACTTATCGCATGCAAGATAATTAAATCCAATATAAGTTTTCTACAATTGGTGCCTCCCTAATGAGCTAATTGGCCATACCCTAGGGAGTCTTTCCCTCTTTGAGTCATTTTTTATTTTAGATAAGTGATCACATTATGTTGAGTCTTCATTTATTTTTTGGTATGTTTGTTATAGCTAGGTTAGGTTTCTTTTCTTTTCATTAATAAGTTACTTGATCACTTTTTTTTATTTTTTACTATTTGTTATTATTTTTATTTTTGAGTCTATTTTGTAAGGGAAATGTTTTGTCACAAGGCATAACATATCACAATTGGAAAAAGATTTTGAAAGTTTCATGTTGTTGTTAAAAACATTTTGAAAAACATTCCAGTAAGGTTGCACAGCCAGTGGCATGGCCACGCGTCAAGTCGTGTCCAATTGCATGGTCGTGCAACCTACACGTTCTTTTAAATTCTCAAATTTTCAAAACTCAATAGATTTGCATGGCATGTTGCATGCATGTGCATGACTTGTTGCATGCCTATGTAACAAGCCATGCATAGGTAAATCTTTTCTTCTACAATTTTCACTGGTTTGTTCATGCACGTGCCATATCCAGTGTATGCCTTATTCCTTTTTCATCCCAAAATATTGATGGTTTTGTAATCTTTCAATCCTTGTCCTTTGTTTGTGTTTTGTTTTTCTTTGTTTTCATATTTTTGTTGTGTCTTGATTAGGTTAGTTTAGGTAGAGTCTTTTTGTCTTATTGTTTTTGTCAAGGAATCCTTTCTTTCGAACATATGCTTTGAATTCAAACTTCTTTATTTTCCAGCCTTGAAGCTTTTCATATGGAGTATATTTATTACCACTTCTGGAGCATATTTATTTATTGGCATGTGGCAATTATGGAGTTTATTGATCTTGGAAAGTATTTCTTTTTCCTCTCCATTTATCTACTCAATCCTTTTTAGCGAAACATTCTTGTTCTATTTTCCTCCATTAAGGATAATGCACAATTTAAGCATGGGAATAGGACATGCAAATTGTTTTCCCAAATCTCAACTTCTGGAGTTTATTGATTTTTGGGAATTTGGCAATCACATAATTGCATGCACAAATTCACTTGGGAAGTTTCAAATTTCTTTACCCCTTCATCTTTCGGTCCCTTTAGTTGTACTCTATTACTTTATTTTCGTCCATTGAGGACAATGTTTGGTATAGGAGTGTGGAATGGAATTGAGATTCTTTTTCGAAGACTTTGTGTGAAATTGGGCAAAAGAAATTTTTGAAAATCTTTAGACATTTTTTTTTTTTTTTTACAAATTGGAAGGGCTAATTCTTTCTTTTTGGCTTTGAAATATAATTTGATGTTTATTTGGTTCAGTTGATTTTTGTTAAACTTTTATACTAGGTTAAAGATATTTAAGTCTTGTGAATTTAGTTTAACCTTATTTATTTCTTAGTAGATGTTTAAGGCTTTTAATTTTGAAAAGGTTATATAAATTTTGTGAAGAAGTAAAAGTTTGGTATGTGTGCTAATTTTTGTTGAAAACATTATCTAGACTAGTCTTAAATTAGGGTTTAAGTAAATAGGATGGAAAAAAAATGAGATGTAAGTGTCTAAAATTGGTTGTATTTTCTTGAGTGAAAAAAAAAAAGAAGAAGAATGGACTGATATGGTGAGATAGAGTGAAATACACTCACTTGAGACAATAAATCCCAAGAAAAAAAGAGTGAAAGGAAAAAAAAAAAAAGTGGCAAGCAAAAAAGATAAGAGAAGGGATGCAAATGCCTATTCTAGTTGCATGACCTTGAGTGTGAGCAAAATCCTAGCTTGCTACCCAATTTGTAGTAGTTTTGACAAGTACAAATAAATAAAAAAAAGACTTCAATTAGTTACATATTCTTAACTTATATGATTTGCATTTCTTATATGTTTTGATCAATGAAGAGAGTGGAATGCATTGAATGGATATAAACTTTTTAAACTAACTTTAATGGCCTTAGATATATTGGATCTAATATATGTGTTTGTCGTAAGACTTCTTAATTGAATAAGTGTTATGTTGTTTTTAAATATGAAATGGAAAATGGCATCCCCACCATACTTCTGAAAATTGGCATTTCATGTCTTTTAAATCTTTTTTAAAAAATTGTTTTGTCTGAGGACGTGCAAAATGTGAAATGTTGAGGTATTTGTTAGGTGTGAAATTATTAAATTTTCATAGCCCTTTTACTTGGCTGTTGCATGATCTTTTGTGTAATTGTGGATAGTTTCTACTTATTTTGTATTCTCGGTGTTTCTAGGTAATTTAGATTACAAATATGTAAAAATGGCATTTTAATGATGATTTTTGGAAACAAGGATGATTGCCAAGAGCTTTGGAATGATTTGGAAGGTGTTTTGAACAGTTTTGGAAAGTTTCCAATTGATGCGCTAAATTTAGGCATATAAAAATCATGCAACTTTGTATCCATTCCCAATCAAGTTTAAATTAAAACATTAACCCTAAATTACACATATGAGTAAGTGCACTCATCATTAAGCATAATATAAGGCATTAACGAGTATCGATCCTCAAGGAAAGTACATACTAATTACTTTTCTTTCAATGTTTAACCTATTAATTAGATTGATAAAGAGTAAAAATAAATATAAATATAAAGACAAAATATATACACAACTTTCAGAGAGAAAAGCGTGTGGTTAAATAGTTATTCTTGAGAACATGACATGAACTATCCAACATTTATCACAATCAATCAATATCTTGGCACCATGAAGGAATAAAGATAGATTCCACTTCTTTCCCAATTCATGGAATCACTATTTCCTTATAAATTTAGCAGTTTTCCTAATCAAACCAACATAGCCAGAAAAATGCATTAAACTCATTCCTTATGAATATCCTTATACTCTAGGCAATATAAACATGAAATTAGCCAATGACCCTATGACTTAGGTTCAATTCTTAACCTTCTTTCCGAGTCCAGTTAAGATAACAGTTATATAGAATTAATTAAATTGAACTCAATCTAACTTCGTTTTCCAAGTCCATTATAAAGAAATCAATTTCATCTATCTACCAAAAAAAAAAAAAAAGCAGCTAATCAAATACCAAGTATAACAATTAATTGGTCAAAGATTAAATATATTACAATATCATGAATCCAAAAATAACATTCAATTACAATTAAAACATTAATCTCATCATTGTTCAAAGAAAAAGAAAACAAAGGTCTTAGAAAGAACTTATAGATAAGCCCTCTTCTTCCTCATTTGAGAACCTCCTTGAACAATGCTCTCTTGAGTGATGAATTTCTTCTTCAAAGAGTCAATTGAGTTTTTCCCCCCCCTTCAATCTATTGAATCCCCCCATATACTTAACTCGTTCTTGGTTAAATAGGCATATGAACTACTAAAAGTTGTCCTTCAAAAGCCCTGGGCTGAGCATAAGTTAGAAATAAGTTAACCTCCTTGTAAATTTTCAATTTAACTTGAAAAAGGACTTTGAACTGCTAAAATAGAGCATGGTTGGCGCCTGGTCACTTCTTTTGGACCGACGCTAGAAATCTCTCGGTTTGAGCAATGCATCCCCTACTTTTCCAGAATCAAGCCACGACCAGTTCAACCATTTTGAGTAGGCACCAGGCCAAGTTTGGAAATCTACAATTTCATTCTAAATCATTCAATTCTGGTGCAAATTCACCAAGAACACTTTCCATAAGAAAAACATCAAATAGGAATGGAAATGATTAGTTATTAAATCAAAAGTACCACAAAACATCCTCAAATAACCAGAGAAATATAGACATATATTAGGCCCTATCAACAACGCATGTGCCTGGGATGGTGCATGGTCATATACCAAACCGTGCCAAATAGAGTATGACAAGATGATCAGTATTTTTGCAGGTGCAGATGCATGGTCATGCATGCAAGTCATGTATGTGTAAGGGATGGTGCAGAAGCATGCATCAAGCCATGCCAGTGTGGAGAAAAAGCTCAGCAAAGTGCACAGGATGAATGAACAGGCGAGCATACATGCCGTGTAATGTCCTTGAACATTTTAGAAATTCCTAAACCACTGTAAATGTAATATCTTGTAAAATTTTCACTCTAGTTAGTGACAATTTTTGATAGGATGAGTATTTGTATATGAGTTGAGAATTAAAGTTGATCAGTGCAATGAAATGAACATTTTGGTATAAATTATGTTTTTGGGGCTATTATCGTAATTTTTATCGCGAATAGAGAAAAATTGAAAAAGAATTTCAAAATTCTGATTCCCACCATTGCGATTAGTAAAATGTGTAGATTTCGTTGTTGGAAGAAAAAGTTTTCCCGATTGGAATATTTACTGACCCGAATTTTAATTCATTCTTGAGAAAATTAAAAAAAACGACCAAAATTGAAAAATATGGCACCATGTGATTGGTGGATGGGACAAATGTAAGAATATTAGTGATTGCATGAAATATTCATGGACGAGTTATATTTCATAAAGCTTATCAAATAGGTTTTATGAAATAATTAAAATATAAGCTACCAAATGGAAAATTTACATATTGGTTACAATTTGACCATTAAAATATAAGATAGCCCACAATAGCATTAAATGACTTGTGGCCTAATTGGTCACAATTTGACCATGAATGGCAATGAAGACAAAGGAAAACTGGCAGCAAGGGAATAAAAAGGAAGAAGCAAAAGAAAAGAAAAGAAGAGAAAAAAGGAAGAAAATAGCTAGATAAATTAAGGAGAAAATGAAAAAGGTGAGCGAGAGAGTTTTTATACAAGAAAGGAAGGAGTACTTGGGATATTTTGATAGGACCTAATTTTGTCTATATTTTCCTAGTTATTTCAAGTTGCTTTGTGATACTTTTGATTCAGTAACTAGTCATTTCCATTTATATTTGATATTTTGCTTGTGGAAGTGTTTTTGGTGATTTTGTATAGGAATTGGAGGATTTGGAGCGAAATTGTGAAATTGCAATATAGACTCGGTGACTGCTAAACATTACCAACTTGACCCTAGCTGTAATATGTAAAAACAGAGCAAAAATAGAGCAAACTAGTGAAATTTCAGTGTTTGACCGGCGCTAGTTCAAGCGAAACGACCCGGTGCCGGCCCAACTCTATTTGTGGCGGTTTAGAGTTCTTTTTCCCATGGAATTGGGAATTTCCGAAGAGGTTTATTTGCTGCTAACCTATACTTAGCCTATGACTTCTAGGGAACGTTTTTTGTAACCAAAAGGCCTATTTAAGGAAGAAAATGTGAGGATCAACATATGAATTCAAGGAATCAAAGCTGAAGTCACTCATTGAAGAGGAATTCGTGGAGCATTGTTTCAATGAAGTTTTCAAGGGAAGAAGAAGAGGGCTTGTCTATGAGTTATTTCTAAATCCTTTTGCTTTCTTTTTCTTTGAACAATTATGAGATTAATGTTTTAAGTGCATTTGAATATTATTTTTGGATTTATGATGATAAATTAATTTAGTCTTTTGTTCAATTAATTACTCTTCTTGGTATTTGATAACTTGTATTTAATAGTGAATTAATGAGATTGGACTATGCTTCTAATTAACTTTAGAAAGAAGTTAGGAGATAATCTTCATTTCTCAATTCTTGATTTATTTTCTAAGCTAACTCGAGGGAGAGGTTAAGTCAAGATTAAGTATCAAAGGTTGTTGATTTCACTTAGAGATAGGGGCATTAATGAATTTCATGCCATTGTCACCTAGAGATAGTGATAATTATCATGGATTTATATTCTATGCATCTTTTTGTTGTTTTAGTGAGACTGGGATGTCCATTGGAATTGACTAAGAATAGTGAGGTTATAACTTGAGTGTGAGTGGATTCTACATTAACTCTATCATGGTGCCAATGAAAAGTGATTAATTGTGATAATTGTTAATAGTTCATTATTATGTTATTAAGAATAACTATTTAATTACATATTTTTCTCTCTAGGAGTTGCGTATATATTTTATCTTTAATCTTTATTTTTATTTTTTATCACTCTAATTGATATGTTAAATAGTGAATAAAAAATGACTACTGCGTATATGTTTCTTGCGGATCGATGCTCGTTAATGCCCTATATTATGCTTAATGATGAGTACACTTGCTTATATGTGTGATTTTAGGATTAATGTTTTTAATTTAAATTTGATTGGAAATGGATTCAAAATTATATAATTTTTATAACCCAAATCTAACGTATGACGTTTTTGGCACCGTTGCTGTGGAATAATATCGTGAAAGCTTGGAGTTCATTGATTTAGCCATGTTTATATGTCTATGTGTGTGTGTGTGTGTGTGTGTGTGTTGAAGAGAATGGAGAGGATTTGGTTGCAGCCGAAATTCTGTGGGAATAGGGTGGTCGAATTGTTTGAGAGGGTTTTGGTAATTGATTTTCTGGTTTGAGTGGAAAAGGAAAGCTGGTTGTTTGAAATCCAAAAAGAATATTTTTGGAAACAAAATATGGTAAGAAGATCTTTGATGGAGGAGAGCTTTTGGAAGCTCCAATGGCCGGCTGAGTGGCTAGGGTTTTTGCTGGGATGACAACTGTTCAAGGGAGCTTAATGGTGGATGAAAAGTGATGTGCAATGGTGAAGAGATTTTCTGGTTGTTTGGGGGGTGATTCTATGGTAGCTTGCTAAATATGTTTGCTGGAATTTTGGTCTTCAATCAAGGGCTTGATTGGAGTGATTGATGGAGATATTTTAGGAGCAACCATGGATTGGTTTTCAAGTAGAATGCTGGGGAAGATGATGAAGCTCAGTTCATGGCTGTTCAAGGGGAGTTTGTACAGAAAAATGGTGGAGGTTTCGGACAAGGCTGAAGGAGAAGCAAAGCTGGAAAAATCCTGAACAGATTTCGCAAGTTTGCTGGAATTTTTCTGGGCAGATTTTGTTGCCATTTTCTTGTCAGCTTGTAGAAGATTTGAAGGGGTATTTAGAGGTTTTTCAAGGTTGGTTTCCAGCCTTCTTTATGGAGGAAAAACGTGGTTAAGTTGCTAGGTGAAAAACTGGATGAAACAACTTAGTTTTAGTTCACTAATGCTGCGAAAGTTGCCCAGAAAATTTTCTGGTTTGCACAGATTGTGCAGCTCGGTTTTGGCTAGGATTTTCAGTCTTCAAGCCAAGTGAAGTGGCCATTTTTATAGCAGCAGTTGGGAGGAAAAGATGGCTGAAATTTTTGACACTTGGACTGAACAAGAAGCTGGAAAAATTTCAGTTTACAACATGAAGGAAATGAACACAGCTAGGTAGGAGTTTTGAAGTTTCAACTATGGAGATTAATTCTCTTGGGAACCTCCCCAAAACTCCTTCCCATTTTCGGCCACAAGATAACTCATTCATAGCCATTTTCGAAACCTAAACCTCATAGAACCTTGATGGAATTTTCTGGAAACAAAATGGCTTAGATAAATTACTCCACCTAATTGATTAAGAATTATGGAAAGCTAGAGATTAAGAAGGGTATGAAACCCTTTAGAATTTTTTTTTTTTTTGTAGGGCACAAGAATAGGACTAGGACATTCCTATCATGTCTCCCCTAGGGCAACACCCCTTCTCTTTCCTAAAGCATACAAGGCCGAAATATAGCCTTCCCAAATAAAAAGAAAAATTTAATCATGCTAAACTCCAATAATGGAATTTGAACCCAAGACCTCAAGAATTAATTCCAAAGCTCTAACCACTACACCACAACAACTCTTGTTCTTATTTCTCTCCCGAATATTTTTCCTATTTAATCCTCAAACTATCTTCCTATTTTCACCTCAAGCAAAAATTACCATTTTACCCTTCTTACTCAATAAACACAATTAAGCTATCTAGACTACAAATCACATATCTAAAGCACATAAAATCATATAAAAATATATTTATATATGCAAGAAAATATGATTTGCATCCCAACCCCCTTACTCTAAGGTTGGTTTTAACTGGGGTTTCAGAAATTAATTCTAATAATATATTATTATTATTATTTTCAATAAAATATTTATTTATTTAACTAATAAAATAATAATATTTTTAAATAATACTCTATTTCAAACCTACCTATTGTTTTCGAGGTTTATAGGTTAAATTGAATAATAATCCTAATTAAATTAATAACAAAAATGCAAATAAAAATAATTTTAGAATTAACAAAGAAAATAGATTTTACCAAAATTTCCTATTGTTAGAAAAGATCCATGAACACATTCCCATATAATAAATAATATGCTAATCCATCCATAAACATAAACTTGAATCAACATATACTAACACATGGCCAATCTCCTACTAGGTATAATCATCATCTATGGCATTATTGAAAAATAAGAACATAAAAGCCTAATCTCCAATCGTGTCATAATATCTATCATGCATCAAAACATCCATAAATTCCTTTAATCATAATGAGCATATAATAATTCAAAAGAAAAATCCATAAGTCCTAATCATACATTCCAACTCTCATGTCCTAACTCCATCCCCTTCATCCACATACATATACTCAACTCATACTTTATTTACTCATCCTCTCAACATCTAGGAGCCTTGATTCCAGAAATTAAAAAGGAAGATTTAAGGAAAAATACTTAATGGATGATTGCTTTGATGAAAGCTTCCTTGGTTAGTGAAGATTCACATGAGCTTGAGAGCCTTTAGTGGTCCGAAAAATAGACATGATTGATCAGCACCATTTCGGTTGAGAGGGAGAGAGAGAGAGAGAGAGATAAATGACATTTGAAAGAAATATTAGAAGTTAGTAGAAGTGGAAGAATAAGGAGATTGTTCTTATTTTACCTTTTGGTGTTCTTGGAACCTTCAACAAAAAAGTTGGTTTTGATCTGTTGGAAATTCTACTTTATGTGATTTCATGTTATAAAGGCCAGAAGTGAAGACTATAGGTTGAATATGGATGATCTGGAGTGTTTGGGAGTGATTGGAGGTGTTTAGGATGGGTTTAGGCTTGAAGATGAGAAGTGTGTGTTCATGGTGTTCTAGAGAGAGTTTGAGAGAAAATGGCTTCGAGAGTTGCTGGAATTATGATGGCCGAATGGCCTAGTGTAGAAGGGAGTTTTGGTTATCAAGAATGAGGGAGAAGATTTTCAATTTTTTTTTTTTTGAAATTCAAATGGAGGAAAATGAGGAGTTGTTTGAGGTAAAAGATTAGTTAATGGAGTTTGTTCATGGAAGGTCTTTTGTTCTTCAATGGCGTAAGGCTAAATTAGCTAGGTTTTAATCAAAGAATGAAGGGTTGTTTAGTACATAAGGCTGGCCGAAAATGGATTATAATGGCAGAGAATTTTCTAGTTTGATCACTTGCTATGGAGTGTTTTAATGGAGCAAAAATCTGTAATTTAGTTTGAAGTTTGAATAAGTTTTGGATAGAGTAATCTTAGGAGCTTTTTGAGGTGTGATCATAGAGTCCAAACATTCAAGGTTGGTATGGAGGCCAAGGTGTTCAGTCCATGGCTGAACAAGGTCCGAATTGTAGAGTTTTGAGTGAAGAATTTTGTCTTTTGTCTTGAGAAAACAAGCTGGAAAATTTCTGGAATTTAATGCTTCAAGAATGCTTGGAATGGAGATGTTTTTGGTGCAGAATTTTCTGCTCTTTTTGGCACGATTTTGTAGCTGGTTCTTAAGGGTGTTTGAAGGTCTTTTAATGGTGATTTTCTAGCTTTCATCTTTAAGAAAAACAGAGGAAGTTCCAGCTATTCTTATGATCTAATGGAGGCTTCAAATTCTAGGTTTATTACAGCAAAATTGCTGGAACAAAATTATGGTTTTGGGAGGGTTGTGCAGTCCGAAAATTCACTGAATTTCCAGCCTTCAACCTTACATGAAATGTCCATTTTTCTAGCAATCATTGGGTAAGAAAGTTGGCTGAAACTTTCGAGAACAACCTTGAAAGAATTCTGGAAAATTTTCCAGATTTTCCTTTACGAAAACATGAACAAGATGAAGATGGAGTCTGAAGGAATAGCTATGGTGTTTTCTTTTCCTTAGAATTCCTACCTAATTCTCCTCCCTATTTCGTCCTCATCTATCCCGCAAGAGCTGATTTTTGAATTCTAATGCTAGGGATTCATCACATAAGTTTTGGGAATAAAAATGGATTAATGAATTAAGGATAGTTTAAATTATAAAGATGTTAGGACAAGACTAGCTAAATTAAAGGGAACAAGAATTCCTTTAGAATTCTTTTTAAGAAAAGATCACATGATCAAGATATTACCTTCGTGTCTCCCTTAAGACAACATTCCTATCTTTAAGGAATGTAAGAAAATCAAAAATTCAAACATGGTTAAGATAATTATGAATAAAACTTAAGTGATGGGATTTGAACTTAAGACCTTAGAGATTAATTCACGAAGCTCTAACCACTTAACCACACTAACTTTTGTTTTTATTTTCTCACCCAAATATTCTTCTTATCTAAACCTTAAGCCGTTTTTCTATTTTGACTTCAAGAAAGATTACATTTTTACCCTTTCTATCCATCAAGCATTAATAAGCCATTTGACCTATAAACCATAATTCTAGGGCACATAAAATCATCCAAAAAGTATATTTTTATGCATTAGAACATGATATGCATCTTATCCCCTTACTCTAGGGTTGGCTTTAGGTGGGGCTTTACAATACAACATCTGGATAATAATAATAATAATTCTGGTCGGGGAGAATGATGGAAGAGTTTGATCAAGCCATAGAATGCTTTTTAAAGTTCCACCCTCCGGAATTCCAAGAGAAACCTGATAAGGAATAAGAAGCTGAGACTTAGGTTGAGAGGATGGAAATTATTTTTGTGGCTCTATATTATTCAGAGAAAAGGAAACTACAGTTTGTAACATTTTAGTTACAAGATCCTGCACGGGATTGGTGGAATTGGGAGAAGGAAATATGGGAATGAGAATGGTCATACTTTAAAGTTAGTTTTAAGAGGGAATTCATTCCTACCTGGGTTGTGAAATGAAAGGAGAATGTGTTCTAGAATTTTAAGCAAAGGTGTTAGGCGGTAGGATAGTTTACAGTAGATTTTACCCGACTATTAAAATACTACCCTTTCTTGGTACAGTCAGAGGCTTATTATGAAACCGCAGTCAAAACCAACCTTAGAGTAAGGGGGTTGGGATGCATATAATATTTTATTGCATGTTTAAATATTGTATATGATTTTATGTGCATTGAATTTGTGTTTTATAGTCTAGGGGGCTTGATTATGATTATTGAGTGAGAAGGGCAAAATGGTAATTTTTGCTTGAGGTGGAAAAAGGGAGATAGCTTGAGGATTGAATAAGAAAATATTTTTAGGGGGGAAAAAAGAATACGAGTTGTTGTGGTTTAGTGGTTAGAGCTTTGGAATTAATTCTTGAGGTCTTGAGTTCAAATTCCTTCATAGGAGCTTTAGCTTGGTTAAATTTTATTTTTGCTTGGGAAGTATCATTTTCGGCCTTATGTGTTGGGAGTAAGGTAGAGATGTTGTCCTAAGAGAGACATGATAGGAATATCCAAATCCTATTCCTTTGCTCTACACAAAATTCGTAAGGGGAATTTATTTCCTCTTGATCCTTAATTTTTCCTATTTCTCAACTCATTAGTTTGATCAAATTGTTCTAGCCATTTTCTTTCCAAAAATTCCAGCAAGGTGTTGTGGCTTTGAAGGTTCAAAATTTCTTAGTAAAAGACATCTTATGGACTAAAGCAATGGAAGAGGGGGAAGGATTTCAAGTGAATTAAATTTCTCTAGTGAACTTTCTAAAAATTCCCTCTAGCTAAGTTCATCTTCCTTCATGCATGGAGCTGAAATTTTTCCCAGCTTTGTGTGCCTTCAAGGTGTCGAAAATCTTAGCCATTATTCCCTCCCAAATGTTGTCAGAAAATGGCCCTTTTGATCAGCTCAGAACTTGAATTTTTCTGGCCATTTTCAGATTGCACAAAAGCTGTGCAAAACCAGGAAAATTCCTGGGCAAATTCACAGCTTGCGAGGTTCGAAACTAAGCTGTTTTCTTCCAGTTTTTGTTCAGCATCTTAGCCACATTTTTCCTCCATGAAGGAGGTTGGAAACCAGTCTTGAAAAGCCCTAAAATTCCACTTCAAACTCCCTGCAAACTGACTGGAAAAGGGCAGCCGAAAACTGCCCAGAAATTCCAGCAAGCAGCGAAATCCTGTGCAGAAATTTTCCAGCCTTGGTTCCTAATTCATCCCTAGCCGAAACTCCATCCTTATTCTGCACAAATCACCCTTAAACCTTCAATAACTGAACTCCATTATCCTCCTCAAGCTTCTGCACGAAAATCCAGTCATGGCTGCCTAAAAGATTTCCAAAAAAATCTACAGTCATACCTTGATTTGGATACAAAAATTCCAGCCACCATGATTTAACAACTTTCCATAAAATATACCTCAAACAACCAGAGCTTCCCTTCACCATTACACTCCTTATTTTCGGCCACCCTTAGCCTCTCTCAACCAGCATTCCTCTAGCCGAAACACTACCCAACAATTCGGCAATGGAAAACTTCCAAAAGCTCTCCAATAATCAAAGATATTCTTGAATATTTAGTTTCCAAATTTACTTTCTAAAAATATTCTTCAAGGATTTCGACAACTAGCCTTTCCTTTTCCCTGCCAAACCAGAGAATCATCTTCCTAAACCCTACAACCAATTCGGCCAGACCTAATCCTCCAGAATTTCGGCAGCTGCAAATCAAAACCTCTCAATTCCCTTCAACCTTTAAGAACACATAGCACACTAAGAACACCTACTCCTTCCTTTCACCTAATACCTCTCCAAATCACTTCAAACCACTGCTAAAAACTCCAAAATTCATCTACTCACTGCCGTGAGTCCATCCACACCATTCTTAACATCAAACTCCAAAATCCAACTTGCTAGTTTGGATAAAAAACCAAAAATTTTGTGAAGACTCAAGAATACCTTCAAGGTAGGTTTGTTCTAATAACTTCATCTTCAACAATCTTGATCTCTAATGAATATATATAAAATAAACATGCTAATGGACTCTTTCTCTCTCTCTTTCTCTCTCCCCCCCTTGGCCGAATGACTTCTTCACCAATGCCCATGCTTTCATCATCTTCCTTGGACGAATTTAGACCTCTAGGAGTTGAGATCCATTTGAAACTCCTTCAAGGTATTCATCAATCAAGTAAGCCTTTTCAACCCTCCTTGTAAATTCTAGATTCATGTCTCTAGGACGTTATTAGTAGGAGATGGATTATGAATAGGATTTGAGCATGTGGTGTTGTGATGAGTTGAGATTGAAGCATGAATGAATGTGTGTATATGATGGAGATGGGATTGATGCATGTGATGATCTATCTTGGATGATATTATCATGTTTTAGGGTTTAATGCATGTCTCCATGTTCTGAGTGATGTATGTGATCAAGGATGCGAGAGATTATGTCATCTATGATGAATAGGATTTATATTCTTGGTTGATTTTTGAAGCCATGATCATATTTATGCTAGTAGGAGTTAGATCATGTCTTGATAAATTTCTATCTATGCTTATATGCATGATTTGGATGATTTGATGAATTGAAGGATTGTATATGTCCATGATTGTGGTTAGCAATAGGACTATGGTCATGATCTAGTTGTCCCTAAGCTAATTTTATTTCTTCAATAAAATATTTAATATTATGATTTTTTGCTAGTAATTTCGAAAACCCCTAGGAGGGGTAGATTTGGAATATTATATATATAATAAGGATATTTTAGTCAAATAAATAATAGCTTTTGCTAGAAAAATAAAATATATAGATATTATATATAAAATGATAATATCAAATAAAGCCTTTTATGAAAATAATCATGATAAGTCAAATATTTACTATTAAAATTTAATTATTATCTTTTAACCAAAACCTACTAAAATTTATTTAGTATCTTTTAATCAAGACTCATTAAAATTTATTTTCAACTAATTTTAATTATCAATTATTTTC
Source organism: Voacanga thouarsii (assembly GCA_026120185.1). Classification (NCBI taxonomy): domain Eukaryota; kingdom Viridiplantae; phylum Streptophyta; class Magnoliopsida; order Gentianales; family Apocynaceae; genus Voacanga; species Voacanga thouarsii. Next base: position 2,210,148 of record JANUWF010001199.1, read on the forward strand.
TAGCAATTAATTATTAATAAATTATTATTTTACCTAGTACCACATAGAACTTTTCATTAAATAAACTCTAAATTATTTTAACAAGATTTAAACCTTCAACTTATTAGTACCTATTTCCCAAAACTCTAATTATTTTAAATATCAAAATTAGCCTTGGCTTATAAACCTTTTTATTTATTATTTGGCCTTAAAGCTTGGGACACTATGATCATAGTTGTAGTAGTGAGTTGAGTTAGTTTATTTGTGAAAGTGAATTTTAGCTTGAGTTTGATTGTGATTTGTATTTACCCTATGCGGGGTTAGGTCAGCTGTTAGAGACCTTTGTTGTGAGCAAGGATCAGGTAAGCTCCTGCATAAAACCTAGTTGATGAAAAATGATTTTTTTTTTTATGGCAAGCCAAATGTAGAGAGCATGGTCACTCATTTCTGTAAAGGCAATTGAGGAATATTTCCATTCTCATTTCAGACAAATAAATTATTTGCAAATCAAGGGGCGGTATTACTCAAAACCTAAAACTCTTTCTAAAACCAGTTTTGCCTGAAACTTTGGAAAACCTTAATTGTCATTTTCATGTGGAACTATGTTTTGTTCATTTTTCCCAAGTGAGATACGTTACGTTGAGTACTCAATAAGGGTAGGCTAGTAGTACTAGTTTTGAAGAGCAAGAGTGAGTCTTCCGGCAGGAGGCCACCTCCAGAAGATAAGTTCAACTTAGAGAAATGTCAGTACTACTTAGTCATGCCGGTCCAAACTAGCAGTTTTTATTTCAGTCAAGTAACTGTGTTATGCCGGAATGGACACCCGGTTGTTGTTTGGGTATAGAGAAGGAGGAGTATCTTGCCCGGTAAGCCAATCACCTACCTTTTGTCAGTCTACACAAAGTGTGGCATTCTGACCGCCAGTATGCACAAACTGTGGCATACTGACCATGTGGACATGGGGCCCAACGTGTGGTAACCCATGACCACCCTTTTTGAGTAGTTGATTTTATTGTGCACTTGTACGGTTTCAAAAAGAGGAAAACACCACTCTTGCTTTTGACTAATGTTTATTGCTTGCCCATATTTCTCTTATAAAGATTTCACACTTTGCATCCATGAACTGTTTTCACTGAACACCCAAAGCACACACGGACTTACTGAGATTTCTGTCTCATCACCTTTTTACTATGATTTCAGGTCGATCCTGCTGTGGGGATGAGTAGCTAGTGTTATCTACCTTGGAAAAGAATGTTGTCATTCATTTATTTTTTTATGTATTACTTTGGGGAGTTGAGAGTGGATGATTTTATTTATGTATTTGTTTTTCTTTTGGGAATTCTTGGATTTATTCTGGGGTTTAACCCTCAATTGCCAGTGTTCCAGAAGAATAAATTAATTCTAACCCGAATATTTTAGTACTTGTTCCTGGAATCCATGACTCATCATATGTATCAATTGGAACCATTTCTAATATACAATCGCTTTAGCCAAGGACTTCTCGAGTAGTGATTCCTACAAGTGGCTATGAGATATTCGCTCATACTATTAAGAGTGGTGAATTCTTTATTGATCATTTTAAGTACTTTCATTTACTTGATGTTGTACCTAATATCAATCCCATAGATGGTCTTGTCAGGACTCTAGAAATTGGAATCAATATCCAACACTTAGCAAATAAAGTATTGTGGAGATCTCAAGTCTAAGGATACTTGCACATTTGCTATGACGAGATTCTATCACTAGCCCTAAATAGTTATCCATGTGATTATCTCTTAGTCAGGTCATCCAATGTACTTGTTAAGGCAAAAAGCATCCATGTGTTAACTTTGAGTATTACAATAGTCACGAATGTGAGAACACTGCCTGATCAAATCAGGAATTATAACACGTGCAAGTCTTCAGGCATTAATAATGTCCTATCTTATTAATACTATGACTAGGCATAATTTAAGTACGAACACTATCCAGTATAGTTGGAACCTTACATTATGATCTCTATCATAATTTCCTTAACACAGTATTGCACTTGAGACTTTATCTAATAGTTATTTTACACGAGAGAATAAATAAAACAAACTAAAAGATAAAGAATGCCTTATTTTATTTAATAATACACAATATACATAATACATGTGATTGCCTCTAGGGCATAACACTAATAACTATAGCAATTAAAAGAAAAATAGGAGATAGATGAAAAATTATAGAGGATATAGGAGAAGGAGTTAGGGAAGGAGAATAGTGAATTTAAAAAAGATGATACTGAAATTCTTCGATTCCGAGATCGGTACTGCATTCCGAGACAATCTTCCATGAAACAAGATATTTTAGGGGAAGCTCATCGAAGGAAATACACCATCCACCCTGGAGCAGTTGAAATGTATCAAGACTTGAAATAACGTTTTTGGTGGATTGGGATGAAGAAAAACATTTCTAAATTTGTGGCTTGATATTTAATGTGTCAACAGGTGAAAGCTGATCAACAATAGCCTGGAGGATTATTATAGCCGTTACCCACACTATCATGGAAATGGGATGAGATTACAATGGATTTCATAATGGGATTACCTATAATAGTAGGTCAGAGAGATACTATTTGGGTTGTGGTAGACTGATTGATCAAATCTGCCCATTTCGTCCCTATTAATCAACGAGATTCTTTGGCGAAAGTAAGCAAGATATATATGGAGGAAATTATCAAATTGCATGGAGTACCCTCGAGTTTTGTATCCGATTGCGACCCAATATTTCTTTCCAGATTTTAGAATACACTATAGCAATTATATGGGACAACATTGAAATTTAGTGCAGTACTACACGCGCAAATGGACAGGTAGACGGAACGAGTAAATCAAACCTTGGTGGACATGTTGTGAGCATGTGTATTAGATGTTGGAACTAAATAGATTGATAACTTGCCTTATGCAAAGTTCGCAAACAATAATAGTTATCAATTGACAGTTAGTTTGGTACTATTTGAGGCTTTGTATAGGAGGAAATGTCAATCACCGTTATATTGGGAAAGCTTGGGATGAAAATTGAGTATATAAAATGCTTTTGATCTTGAAGTTGTACCACGGACTGTAGAACTGATTAAGACAAAGTTAAAAGCTGCTCAGAGTTGGCAAAAAAGTTATGTGAACCAACGTCGAAAGGATTTAGAATTTGTGTGGGGAGATCAAGTATTATTGAAGTTGAATCCACAATGACAACTGGGAAGTAAAGGGCAATGGAAGAAATTGACACCCAGATATATTGGACCATATCCAATCGTGGAACGAATTGGAAAAATAACTTACTGATTGGATTTACCGGTGGAGCTACAGGGCATCCACGATGTATTTCATGTTTCTCAACTCCGGAAGTATATAGCTATCCTTGACCATGTTTCGAATAAGGAATCTATTGAGATAACACCAATCTTGTAGTATGAGGAGAAACCAATTAGAATTTTGGAGTACGCTGAAAAGGAATTGCGGCATAAGAACATTCCACTTGTAAAGGTATTATGGTCTCATTATCCTATTCAAGATGTCACATGGGAAATAGAAATGGAGATGTGAAAGGGGAAACTAGAGCTGTTCCAAGGATAAATCAATTTTGACGACAAAATTTCTTAAATGAGGGAAGAGTGTAATATTTTGTAAAATTTTCACTGTAGTTAGTGAATACTTTTGATATGATGAGAATTTGTATATGAGCTCAGAATTAATGTTGATCAGTGTAATGAGACGAACATTTTGGTACAAAGTATGTTTTCGGGGGTATTATCATAATTTTGACTGTGAATAGAGAAAAATTGAAAGAATAATTTCAAAACTTTGATTCCCACCATTGCAATTAGTAAAATGGGTAGATTCTATTGGTGGAATAAAACTTTTTCCCAATTGGAATATTTGCTGACCCTAATTTTAGTTCATTCCTATGAAAATTATAAAGCACGTCCAAAATTGAAACTTGTGGCACCATGCGATTGGTGGATAGGACAAGTATCAAAATATTAATGGTTGCATGAAATATTCATGTATGAGTTATATTTCATAAATCTTATCAAATAAGTTTGATGAAATAATTAAAATATAAGTTTGCAAATGGAAAATTTACATATGGGTCGTAGCCCATAATAGCTTTTAAGGACTTATGACCAAATTGGTCACAATTTGACCATGAATGGTGGTCAAGACAAGGGAAAATGGGCAGCAATGGAATCAAAAGAAATAAGAAAAGAAAAGAAGAGAAAAAGAAAGAAAATAGCTAGAGAAATTAGAGAGAAAAAGAAAAAGGAGAGAGAGAGAGAGAGAGAGTTTGTACAAGAAAGGAAGGGGCACTTGGGACATTTTAAGCTCAAATCAAGCTACAAACAAGGTAAAAGTTTATAGTTCCTGAATTAAAGTTGGGGTATGAAGTACAAGGATTATTTTGATATAAATATTGTCGAGAAATCCAAAGAATTTTATGAATTTCTTTGGAAATTTAGCTATGTAGTGAAGTATTTGTGCGTGATGTGTGTGATAGCTATTTGTGGGGACTATATGATATGTTTCATATGGTGTATGAAGAAGTTTTGAAGGTGGTTTAAGAGGTAGTTTGTGGCTGCAAAAGATGAAGATGAAAATGAAATGGAAAAATGGTTGAATTGTTAAGAAAAATGAATTATTGTCGTTCTTATTTATAATTGTTGATTTTGGGCCGTGGAATTATGGATTTGCTGGGATGAATATATCAGAAAATCAGAGAATTGAAGAGATATATGATGGAAATTAATGTGGATTAAGTGTTGTATTACTGGTTTAATTAAAGGAGAACGAAATAATAATGATTATTTGGGAAAATAATGGTTGGATCATGAAACGCTTGGACTATTTTATCCCAGCAGTGCTATGATAAATTCAGGACTGGGAAATGGAATCCATAAGACTGTAGTTGAATGTCTTATTAGCATTTTGGCTTAAATTTGAGGTTAATTCAAGTTGTATATTGAAAGATATGCTAAAAACGAAAAGGAATACCAAAGCTCAAAAGAAAAATGCAAAAAATTAAATTTAAGGGAATGGATTTCAGTGTTGTTTCAATGATGTTTATGGATGAATGAGGATTTTAAATAGCCTAATGAAAGTCTTGTATTCACATGAAGAAAAAGGGATAAAGAAGTGCGTAATAGATATCATTATGCGAAGTAATAATATTTGAAGAACAAATAGAAAAAATAGGAAACTAGCAATTTCCATATATTAGTAGTTATTAATTGTGAACCCTAGAATACGAAATTGAGAATGATGGAATGATCATTTGTTTAGATAGTTCATGTTGAGGATCTCGTGAAAGCTAGGACAACACACACACACACACACACACACACACACACACACACATATTACGGTACCAAAATAGGACCTAAGGTGAGTCCCTTTGATTTTTTAAAAAAAAATAATAATGCTACTGTTGGTTTTGTTTCATAAAGTAAAGGTATATGAATTATTTTAATTTCTTTAAGAAAGAAATGATATCAAGCCATGTTAGACATGAATGGAAAATGGTGAATTTTTAAAAATGGAATTATTCATAATTGGCATTGAATTTTCGTAAAGCCTTTTTATAGTAAAGTTGATGAACTTTTATATTTTCCAATGAAAATATGGTTCTTCCAAACCGAAATTTTTGTGGACTTTAGGAAATAACAAGTTCATGAGAAATTGTGAACCACTTGAATTATGAATATTTCCTAGGTATAATTGTATGCCTAAAAGGTTTTCTTCCCATTAAATCTGAGGTGAAATTATGTTTTACTCTGGAAAGGCCTATTATTTCCTTTTTATGGAAAGGATTTTGGAAATATGTGAATTATGAGTTTTATGGAATCATGATTGGAATGTCTTGAATTTAATTCTTCTTTTAGGATTAGAATTCTAGAATTCTTGAACAAAAACTTCTTTTGGAGTTCGGTATTTGTCAAGTGGCAAAAAGGCCCTTGGAAATGAATTTTACCATGAAAAAAGGACTTTTTTTTTCCCCGCTACGCTTTAGAAAGCAAAATCTTGGTATGAGATTAACATTTGGAAAACTATATATTTTGGTCCCAAAAAATGTTTTATTAATTTCTTTAGGGAACAGAACATTTGATTGGCCTTGTGAGCCAATGGAATTGGACTAGTCTTTTGAACCAGTGAAGAGATTGAGTACTTAGCAAGGGCTTTGATCTTTGTAGTAGCTCTCATTAGAGATAGACGACCCCAAGTAATCTACCTAGTTCTGGGGATTGTCTTAATCCAAACTGGGTGATAGGACATTGAGATTAGCCGTCCTGGCTAGTCGTTTAGTGCTTGGCAATTGCCTATGCCTTATGTGCATATTTTTTTGAGTTGTTCACGAACTGCTAGTCAAGGACACCGGCGTGTTCAACCCCTTGATGCCTTGATGGTGATTGATGTTAGGATTGGGACACTTGGGCTTGCAGTGGCAAGTAAAAGATATTGATCTCTCGGTATTGTGCTAGTTTGCACTTACCACTCCGATAATGTATAGTTGAGTGTTGTAGTCTTGCATCCTAACACAATAAGACTGTGATGTCGAAGGTGAATCTCTATGAGCATTGCACACAGACTGACCTTCTGTTGATAGAAGTGCCTGTATTTTTGAAATTAGGGCAGTAATATTAAATAAAACTCGATTTTCCAAAAATGACTGAATTATAATTAAACTTCATCCTAGTGAGTTGAAGTGTTATTTTCGGTGGAAAATATGATATTTTTCAGTAACAGATTTTGAAACAAAACTAAAAAATTCTTGTGTCTATTTATTTTGAAAAAAAACTTAGTACTCACAAAACTCACTAAGTGACTTTCACTCACATGCGTCTTTTACTCTATTTTATAGGATCTAGAGCAGAGAGACCTGCGGGTAGTAGGCGATACCATTATATAGGTCTGTAGACTGTATCTTTTGTGCATGTACATCATATTACTATCATAGAACACATGTTAGTGTATCCTGAGCATTGTTTTTCGGTTGTATATGATAGTGGTGTGACCTTATTATATCAGTATATGCATTTATCTTACCCATACAAATTCTATTTGTTATAAAGAGCGCTTGTTTGTGAAACCAGACGAGGCAACCCCCAAACCTATTATATGTTTCTGGTATTATTTATAGTAGGGGTGTTACAATACTTTATTTGCAAGTTCCATATTGTTGAGTGAATTGAAGAGACTCTTGTGTGAGATTTCTCTTAGGTTTTCAATGAAAGCCAAGACTAATTCTTAGGATTATTTTTCTTACCTTTGAATGACTCTATAAACTCAATAAGGATAGACTAAATTATCTTATAAAAAAAAGGTCTTAGGAATTGGTTGTCCTTAGTTTCTTAAGTAAGAATGATTTTGGTTGCCTAAATCTCTTCATGAGTGTTCTTGGTTTCTTAGTTGAACCGAAGATCATAGATTGTGATTTGGAAGACATAGTTCTTATTTCTAGTGTTCTAGGTTCTATATTTGGCCTAAACTCCTAGTATTTGAATTGGGTATGTTTGTTTTCCACATAAATCATTGATTTGAGCTTCAAAAGGGTTCTTCTATTTTTAGCCACGAAAATCACAATCAAATCAGCCCCAACAGATCATATCTAGTGGCATCAGGGAAAGGGAAGCTTTAATTCTTATGAAAGCTTGGTTTTCAAAGAAAAAGCTTGAAAAAGTTTCAAGAAAACTGAGCAATCCTATCACTAAGAAAGGTGCTGGAAAAAGGTCATCTAAACTTTGATTTTTCTTGATTTTCTTGGTGAGAAATTGATCTTACATGCTAGGTTTATGTTTCAGTAGATATTTGAGGTGTTAAATTGTAGAAAATTGAAGTTTATTGAGTTAGTTTGCTGCAAAATTTTTTGTAGCAAACAAAATCTCGTAACTTACGTTCTTGCTATTTTTATGAGCTATAACACGCAAGTTTTTTGCCATAAACTTGCTATGAAGTTGTTCCTTGATGTTAGGACTATTATTGGAAATTAAATTTTCTTTTGATTCTTGAGTTTTTGGATTCTTACAAGGGTGAAAATTTTGAAACTCCCAAAGGTTTGAGTTTGTACACCTAGTGTGTGATATTCCTTTTAAGTAACTTGTGGCTTTGAATTGTGGTAAAATATTTTATAAACACTTTCTAAAGTTGTTTAACTTTTGACTTCAAGTATTTTTGGGGAATTACATGTTCCATTAAGTCATCTTGGTTGAAAATTGTTTTTCTTCCTCATTGGCCAAATCTTAAGTCTTATTTATCCCTCTAGTTGTTGAATTAAGGTTGTTGAGCTCTCTAGTTTAGCTGTCATTCTTAATTAGCTTATTCCTTGTTGCATTATTATTTATTGTTGAGCTTCTGCCTAAGATTTCTACTTGGTTATCCTTAGAAGGTTAGTAGGCTTGTCAAGTTTGGCCTAACTCTTAAGATATTGTGGAGGTTTTTGTGGATTACATGAGAAGGGGCATTATGGAGTTGAAATCTAACCAAAGCTAAGCCTCAATAGATGTAATAATAATAATAATAATAATAATAATAATAATAATAATAATAATAATAATAATAATAATAATAATAATAATAATAATAATAATAATAATAATAATAATAATAATAATAATAATAAGATAGCCTTAGGATGAGAAATGAATACGAAGCTCCACCTTTATTGTATGAGCAACAAAGGGAGGGTTTGGATGGTTCTACAGGGGGCTATCCAAAAATTCTAATAAGAGGAAGAAAAATGAAGGGTTTGAGGTTAGATAAAGAAATAAATGAGGGCAATAATTTGAATGGTGTGAGAAGAAGGACCTATCCTAAAGAGATTATATACACCAATCTTATATTTCATCATTTACTAAGCAAGAAGAATTGGCTACTAAGACAAGCATGAAAGGCAACCACAAAGCCTAGAAAAGAAAATTGTAGTGAAGAAAGGCTTAAGATTGGAAAGGTTTTTCTTTTGATTGGTATTGCTAGAAAGATTGTGAATGCAAAATTGTTGAGAATAAGGAGAATTTACAGAGTGTTGGTAACATAGGATTCTAAACCATGGATAACATCCTTGGATTCCTTTATAAGACCCATGCTAAATGACTAAATTAGCAAATGATTTGAAATCATACCTCAGCGTAGCTCAAAACTTTGCCACTTGTATAATTTGCCAGAGTATCCGTTTAGCAAACGATCACCTAACGTTGCAACTGCGAACTCCCCCTATAGTTTCACACGGCAAATAGAGTTCAAGAACCCAGGAGTGCTAGTGCATCGGGTTTCTTAAGATGTTAAAAATCTGATTTTCTAAAGAACAAAATTAAATCCAGGGGAGACCTCAATAAAAGGCCAGGGTTGGTTTTTTACCCTAATAAAAACCATGACTTATGAGAGTCCACCTCTTAAAATATCATATCACATCTTATTTGAGATCAAATCAAATTTTAAAACAGTACGATAAGATTCTAATATTATCTTGGTAATGTTACTAATAAATTTTCTTAGCTAGATTCTAATAACCTAGACGTCCTTAGATACATCGAATGTGGACACATTTTGTTCGATTCATTAAATTTGGATGCCTTTCTAGGTTGGATGAACCTGGACACATTTCCAAATAACATCGAACCTAGTCACCAGAAAAATAACCTAACATGTTCCTTTAATGTGTGACCCTATAGGTTCATTTAACATTGGTAATATACACAAATCACAATTTTATGGCTCACAAGTTATAAGCAGTTTCCAATAGAACATTATAACTACCTAGGTTAAATGAAGATCAATGATCTAAAAGAATTATTCCATAATATGATATTTAGTCTTTTTGTCCCATAATATCCAGATTATGTATAAGGTATGGAACATGCCATCCTTAAATATCTTAATCAACTATTTCTTGATCTCTAAGTATACTGTTCAAACAAATGATATCAATATTCCTAATTGATATATTTGAGCATGACAATATATTTCAACAGTTTAACTTATCAATGAGCCAATGGATATCTCTTTGAAGAATGAGAGCATAAATTCCTTTACTTTTTTTCATATTCCTATCCCTGACTTATTTTATATCCAAAGTAGTCTTATTTAATTATCTAGTTAAAGACAACATAAGCCTATGTCAAGATATAGAATCCACCATGTAGGAAACAATGATGAATTCATGTTAAAGGACATACAATATCATAATTTAGTAGAGAACTACTTATGACAAATTCTAAAAAGTGCTCTCACAGTGAGTCATGTCCAATACAATATTCCTTCACGTTTATTCATATTTGGACTTGATATCACATACATCCATGACCAATAAAGCATAACTATCTAGCCATAAACATACTAATCTTAATTTTCCACAAATAATATGCAGGACTATGAGGGAAAATTAAACATGTAGTGAAAGCTTAAAGATTAAAAATTTTCCCACATATAATCTAGAAACACTTATGTTTCACACGTTTAGGTTGAATAACATCAATTGAATTGATATTTAATAGATCTTTTTGAACAAGAACTGTGATTTGTATCACAGGGATGCCAACCAATCATTGATTACTTCATATTAAACACCTTTTAATCTTCTAGACTATTCTCTAAACCTACTACGAAAAAATCTACTAGTAAAAATAGAAACAAAACTTTAGAAGACACTTTCATTAACCTTGTGGTAGCTAGAACAAGACTTTAGAAGTTTTTAGAACATAATATAATATAAAATAATAGAATAGAATAAACTGTAAGCTTATGAAATGTTTTTAAAAAGTATAGAATGTTTTAGAACTTTATAGAAAATGGAATGGTTAAAGCAAAGTCAAATACTCATCTTATCTTTTTGTCAAATAAAATAAAATATAACGTTTATCATAAAATATTAATTTCAAAAATAATGATTTTTCTTAAAAATAAAAGAAAATAGTTTTATAAAATTCAAGAAAATTCTCAAAAGATCACAAAGATAGTAAAATAAATCTCTTGTCAGGGCGGGATATTACACATATAAAAAAATCTCGAGGGATCCGCAAAACAATCACAGAGTTTGGTTTTCATTAGCAAAGGAACCATCTTTTCTAGTTTTTAACTTAAACATGTGTCTCTGATACCACTTGCAAGACTGCAGGAAAAATTAAATGCATAGCGGAAGCTGAAAGATTAAATATTTTCACGAGGATAATCTAGAAACACTTACTTTTCACACGTTTAGGTTGAACAACAGGATTAGGATAGATATTTGATGGGGCTTCTTGAATAGGAACTGTGATTTGTTCTACAGGGATTCCAGTCAATCGTTGACTCTTTCGCATTAAGCACTTTTTAATCTTCCAAAGTATTCTCTAAACTTACTACAGACTAATCTACTGGTGAAAATAGAAATAAAGGGATGAAGATGAATGGAAGAGAGTGGTGGCACACATACTAAGAGGCTAGGTTTTTTTTTTTTTTTTTTCTTGAGACTTAGAGAGAACTACTCTAAAAAATTACCAAAACAAAATATCTGTTCACCTCCTTTATCTCTTGTGGCTGACCACCCTAGGGATTGTATCCTTAGGGTTCGCACTCTTAAAACCTTGGCAGCGAGGGTATTAATTTTTTGAGCTCATTGGTAATTAAATTGCTTTCATATTAATTAATTAATCCACTAGACCTAATATAAAATTATCCAAGGCAGTTAATTTAGTAATCCTATTCAATTAAATTCACCCAATATATTATTCTTGCCCAATAAGTAAATATTGGTCTCCTAGAATAATTCTTCCATTATTTATTTCATGCATAAAGCCCATATATTAATAAATTACTTAGGCTACTTGAGCTATTCTGGGGACCAAAAGATATATTATTCTTAGCTGCCAAAATGAACAAAATACCTCTACTAATACGTAGCTATATTTTTAATCATTTTAAATGTACCATTTATCACTATATGAAAATATTGACCTAAGAAAAATACTGCAAATGTGTTGTCTTCGACCTACATGCATAATAATGAAAATACCCGTTTACCTAACACCCATAATTGAGATAGGATAAATGTACTAATACATTTCTCAATGATATCTACTATCCTTTGATATCTAGTCCAATAATCCATGACTACTAGTATGTAGCCGCTTATATTAGGGATCTACCAAAAAGTATACATACTTAGTCACGTTTCCCAAGGTCATAATTATTTAGATTATCTTGGACAATCCCAAAGGGGTATTATCTTCACTAAGTGAAGCATATATATTCAATTATATAAATTTGTCTTAATTAATCAGAGTATACACCCAACGTATAAGGTTATTAGCCTTGCGATAAGACCTCACCTATCATACATCGAAGTGCACAAGTCTAACTTTATCAGATGACTAACTTATACGTAAGTCTTAGGGTACTCGCCCACGCAGTAGTAGTAATAGACTAATCTTTATTTATTATAATACTTTATTGAAGACAACTACTGCATGGTCAAATTTCACGTATTCCAAAATACGCTTGCACTATTGGCATTAGTAGACTACTCACTGGTTAAAGATAAACTATTCTCTATTTAGATACTGTAGTATAATAATCTAAACCTTGATAAAGTTTCCAACTTCATCACTTGATCAAGAAAACTTTTCTCTTATGTATTAGTAGCTTATAATCTACACCTTACTGTAAAAACACAACCCAATCACATAAATTACTTATTAACAAATTTAGACTTTTAATGTGTAAATATATGTAAACAAAAAACCATTAATGATTGAAATATTTTTTTTTAATTTCCAAAATACATAGATACATAGTACATTTTAGGAATACATTCCAATATAATAATCAATTAGAGACATTCTAAGAATAGTCATTCTACTTACTATAGGGTTGTACTATCAAACACATAATTGATGACATAAAACCAAATATACGATTCATGAAAATAAATGCGCCATATTATTGAAAATTCTATATTACAAATACAAATACAAATTGCTTAGGGCATATCCCTAACATAAATGAGCGATATCTTTTGCATAAGGTGTTTAGTTCAGCAAATGCCTTATTGTGTGATCATCGATGGGGTAAGTTGCACTAATGTGATAAGTGCTATCTTAGAGAAGGACTTAGGATTAGAGACCCTTAAAAATCCTAAACCATACAAACTACAATGGTTGAGTGATTTTGGTAAAGTGAAGGTAAATAAGTAAGTTAACATCGAGTTTGATATAGGGGCCTATAAAGATGTAATGCTATGATGTGTTCTCAATACAAGTAGGGCATACATTGTTAGGAAAGCCTTAGATATTTGATAGAAATATGGTGCACTGGGAGAAGGAAAATAAATATACTTTGAAGAAGGATGGGATGAAGATTACTCTATTTCTACTACCCTTTAAAAAGGTGCTTACAATTCAAAACATCATGAGAAAAGAAGACAAGAGAAAAGAGTTGAGAAAGAAGTAAAACCAAGAGAGAAAAGAAGCAAAACATAAAGTGAGCACAAAAAGGAATGAGTGTGGTGTGAAGCAAGAAATTATCAGATTTTGATAACCTTTTTACTTGGCTTTTGCAGGATCTTTTGTATGATCCAGGATAATTTCTCCTCATTTTGAGTTCTTTTGTATTTCTTGATACTTTGGACAAAAATGAGTAAAAATGCTGTTTTAATGATGATTTTGGAAACGCAGATGATTTCTAAGAGATTTGGAATGATTAGGAAGGTATTCTAAAGAGTTTTGGAAAGTTTACAATGTATGTGCACGAGATAGTGCAAGGCCATGCCCCAAATCATGCTAAATAGAGCAAGATATGATGATCAGTATTTTTGCAGGGGCAAATGCACGGCTATGCATGCAAGCCATGCATATGCAGGGGATGCTGCACAGGCATGCATCAAGCTATGCTAGTATCGAGAAAAAACTTTACAAAGTGAACGAGACGAATGCATGGGCATGCATACATACTGTGCAACGTCCGTAAATATTTTGGAAAGTCCTAAATCACTCCAATGGTAGTACAAACTTCCCTAATTCATTCAAAGACGGTTTAGAAACTTTATAAAAAGGTTTGGATGATCTAGTTCACAAACAATCGTAAGGAATCACACCAACTCACCACAAAACATAATTCTTTGTAAGAAAGGAAGTAAATGAAGGGTCAAGAAGGGGAAAGGAGCCTTTGGGGGCTCACCAAGTTTTATCACTCAAACATTATCTTACTTCTTTTTTATTTCTGATTGTATTATGTTTTTATGTTCAAGACAATTGGTCTCTATCTTGTCCTTAGGTCTTGTTTTAAGGATTGATTTTAGTACTTTGAGTTGTTTTAAGACAATTAAAAATTCAATCATTATTCTTGTTAAGATTATATCTTGAGTATTTGTGTAATTTTGAATTTTTTTCTCGTCATTTGTGTTGAGTTTTTTTATTCTTGGGCCTGCATATTTCATGCACATGATTGAATAGCTAATATAGTTGTTGTCTTGATTGGTTTTTTTTTTCCTTAGAAATCGTGTTATGTTTATTGTGCCTGATCAACATAGTTAACTTGCATTACTAATAATCCAAGTTACTTGATCTTTCAATTAATTATCTAGGTAGCATCTATTGATCTTGGTTATGTTACTTGATTAGGATGGATAGGGAATTATGTGATTCAAGTTGCATATGTTTGCAAGTTTTTGGAATATATCCTTATTTGATGTCAATGATACCTTGATTTATTTATCAGTCTTTTGATTAGTCTATGAGAATTAGTTAATTGAAGTATTAATGTCTTTAAGAAAAAAGTTAGTCAAATTGCAAAAGATTGACAAAAAGGATAGGGTTTAATTGGGAGTGTTTGATAAAAATTAATCCATCTAAACAAGGATAGGAATTTTTGGTAGTTTTACAAGAGTTCAAAAATCAACTACTTAATATAATCGCATCTATAATGAGTTTCTAATTTGGTCTCAAAACATGTTCCTAAAAAAAGTGGTTTCCTAATAGGCTTGGATTTATTTTCTTCTTTCTTGTTTTTTGCCTTATTTATTTATGTTTTAGATTTAGTAGTTTCCTACTCCCCTCCCCCAATTTACTTTACATTTTTAGACATTAGAAGATTCATTCAAGTTAACTATCCAATATGTGTTCATAAGATTAAAGATAAGGATAGAATATAAAAGTATACATCTCTTGAGTTCCTTGTGGGTTCAATACCCTACTTAGTGCTATACTACATTATATTTTAGGGAGAAGTGTTTATAAAATTTTTTTTGTTGAGTGCATGACGACTGTATTTAAATGACCCTATTTTGAAAGTCGTAATCTCCTACAACAAAAATGGTGCTATTACCACGGAACTTTGCCTTTTTATCTTAATCTTATGAACAATTCTTCTGATTGTTATACTTGATGAATTCTTTTGGTGTTGTGTTTCTTTTTCTTATTCTCTTGTGTTTTCTTTTCACCTTTGTTCTTCTTTATTTTTTAGGATCTTCCATATTGGTGTATGAATCTTATATGTAGTAAGATGGGTGGAACAAGGAAAACACATCAAGGCGTCTAAAGTCGAATCCCAAGAGGACAAGGAATTATGATGAGATAACTATCGTGTAGGAGATACTTAAATCCAATCTCCCACAAATGAGCTAATTGGCCATACCCTAGCAAGTCTTTTCCTTTTTGAATATATTTTTTTATTTTAAAGAAGTGATCTCACTAGATGTTGTGTCTTCATTTCTTTTTTTGGTATGTTTGTTATGGCTGGGTTAGGTTTGGTTTTTTTTCATTAATAACTGATTTGATCACATGTTTTTGTTTGACTCTTTGTTATTATTTTTGTTTTTGAGTATATTTTGTAAGCGAAATGATTTTTTACAAGACATAAAACATCACAATTGGAAAAAGAATTCGAAAGTTTCATGTTGTGTTTAAAAATGTTTTGAAAAACATTCTAGTAAGATTGCACAACCAGTGGCATTGCCATGTTCAAGTCATGTCCAATTGCATGGTCGTGCAACCTACCTGTTCCTTTAAATTCTCAAAATTTCAGAACTCAATAAATTTGCGCAGCAGATTGCATGCTTGTGCACGGTTTGTTGTACGGCTGTGTAACAAGCCGTGCACAGGCAAATCTTTTTCTTCTACAATTTGCACTGGTTTGTGCATGCCCGTGCCATATCTAGTGTGTGCTTTATTCCTTTTTCATGCAAAAATATTAATGGTTTTGCGATCTTTTAGTCTTTGTCCCTTGTTAGTGTTTTGTTTTTCTTTGTTTTCATTTTTTTTTTTTTTTTGGTTTCTTGATTAGGTTAGTTTATATAGAGTCTTTTTGTCTTGTTGTTTCTATCAAGGAATCCTTCTTTTAGATAAGTGCGTTGAATTCAAACATCTTTGTTATCTAGCCTTGAAACTTTTCTTATGGATGATAATCGTTACAACTTCTGGAGAACATTTATTTATTGGCATTTGGCAATTATAGAGTTCATTAATCTTGGAAAGTGTTTGTTTTTCTTCTCCCTTTATCCATTTAATCCGTTTTGGCTAAACTTTCTTGTTCTATTTTCCTACATTAATGATAGTGTACTGTTAAGTATGGGAATAGGCTTGCAAATTCTTTTCCCAAATCTCAACTTTTGGTGTTTATTGACTTTTGGAAATTTAGCAATCAAATAATTGCATGTACACATTCACTTGGGAAGTTTTGATTTTCTTTATCCCTTTATCTTCTTGGTCCCTTTGGTTGTACTCTATTATTTAATTTTTGTCCATTGAGGACAATATTTGGTGTGGGAATGTGGAATGGAATTGAGATTCTTTTTCCAAGTCTTTGTGTGAAATTGGACAAAGGGAAAAATTTTTGAAATGTTTGAAAATCTTTGGACATTTTTTATACAAATTGGTAGAGCTAATTCATTCTTTTTAACTTTGAAAGATAATTTTATGTTTATTTAGTTGAGTTGATTTTTGCTAAACTTTTATATTAGGTTTAATATATTTAAGTCTTGTAAATTTAGTTTAACCTTATTTATTTATTATTAGATGTTTAAGGCTTTTATTTTTGCAAAAGTCATGTAAATTTTGTGAAGAAGTATAAGTTTGGTATGTGTGCTAATTTTTGTTGAAAACATTGTCCAGCCTAGTCCTAAATTAGGGTTTAAGTAAATAGGATGGGGAAAAAAAATGAGATGGCAGTGTTGGAAATTGGTTGCATAGTGTTGAGTGCAGAAAAAAGGTGGGGGGGGGCAATATGGTGAGATGGAGCAAAACGCACTCACTTGAGGTAATAAATAATAAACGTGTGAAAAAGAAATAAAAGAGTGAAAAGAAAAAAAAAATTGTTAGGAAAAGAGAAAAAAGAAGGGATGCAAGTGCCTATTCCAATTTCATGACCATGAGTGTGAGAAAAATCCTAATTCGCTGCCCAATTTGTAGTTGTTTAGACAAGTACATAATAATAATAATAATAATAATAATAATAATAATAATAATAATAATAATAATAATAATAATAATAATAATAATAATAATAATAATAATAATAATAATAATAATAATAATAATAATAATAATAATAAAGACTTCTATTAGTTACATATTCTTAACTTATATGATTTGCATTGCTTATGTGTTTTCATCAATGAGAAGAGTGGAATACATTGAATTGATATGAACTTGTTTAAACTAACATCAGTAGTCTTAGATATATTTGATCTAATATATGAGTTTGTCTTAATTCTTCTTGATTAAATAAGTGTCATGTTGTTTTTAAATATGGAATAGAAAGATGTCGTCCCCACCATACTTTTTGAAAATTAGCATTTCATGTCTTAAATCTTTTTAAAAAATTATTTTGCCCGAGGGCATGCAAAATATTAAGGGTGGAGGTATTTGTTAGGTGAGAAATTATTAAATTTTGATAGCCTTTTATTTGGCTTTGGCATGATCTTTTGTGTCTTTGTGGATAGTTTCTACCCATTTTGTGTTCTTTTGTATTTCTAGATAATTTGGATGAAAAATATGTAAAAATGGCATTTTAATGATGATGTTGGAAATAAGGATGATTGCCAAGAGCTTTGAAATGATTTGGAAGGTGTTTTGAATAGGTTTGGAAAGTTTACAATACATGTTCCTGGGATGGTGCACGATCATGTACCTAACCGTGCCAAATAGGGTAAGATATGATGACCAGTATTTTTGCATGGGCAAATGCACGACCATGCATGCAAGTCGTGCATATGTAGGGATGGTGCACAGGCATGCATCAAGCCGTGCTAGTGTCGAGAAAAAGCTCAGCAAAATGCACAGGCATGCAGTGCAACGTCCCTGAACATTTTAAGAAGTCCTAAACCACTCCAAATGTAATATCTTGTAAATTTTTCATTCTAGTTAGTGACTATTTTTGATAGAATGAGAATTTGTATATGAGCTCAGAATTAAAGTTGATCAATGCAATGAAATGAATATTTTGGTATAAATTATGTTTTGGAGGGTATTATCACAATTTTGATAGCGAATAGAGAAAAATTGAAAAAGAATTTCAAAATTCTGATTCCCACCATTGCAATCAGTAAAATGTGAATATTCTGTTGGTGGAATAAAAAGTTTTCCTAATTAGAATATTTATCGACCTGAATTCTAGTCCATTCTTGAGAAAATTGTAAATAACAACCAAAATTAAAGCTTGTGGCACTATGTGATTAGTGAATGGGACAAGTGTCAAAATGTAATGCCCCACCTTCTTACCTTCGATTAGCCACTATTAGTAATAGGATAAGAATTTGTATCAATGGCCAAAACAAAAGATGATCAATGTAATGAGACGAATATTTTGGTATAATAATATTTTGTTGGGACTTGATGTAATTATTAGATTTGTTCTACCCATACCCTAAATCTTCAAAAGGGTACTATTATTAATAAAATAATAATTTAAGAATTGTCTTACTCCAAACAGGGCACAGAACATTGGGTTAAGTTGTCTTGGCTAGCCGTCTAGTACTTGACAATTCTGTGCCTTATGTGCACTTTGTGATTTAGGTTGTTCATGGGCTGGGATGGACACTTGACGCTGTTCAAACCCCTTGCTACGACGATAATGATTGACATCGTGATTAGGACCCCTGGCTTACGCTAGCAAGTAAAAGATTGTGTGCTATGTGCACTTGTTGATTGTAGCACGCTACGGTGTACTTATTTTTCAGTGGCACACGGATTGAGTACTAGAGGCAGTGATTTCAGTACAATGATATGTGGCGCCAAAAGCAAGGACTACAGGACTTGCATACAGGCTGATCTTCTATTGGAAAAATGCCTGCGATTTAGAAATTGGGGCAATTCTTTGAAAGTAAAATATAGTTTTCCAAAAATGATTGAGTTCTGAATAAACTCTTTTTGAGAAAGAGTTTTGGAATTATTTCTAGTGAACAAACAAAACGCTTTCCCCACAAAAGTTTTATGTACTATGTTTTTTTACTAAAATACTAGCACACACGGGACTCACTAGGTGATTCATCACTCACACGTGTCTTTATCTTACCTTTTTGTAGGATCCAGAGCTGAGCGAACATATGGATAGAAAGACGGTACCATAGTGTCTGCAGTATAGGTTTGTCATTTCCTTTTGGTTTTGTACTTTATTCTCTTGTAGTTAGAGATGGCATGTATGAGATTCTCTTATATATGTATATGTGTGGCCTTTAGTATGGGATATTGTTGAATATGGACCTTATATATACATTTGTTAGGGATATGCCCTTAAATAATTTGTACTTATACTATTTATTAGTGTTGTGCCCTAGAGGTAATCACTTGTATATTGTATATGACACATTTTATTTTAATAAAAGACATTATTTATCTTACAATTTCTTTTGTTTACTTTTAAGTAATATAACTGTTCGCTAAAGTCCCTAATACAACATTGTATTAAGGAAATCATGATAGAGATCATGATATGAGACTCTTACTACAATGTATAGTATTAGTACTTAAATAGTCCCTAGTCATAGTATTAATGAGACAGGACATCATTAACGCGTTAAGACTAGCATGTGTTAGACTTCCTGATTTGATCAGGCGGTGGTTCTCATATCCGTGAGTGTTGAGATACTCAAAGTTAATACATAGATGCTTGTTAATGGAACAAGTTCAATGGATGACCAAGCTATGAGATAATCACATGGATAACTATTTAGTGTCAGGGATATAATCTCTATAAAGTAAATGTGCAAGTATACTTAGACTTAAGATCTCCAAGATATTTTGTTTGCTGAGCATTATACTTTGATTTCAATCTTTAGAGCTCAATCAAGGGCCGCCTATGGGATGAATATTGGGTACATTGTGAGGTAAACGAAACTAGTTGAAAGGGTCAATAAATGATTCACCATTCCTAATAGGAAGGGTGAATATCTCACGGCCACTTATAGGAATTACTAATTGAGAAGTCCTTGGCCAAGGTGATTGTGTATTGAAAACAGTTTCAATTGATACACATCTAGAGTAGTGGGTTCCTAGTACAAGTACTATTGTATTCGGGCCAGAATTAATTCTGGAACGAGTTGGCACTAATTCCGTACTCCAAACCGAATGAGATATTGTATGGTGAAAGGAGTTAATTGCACTGTAGTTTGTTATTGAAGGATTCATGTCAAGCCACTTAACTTCTTGGACTCTTGGGTGGTCAAGATGTGTTGCTAGATACTGCTCATGATCTGGGAATATGGGTTTATTAATTGATGAGTTAATAAATCAATCCTGATTAGAATTAATAGGATTAATTCTAATTAATTATGGATTATTAATTTCAAAGACATTTGGATTACTTCATGTTCGCTACCAATTGATTGGGAAACCTAATAGGTCACACGCAATAGAGGATTACACACTCAAGATGTTATTTGATAACATAGTGGGGTTAATTGCGAGAAAGAGAAGTTGTTGTGGACAAATTATAATTAGTTATAATTTATGGTCCAAATTGTAATTGTGGGAACTTGATGTTTCCAATTACAATTAGGGAATTCTAATTGTTTTAGGATTATAGTTTTTTTAGTGAATTTTTTGGTTTATATGATGATATAATCGAAACCCTAAGAGGGCAATTCATACGAAAAATAGCAGCCACCAAAACTCTCTTCTCTTCTCTCCTCTCCCTCTCATTTTGCTGAAAACGAGAAGAGCCCTAGCCGCCATCTTTTTCTACTAGAACAAGAAATTTTGGTGCTTGAGTGTATCCTCTGTGTGGGTTACTATTAGAGATAATCAAACATTATGATTATTGTGGTTGGACGTTCAACTCTCATGGAGTTTGATCAAGAGGATTGCTGGATTGCGCCTCGACTTGAAGAAGAAAATTTTGTTCTTCAAACGATCAAAGAAAGGTAAAAAGTTATTACCTTTGTTATCTTTATGTCTTGTTTTCCACACATATACGGATCCTGGGATGATATCTCGTTTTATTCTTCCACTGCGCCATATATGATATGCGTGAGAGATACCCAACACTATTGTCATTATGTATCATGTACTAATATGAGGTATTTATTTCTATAAATAGTGCATTTAGTTTTGTGGTCATCAAGAACGTAACTTGATAGTAAAATCTTATAACAAATACAAAGGCTATTCTTAAATTGTCCCTTATCGATTATTATTAGTGGAATAATAATAAATTAAGATTAATATGTTTGTGGTTTGATAATATGTTTTACTAGTCATGGATATATGTGATATCAAGTCAAAATATAAATATATATTAGAGAACATTGTATTGGACATGACCCACTGTGAGAGTACTTCATAGACCATGTCATAAGTACTTTCTAGCCATAATAATATTAGAAGTTCTTCGACATGAATTCATTATAGTTTCCTACCTGATAAATTCTATATTTTGAAGTTGTCTAAAGTTGTCTTTAACCAGATAATAAATTAGACCACAGTTGGATATAAAATAAACCAGGGAGAGGAATATGATTAATAGTGTAGAAATTTGTGCCTCTTAATTTTGGGAGAGATGTCCATGAGCCTCTTGATAAGTTAGATTGTTAAAATGTATGGCCGTGCTTAAATATATCAATTTGAGGTATTGATATCATTTGTCTGAATAGTCTACTATGAGATGAAGAAATAATTGACTAAACTTAATAAGGATGACATGCTCCGTACCTTATGCTTAATCTTGATATTGTTTGACAAATGGACTAAATATAAAGTCATGGTTTGGTTCAAAGAGGTCATTGATCTTCATTTAACCTAGATAGTTATAATGTTTTGCTAGAAGCCACTTATATTTTGTGGGCTATTGAAATGTGATTTGGGCACACTGTCGGTGTTAAATCAACCTATATGGTCACACATTAAATGAACACATTAGGTTATTTTTCTGGTAACCAGGTTCGATGTATCTGCAAATATGTCTAGGTTAATCGAACTTAGAAAAATGACTAGATACAATGATTCTGGAAATATGTCCACATTCAATATATCTGGAGGATGTCTAGATTATAAGAATCTGATTTGGTAAATTAATTAGTTAAATTATTGAGATAATGGTAGACTCTTATTATATCAGTTTTAATTTAATTTAAATTTAAAATAAAATATGATAAGATGTTATGAGAGTTGGACTCCAAGAAGTTCAAGTGGTTTTAAAACGAAAACCCTAGTCGTCTTCTTAAGTTAGCTTTCTGTCAAAAAAATTCATGCTTCTAATTCACCAAAAAAAATTCAGTCTCTCAAACCTTAGGCGCTAGCACTCCTGAGTAATGAGCTGGTTTGCCGTGTGTATCCGATAGACGTTCGCACATTGCAGCATATGGTGATTGTTCGTGTAGCACATACGCCTGCAAACAAGAAGCCAGAGGTCTGGATTACGTCAAACAGAGGTAATTCTGTAAATTGATCTTAATCGTTTGACTTGGGTCCTTGGAAGGGATTCGTGGATGTTTTTTGCATTTAGGAGTCCACGAATCCTAAAAATATTTACTCTGTTGTTTTCATTATAGAACCCCTTGTCTGGGAAATTGGACGGGGTGACACCCGGTATTGGTATGCTTTCACTGTAATCTTTAGTAGGGGTGTTACAATTGCTATCAGAGCCTAGTTTTATAGAACTGTGGTATCATCATAGAAATTGGTAGAACTCTTTTATTGTATAGGTATGGTAGATAGGAGTGATAAGGGCAACCACCTAATGGACGAGCGCAGTGATTAAGGGAAGAAAGAGACAAGTAAGAGCTCGGGTGTGAAGAGATTTGGAAAGATTAGGATGATCGACCAAGACGATGTGCCAAGATATTTTCTTGTGATAGGATCCGAGCCTGGCCGCCACCATGCATCTTATATTATTAGAAGCTCATTTGGCCCAGTAGTACCTGTCGTTACTCCGTTTATGCGAGATCTTAGTATGGAGAGGACACCTATTCCTAAGAGGACACCATCACCTCATGAGGAGATGGGTGATGATTCTGATGAGATTGATGGTGATAGAGAGTCGCACCATGAGGATTATGATGATAAGAAGGACAGTATCCCTAATGGTGCTGTGTTGTATGAGGATAATGAGAAGGTATCGGCGGGGATACTCTGGGAATATTAGAAGATGATATGTCATGTTTGGAGAATATTGAGGTAGGAAGGGATCAGGAGGTACCCGAGATAGAAGTACCTGTGGTCGTGGAGTTCGAGGAAGAAATGGAGATAGACCAAGAGCTATTGGTTTGGTTGCACCCAGATGTGGATAAAGATGAGGAGGTTGATGCAGCGGAGTCTTATACAGTCTCTATTGATTCAGGACCTCGCGTCTCAGACAGTGACGATGATGGGTAGGAGGATGAGATGTAGATATATGTAGTAGGATATGTGTAGTTCGACCAGTGTATATGACTGTGTGCTTGGCACACAAATTTTGTACTGACTTTGTGATAAATGAGAATGAATATATGTTAGATTTTTGCTATATGCATTGTGCCCATTTTTATGATTGCTTTTGAGCTGTGTTACATTGTTATATTGGTAAAATTTTATGAACTGTACAGATGCCTCCTAAGCAAACTACTCAACATAACCCTAAGCCGATGGTGGAGGAGCCATAGGTGGAAGGTCCCCACCTTGCTATAGGTGGAAGGGCCCCGATGGCAGATGAAAGGGAAGATGCAAAGGAGAGGAGGCACAACTGGAGGACAACCCCTATTTTAAATGCTTTAATTGTGGAAAGGAATGGCATAAGAGTTTTAGTTGCCCTTACCCTCGAAGAATAGGAGTATGGAGTCAGCTTGGAGGAAACAATCAAGGATAGAAGTCAGGACTAGGAAAAGGGAACTCAAGACAC
This sequence comes from Voacanga thouarsii, assembly GCA_026120185.1. Taxonomy (NCBI): domain Eukaryota; kingdom Viridiplantae; phylum Streptophyta; class Magnoliopsida; order Gentianales; family Apocynaceae; genus Voacanga; species Voacanga thouarsii. Next base: position 2,234,417 of record JANUWF010001199.1, read on the forward strand.
GCTTCTACCTCTAGAGTTGGACCCATCAAACCCCTAAATGAATGCTCGATTAGTGTCATTAGAGAAGACAGATAACCAGGCTGCAGTGGTGAAAGCTAAACTTCTTATTTTGAATCATGATGCTAAAATATTAGTAGACTCCGGTTCTATGTATTCCTTTGTTGCAAATTCATTTCTTGATTGTATGGAAATAAAAGGGGAAGAAATTTCATATGCAATGATTGTCAGTACCCTATTGAGACAGCAAATGAATAGTGAGAAAATACATAGGAATTGTAAAATCTTAGTAGGAGATGAAGTATTGGGAGGAGATTTGATATGTTTGCCCATAGAGGATTATGATACTTTCTTGGACATGGATTAGCTATCCCCGCATCATGCTCAAGTTAATTGTAGACATAAGGTATTACATTTCCATCGACCTGGGAAACCTATATTAGAATTTGTAGGTGAGGCTGGAAGAAAAAGTAATGCTTTTATATCGAGACTCAAGGCCTGAAAGATTATTAGGAAAGGGTGAACAAGATACTTAGCTTAATTAATAAGCCAGGAGAGGATAAGAAGCCCAGAGATGTTCCTGTTGTGAATGTATTTAGATATTTTTCCAAAAAAATTGAATGAGATACTGTTGGAGAGAGAATGAGAGTTTTCCATTGATCTAGTGGCATCGGCAGAACCAATTTCAATGACCCCTTATAAGATGGTACCTACGAAATCACAGGAGCTCAAGAAGTAACTAGAATTAATGGAGCAATGCTTTATTCGATAAAGTACTTCATTGTAGGGAGCACTTGTATTGTTTGTTAAGAAGAACAATGGGTCATTACAGATATGTATAGAATTGTGAGGGTTAAATGCAGTAATAGTAAATAATAAATATTCATTGCCCATGATTGATGAATTGTTTTATCAATTACAAAGAGTAGGATGGTTCTTAAAGTTAGACATGAGGCAAGGATATTACCAAGTATGGATTCGGAAAGAGAATATATCTAGAATTGCATTTAACATACGATATACATATTTTTAGTTTGTAGTGATGCCCTTTGGTGTTACTAATACCGTACTATTTTCTTAGACCCAATGCACCAGACATCCTGGTCGTACTTAGATAATTTTGTGGTTATATTCATATATGATATTCTGGTATACTCTAAGGATCCTCAAGAGCATCAGCAACACCTTCAAAAAGTCTTAGGGAAGTCAAGAGAGGCCAAATTGTATGCAAGATTCAGCAAGTGTGAGTTTTGGCTACAAGAAGTACCATTCTTGGGACACTACTACAGAAGAGGGCTTTTAGGGCACTTGGAAGCGCCTCAATATGTATCCTAATAGGGCACTTATCTTAATGAGGCGCAGAGATAAGCGCCTTCCATTCGTCCGTCACAAAAACCTGTTAAGGCACTTATAAGTGCCCTAATAGGTTAAAATATAATAGGGCGCTTGGAAGTGTCATTTAAAAGTATGTTAACGGTAGGAGGTTAACAGTCCACCAAAAACTTGTTGAGGCACTTGCAAGTGCCCTAATACGTTAAAATATAATAGGGCATTTAAAAGTATGATGTTTACATTTCAGCCTACACTTAGAAGTGAGACATTAGAGTTTATAGGACACTTATATGTGCATCATCAACTTTGAACCCAAAAAATTTCTTTTTAAGACACTTTTTAAGACACTTCTAAAAATTATTATTTTCATATTTGAGGCATTTGGTGCTGGGTTTCTGCTCAATTTTTTTAGAGTTTGTACCTATTTTTTGTTTTCTTGTGGAATGCTACATATGTAATAAATCTAGTAAAATATATACATACTAAAAAAATAATAAATGTAAGAACTTATATTTTGAACCATCATGTTCATCAAGTCGACTTTACACTAAACCCAAAAATATATGCCTCCTGTCCAATTTTGAACCATCATCATCAAGTCAACTTTACATTCAAAAACAAAAATATATGTCTCCTATCCACTTGATTCCAAAAGTAACAAAAATAGAAGCATAACATCTAGTTTTTCTCCCAAAAGTGCTTATCAATAAACAAAAAGCACTATGTCTCATATCTACTTGATCCCAAAAGTGGGGGAAAAAAAAATAGATCATGCACCAAGATCATGCACCTTCTTGTACTCGCAAAAAGTGTTAGGTTGCACCAAGATCATGAACCTTCCTTGGAAACCTGCAGTAAAAGAAAATAAAAATATTTACCCAATTAGTTTTTATTTGCAGTTAACATCTCTCCCAAAATAATGATCCCATTATAACAACAAAGCCATGAAAATGACACACAAAACTAACCTTTATTCTCAACTTAATTACTTATTTCTAGCTAAACTTGTGTTGAATATCAAAAGGACCACATATGAAAGTAAAAAAAAAAACAAAAATTACATATAGTAGAGCAACCATGAGTTGGCAAACAAGATAATATTTCAACTATTTCAAGAAACAAATTTCATCAAATGATATCCTTGTAATTTATTCTTGAATTGCCTTGAATAAAGAAAAATATAAACATTAAGCTCTTGCAAAATCAAGAGTTAGTTATCAGCACAAAATTTAAAAAGGTAATTGGTTTTTTCCCCCCCGATATTGTCTACCCATATCTCCAAATCAACAAAGTAACCAGTAAATACAAAAATATAGGCCCAGCTAACTTGGAGATATGAAGCATAACATACTAGATAACATATAGAAGCTTAACATACCAAATGACAAGGATATGCAATGCTTTCCCCAAGTGTATCTCCAATTGTCTTGAATGCCCCATATGGCCTAGTCAATTCTTCTTCCCACTCAAATGGGCATAATATCTTTACTTTGCACCAATGACATATAGCACCACCATTTTCATTCCCTAGAAAGAAAGTACACACATTTAGTGGAACACAAAGAAAGAATAGGATAAGCTTAAAAAGAATTTCATTTGTTCAAGCTACAGAAGAAATTCATAGTTATACAATTTATACCAATGTATAGCAAAAAAAATTCAATATTTTCAACCATTTATGAGTCCACAATAAGTCATGATACTCAATCCAAAATCTAAGCCAAAGTCATGCCCAAAATTCCTCAGAGTTGATTCAAACTAACTCCTCCAACAATCTCAACTTCTACTACAATAAATAGTTATGCAATTTATACCAATGTATAGCAGAAAATTTTCAACATTTTCAGCCATTTATGAGTCCGTAATAAGTCATGATACTCAATCCAAAATCAACTCAAATAAGCCAATTAGACAGCACAATAACTCCTCAATCAATCTCCCTTGCCAAAACAGTGCCTTATGCAACTTTAATAGCTAAAAAAAATGCAAAAAATTTTAGAATTTTTGGACCTCCAAAGCAGTAAAATTCTCAACAGAATCACAATAAATTCACAATTTTAGAGTTGAAATCTGCCCCTAAGCTAACATTCAAGCTACAGAATAGAACAGAAAAAAAAAAACTGAAATCTGCAACATAACAGAACAAAAAAAAAAAAAAAACAATTCAGAAATCTGCAACTTTAATCGCTAAAAATCACTCCTCAATCAATCTCCCTTGCCAAAACAGTTTATATGCAACTCTTCTAGTCCTTCGAGCCATAGCTGAGAAGGAAACAAAAAAATAATTTTTTAGTAACGAAAAAAAGAGATAGTATTTAGTAGATTCACATGTATAAACCATTCTCCATTCAACTAGACAAAGCACAATATGAACATAAAAACCTTTCCTATAACTTATAACATTTTTACATGTTCTGCATGAGCATAATATTGTCCCATCTACATTTGAATTAGAGAATGCAAAATCAAGGAAGTCTTGCAACCCTTTCCTATATCCTTTACTTGTTCTTGACAACTTTATCCACGAAGTCTTGGCAATTTGACTAGACTAGTGTTGGAACAGAGTTAAGCACAACTACCATAGGGGAAAAGGGAATGCATAGGTTTTTGCAATATGTAAATAGAATTTCAGCTGAGGCTAAAGATGATCAACTAGTAATCTCAAGGAAAAATGAAAAAAAAAAAAAAAAAGGCATGGAACCTACAAGCCCATCCTCTTCCATTTAACCATCTTCAAGATCCCCCTACCCGCACTAACAACAAGCTCTTAAACATGCATAGAGAAATATGAATGAGCACCACCAAGGCCAAAAGTTATGAGTGTATTCAATACATAAAAGTGACTGGTTCAACCCATCAAACGAACATAACTCATTCAACACAGGAGATAAAGAAGAAGTAGAAGGCAGGAACTAAAAGAACTGATACAAGTACAGATAGCTATAATATCCAACAAGAAAATCTTACATCTCAAAACATATAGAGTATTGAGATCATATTTCCAACATATAATTGATACACTAAACAAGTTATATAGTAGAATCTAACCTGAGAAAATAGAGTATTAGCTCGGCATATGTCTACCATTATCAATAGTTCCTTAAATTTGAAAAATCAGCAAAATCTTAATAAGGGCTGTCATCATACTATGATTCTTTTAGGTATGATCATTTTATCATGATTGCTAAAACTAAAACCAGGCTAAGAATTCAATAACAAGACATGGCCTATGAGCAACCATTCACAAAAAATACCCGAATATTCTTGCATTAATAAAAATTATTCTCCCATCTTCATACTATATGAATAAATCACAAACGTTCCAAAAAAAGATTGGAAAACAACATGCATGCAGAGTAACAACTTTTAATTCCAAAATAGCACAAAAAACTAGATAACTCATCATAGTAGATAGACATGTAGTTGTCTTTTTAGCTATGTCAGGTTCATGGATAGGTGTCAAAGCCATTCTGCTACCTTCTTTTTTCCTTCATTTGCTTGATGGCATCAGCTAAATCATGACTTTAAAGCTCCTTTAAATCTTAGAACTTTAGAAACTCATCTCTACCATGCCCTGTTATATATAGAGGTATGTGCTTCCTTTATCACTTAGAAGACATTTTGATCTTGGGACAACAACTTCATGTTGTCCAGTTAAGACTTAGAGAAAATTTTCAACAGTTACTTCTTAACCACGATAATTTACCTGATATTTTGAAGTATTAGAATGAAGAAAAAAATGTCTTCTTCTCGTGTCATATTACAAAAACACTGACTCATAACTAACATGATCAAATACAAGCCATATACTTTTTGAAACAATTTTTTCTACTTCATCGAACAAAGTGAAACCAATAAGATGTAAGCACCACACTCTTCAAATTCCTTTTAGAAGTCATACAAATATGAAATAGCTAAGATTATTGGAATTGACTGCTGGAATCAAATATGGTATCTAAGAACTAACAAATACATTTGGTAGGCAGTGGAAAGAATACTAAAATCAAAAAGACATATTGGCAAGGAGCTTAACAAATTCATTCATCGAACCTTGAAAAGGGAAAAAATACTAGCAATTAAGTTTCTATTAATACTCTATCAATAATAGTATTTCCAAAAGGCCTGTTGTTCTATGATGGGACACAAAAGAGACTCAATACACTAGAAATAGAAACAACTCCCAAAGAAAACCATATATTTGCAAATGTTGGCATAGAAGGTTCCTATTTTTAGAAAGAAGCCAGAAAAGTAAGTTAGAGACAGAGTTATTTTCAAATAAAAGCTTCGTCTTCAAAATCATTAATCAGCAAAACTAATCCAAAATATATGTAGAATTCTTGATTTAAACAGAGAAAGTTTGAAAAGCCTAGGCCCAAATTTTATAGCAAAGAAGCATTAAATAGAAATTTGAATATATACCTCCACATTATCTATATACAAATGATATCAGATAAGGTTTCAACATAGTTTTGTTTTTGGAGATTGCACATCGGCAATATCTCATATCATTGCAATGCCTTTTTTTTTTTTTTTTTTTGGCCAAAAGTCCATAAAGATTGAATCTTTATGTGTTAGAAATATCAGAATCATCAGAAAAAAAAATAAAAAAATCTATAGTGGCTAAAACCCATGAAAAATTAGTCCCTTTGAGCTAAAATTAAAGGGAAAAAAATCACAAAATTGAAAGTCGTAGTTGCAATGCAAGCCGAAGAAAATATCTGATTCATTCAAAAATTAACAGAAAGAAAAGCTTAAAATTTTGTAGTGACCAAAAACCATGTAAAACCAAGTAATTTGTGCAAAATCAAAACATAAAATCACAAAATTTAAAGTCGTATACCTGAAACACAAGTATCCAAGGTGTTTTGCTAACAAAGATTTTGATATCTCTTCTTATAAATCTAATCTATCAGATGGAGAAGAGTTCCGCAGCTGGAGGGTTTCTGCCTCCAAAAAGTTCCAATTAGCCTCCATTCATATTCGGTGACCTTCAGTTCCAACCATGGCCGAACAGACGGAGAAGTCTTTCTTGAAGCAGCCCAAGTGTTCCTTTGCTCAAAGAAATCAATGAAGAGAAAATGACCAGGAAAGGGAGGAAATCACTACTGGAAAAGCATTGGTTTAGGCTTTTCAATTTTTCTCTCGAAACCCAGAGATGGAATGCAGTGGACGAGATGGATTTGAGCTCTAAAGCCCCTCATTTTTTTTTCTTTTCATTTAGTTCTTTATTTTTTTTATTTGTTCCCTCCTTTTATTCTCAGATTTTTTCCCCTTTCCCGGGAAATCAAACTGGCAAAACATTGTTGTTTCATCTCTTTTTTTAGTTTCTCTGTATTTTGGTTCAAAACTACGTAGTTTTATCATAAATAATAGGGCACATGAGTTATGTGGCTTAGTAAAATCTTAATATGGCACTTATTAGTAAAGTGCCTCAAAATAAGTGTTTTATTAACCTTGTTTTGTATTAGTGGGACATGCGATATCCAAAGATGGGATTACTGTAGATCTTGCAAAAGTTGAGGTGGTGACAAATTAGAAACGTCTCGAGACTCCAACTGAAATCCTAAGTTTCTTGGGATTGGCAGGGTATTATCGGAGATTTATTGAGGGATTCTCTAAGATAGCTTCATATTTGACTTGACTCACCCAAAAGAAAGTTCCCTATGAGTGGACTGAGAAGCATGAGAAACGTTTTCAAGAACTGAAAAAGAGGTTAATCTCTGTTCTTGTTTTAACTTTGCCAAAGATGGACAAACCTTATGAGGTGTACAGGGATACGTCAAATGAAGGATTGGGAGGAGTATTGATGTAGGAAAGAAAAGTGATAGCCTATATCTCTAGGAAATTGAAACCCCATGAGGAGAATTATCCTACGCATGACCTAGAGTTGGTAGCTATTATATTTTCTCTTAAAAAGTAGAGACATTATTTGTATGGAGCTGAGTTTGAACTTTTCATCGATCACAAAAGTTTGAAGTACGTTTTTACTCAGAAAGATTTGAATATGAGATAACATTGGTGGATAGAATTTCTTGAAGAATTTTGATGCCCACTTAAGAATCATCCTGGGAAGGTAAACACCGTAGCAGATGCCCTTAGCAGGAAGGCGAATTTATCAGCTCTTCGGATGTTACAAATCCCAGAATTGGAAACATTTGTAGTATATGGAGAAAAAAGGCTGAGTAATATTTCTATTCAACTTACTTTTCTACAGTGGTTGAAGGAGGAGCAAGATAAAGACGAATAGTTACAATGATTTGTGCAGAATGAGGTAGATAAAGGAGAAGACTAGTTTCAAAAGGATAATAATGGAATTATTTGTTACAGAGATCGGTTTTGTATCCCAAATCAGTTTGCGATGAGACAAGATATTTTGACAGAGGCACATCGGAGTAAGTATACCATCCATCTGAGAGCCGTGAAGATGTATTAGGACTTAAAACGTTATTAATGGTGGATCGGTATGAAGAAGGATACCTCAATTTTTGTAGCTTGATGCTTGACTTGCCAGTAAGTAAAAATCGATCAGCAACAGCCTAGAGGGTTACTACAGCCATTGCCTACTCTATCATGGAAATGGGATGAAATTACTATAAATTTCATTATAAGATTACCCATGGCTATAGGATAGTGAGATACTATATGGGTGATAGTGGATCGACTGACTAAATCTGCTCATTTCACCTCTATTAATCAACGAGAATCTTTAGAGAAGTTGAGTAAAATATATGTGGAGGAAGTGATCAGACTTTATGGAGTACCCTCTGATATTGTGTTGGATCAAGATCCTAGATTAACTTCGAAGTTTTGGACTAAATCGTAGCAGAGATATGGGACAATCATAAAGTCTAGTACAACAGTGCACCCACAAACAGATGGGCTGACTGAAAGAATGAATATTGTTTTAGAAGATATGTTACAGGCTTGCGTTTTAGATTTTGGAACTAAGCAGATGGATAATTTAGTATGTGCAGAATTTACATACAAATTGGAATGACCTTATTTAAAGCTCTATATGAAAGGAAATGTAGTCTAGGACGAAGGGTGGGTGAATAAGATGCCCTCAATCATAAAAAGTTCCACAAGCTGTAAAGATGATTAAAATCAAGTCAGAGGTGGCTCAGAGTAGATAAAAAGTTAAGGGAATTGAAGTAAGAGAGATTTGGAATTCGTGAAAGGAGATCATGTATTCTTGAAGTTGGCTCTATAATGACAATTGGGAATTAGTGGACAAGGAAAGAAATTGGCATTTAGGTACGTAGGACCATTCCCTATTGTCGAGCAGATTGGGAGAGTAGCTTACCAGTAAGAGCTACCCATAGAGCTTCAAGGTATTCACGACGTGTTTCATGTATCTCAATTTCGGAAATATGTGGTTGATCCTGTGCACATTTTGAATGAAGAACCCATTGACATAACTCTACGCTTGAAGTATGAGGAAAACCCTATTACAATCTTGGAGTGTGCTGAAAATGAATTACGGAATAAGAAAATTCCACTTGTAAAAGTATTGTGAACTATTGTCTGGTGTAAAATGTAACTTGAGAAACGGAAGCGAAGATGTTGAAAAAGTACCTAGAACTATTCTAGGTGTAAGCTAATTTCAAGGATGAAATTTTTTGTAAAGAGGGGAAAATGTAATGCCCTACCTTTTTATCTTCGATTAGATGCTATTTGTAATAGGATGAGAATTTGTATCAATGGCCAGAACAAAAGATGATCAGTGTAATGAGCTGAATATTTTGTCGGGACGTGGATGTAATTATTGGATTTGTTCTACCTGTAGCCTAAATCTTCAAAAGACTACAATTATCAATAAAATAAGAATTTGAGGGTACGCTGACAAGAGAAATTGATCAGTACGATGAAACACACGTTTTGGTGTAAATTATGCCATCCGGGTTGCCAGGGGCATTTTCATCATTTTGACTGTGCCTGCGACTTTGATAGCAAATTTGACCAAAATGATAAATAATTGAAGAATTTTAGTATTACCAATGGATTTAGTAGAATTTTTGGAGTTGAATGTTGAAATAAAATATTTTTTCGTTTTAGACCCGATTTTGGTCGTTTCTGAAAAAAATAGGAAACCACGGTTGAAACTGTCCGTGTGACATTTTATGATTGGTAGCCTATGTACATGTGTCAATTTAAAAGAGGTTGCATGTAGGGTTCATGCAAGATGTATGAAATTAAAGAATTACAAAATAAATAAAGAATGATGTGTAATTTTGTAATTGGAACACATCACTTGTGGGCCCGTTTGATTAAGGTCTTATGCAATGTGATTGGCTAATGTTTGGACCATGAGAAAATGAATGAATGGCTGAAAATTGGCCAAGAAACCGGCTGCCATGCAAGAAGAAATAAAGGGAAATCGTGAGGAGGAAAATAAGTGGTTGGTGTGTAAAAATCTCATTGGAACACACCTAAGTATATCCACCATTCAATTAATGAAAATAAGAAATGAATGGTCAATATTTGACCAAGAATGGTGGTTGAGGAGTTGAATTTCAGCAAAAAATTTATCTATAAGGAATAGAGAAAGAAGAGAGAAAGAAAATGAAAGAAAAGCTACAGAAAATAGAGGGGAAAAAAGAAAAAGGAGAGAGAAAAAAAGAAGTGTATGTGTTCTTGGAGCAAAATCAAGGTAAGAGATCCCACATACAGGGCAAAAGTCTATGCTTCAAGAATTAAAGTCATAGATCTCATTATGGTGATTATTTTGGTATGAGTTTTAACATGAAAACATGATTTTCATGTCTTGATTTTAGATGAAAAGCTAGGGTTTATGAACTTTATATATGAACCTTGTATATGCTTATATGTGTGCCAGCTACCGAAGGGTTAAAGGATGATGTTTTATGTGAAGAAGAAGTGAATATTCATGGTGGGGTTGAAGGGTTGTTTTTGATTGAGGAGATTATGGCCAGAGTAGAATAAAAATGGAAGTTACTTAGTTGGAAAAATAGATTATAGTAGCTTGAGATTAGAAAAGGTGAATTTATGTTGAATAAGTATGACTCTTGTAAACTATTGGAATCTGGAAAATGCTTAAAGATGATTTGAAGGAAAATTGAGTGCATTAATGTTCCCAAAATGTTAAAGGCTAAAAGAAAATAAAGGAAAGCACATTGCCCTATAGCATGTCATGAGAATCAAAAATTTGAAAAAGCTTACACAGAATTAAATTTAAGAGTCTTACAGTCGTTTTGGTATATCATAGAGCCAAATCAGAGTTGTGGATTGAAAGTTATGTCCAAAACAAAATCATGTGTCAAGCAGTGAAATTCCAGAAAAATGAGTTTGAAAATGGATGAACATAAGAATGATTAATTGTGAGATTTTGGACGAAATAAATGGAAAATATGAAGTGAATCCATTTTATATGAAGGGAGAAAGGATGTAGAAAGAGGAAAATGAAACAATCGAATAAACGACAAAAAATGAGGTGAACGAAAGTTGAACGTTTTCCTTAATCGTCGACTACTCATTGGCCCTGTCGGCTAAACATTGGTTGGATGTTGGCTACCTGTCGGGCATGTCGGCTATTTTTCGCCTAAACACGATTTGACCTGAAAACGATATTCAGTATAGGTTTATTGGTAAACAACCAACGGAATGTTGACAATAGTAGAAACGGTGGGTGAACGGCCGTAAATGAAAAGAGTTTAGTTAGGACACGAAGTGAGTCCTTTTGATGTCTAAAACCTTCTAAGAGTTAGTGTGCTTCACTTTTACATGAAATGTTATGTTTTATACCTTTTTGGAAATCCCTGAATATGTATAAGGTTTATCTAAGCAAGATTTGTTTTATGCTATTTTGGGCTTGAATGAACTTCATAATTGGCTTGGAAACCTTACAGGATGATTAAAGCGTGAATTTGTGAATTTAGTCTTTTTTGGATTAAATGTTTGGGATTTTCAGAAAATGGTAATTCTTGAAATCGGGTATTCATAAATTGACTAGAATACCCTTATTGAAATATTTTATGAAAATGTGTTTGGAAACTTTGAATTTAATCCTCTTTTGGGATTAGAATTCTAGATTTCTTGCAATGAGTTCCTTTTGGAATCGAGCATTTGGAAAATGAGCCAAATATCCTTATTAGAATGTTTTATGAAAAGCTTTCAAATTAGGTATTTGATAAATAACTGAAGTATCCTTATTAAAACTCTAGTGAACATTTTTCAAATCGGGTAAGGGTAAAATGACCCGAATACCCTCGGAAAGTCTTTTGGAATCGGGTATAGGTAAAATGATCCAAATACCCTTAGAAATGACTTTTGTGATCAAATACGAGAAAAATGACCCAAATACTCTTTGAAACTGGTTTTGATGTGCGAAAAGTCGTTAACTTATTTTGACACGATTTTGGTCCTTAAAATTATTTTATTGGCCTAATATGCCTATGGAATGAATTGATTAGCCCTGCGAACCTATGTGAATGATGATCTGACTTGTGAGTCAGTGGGATAAAATTCTAAAAAATGTTATTTTTCCCCAAAATGTTTTATTTGAAAATCTTACGGGATCAGATAACTCTCTGCTTGGTATTGGTGACGTTGAATACTCAGCAAGGACTTTGATTTTTGTACTAGCTCGTGTTAGAGATAGACGACCCCAAGTAACCTAGTTAGTTTTGGAGATTGTCTTACTCCAAATAGGGCAACAAAACATTGGGATACATCATCCTGGCTAGCTGTCTAGTGCCTGGCAATTGTCGTGCCTTGCATGCATTTTGTGATTTAGGTTGTTCACAGGTTGGGGTGGACACTTGGCGTTGTTCAAACCCCATGCTACCTCGATGGTGATTGACGTCAGGATTAGGACCCTAGGCTTACAGTAGCAAGTAAAAGATTGCGTGCTACGTGCACTTGTTAATTGTAGTACGTTATAGTGTACTTAATTTCTGGTGATGCATGGATTGAGTACTGGAGGTAGCAGTCTCTGTACAATGATATGTGGTACCGAAGGCAAGAACTATGGGACTTGCATATAGGTCGACCTTCTGTTGGAGAAGTGCCTATGATTTAGAAATTAGGGCAATTCTTTGAAAGTAAAGTACAGTTTTTCCAAAAATAATTGAGTTCTGAATAAACTCTTTATGAGAGAGAGTTTTACAATTATTTCCATTGAACAAATGAAATGCTTTCCCGACAAAAGTTTTATGTTCTTTGTTTCTTTACCAAAGCACTAGCACACACGGGACTTACTGGGTGATTCGTCACTCACACGTGTCTTTATCTTACTTTTTGTAGGATTTAAAGCTGAGCAGAGCTGCAGATAGAAAGACGATACCATAGTATCGGCAGTATAGGTCTAGACAATTTCTTTAATGGTCATATACTTTATTCTGTTGTAGTTAGAGATGGCATGTATGAGATTTTTTGATATATGTATATGTGTGGTCATTACTATGGGATATTATTGAGTCTAGACCTTATATACATATTTAATTGGTTGTTTTCATTATAAAGACCTCTTGTCTAGGAAATTGGACGGGGTGACACCCATTATTGGTATGCTTTCGCTGTTATCTTTAGTAGGAGTGTTGCACAAAATATTAGTGGTTTCATGAAATATTCATGCATGAGTTATATTTCATAAAGCTTATCAAATAAGTTTTATGAAATAATTAAAATATAAGTTAGCAAATGGAAAATTTACATACGGATAGATAGGTCACAATAGTATTTAATAACTTGTGGCCAAATTGGTCACAATTTGACCTTGAATGGTGGTGAAGACAAGGGAAAACCGGAAGTAATGGAATAAAAGGGAAGAAGAAAAGAGTAGAAGAGAAAAAGGAAGAACCTAGCTAGAGAAATTGGGAGAAAAAGAAAAAGGAGAAAGGGAGTTTTTACACAAGAAATGAAGGAGTACTCGGGACATTTCAAGCTTATATCAAGATACAAATAAGGTAAAAGTTTATGGATCCGGTACTAAAGTTGGAGTATGAAGTACAAGGATTATTTTTATATAAATATTGTTGAAAATTTCATTAAATTTTATGAATTTCTTTGGAAAATTAGCTATGTTGTGAAGTGTTTGTGTGTGATGTGTGCGCCGGCCAGCTGTTTGTGGGGACTATATGGCATATTTTATATGGTGTATGAAAATGTTTTGGAGGTGGTTTAAGGGGTAGTTCATGGCTGCAAAAGATGAAGATGAAATTGAGATGGAAAAATGGTTTAATTGTTCAGGAAAATTTATCTTATATATAATTGTTAATTTTGTGCTATGGAATTATGGATTTGCTGGGGGTGAAGAGATCTAAAAATCAGAGAATTGAAATGAGATATGATGGAAATTAAGGTGGATTAAGTGTTGAATAATTGGTTTGATTAAAGAAGAACGAAATAATAATGATTATTTGTTAAAAGAATGGTTGGATCATGAAATGCAGGGATTGTTTTACACCAGCAGTGCTGCGGCAAATTAAGGCCTAAGGAAATGGAACCCATAAGATTGTATTTGCATGTCTTACAAGCGTTTTGGCACAATTTTGAGCTTAATCGGAGTTATACATTAAAAGATGTGCTAATAACAAAAAGGAATACCAAAGCTAGGGAAAAAAATGCGCAAATTAAATTCAAGGAAATAGATTTCATTGTTGTTTCAATGATGTTTATGAATGAATGAGGAGTTCAAAAAGTCCTATCAAAGTGTTGAATTCATGTGGAGAAATAGGGACAACGAATTGCGTAATAGATTTCATTATGCTAATAAATAATATTTCAAGAAGAAATAGAAAAAAATAGGAAACTAGCAATTTCCTTATACTAGTATTTATTAATTGTGAACCCTAGCATATGAAATTGAGTATGATGGAATGATCTGTGGTTTAGATGGTTCACTTTGAGGATCCCGTGAAAGCTAGGAGACGATATATATATATATATATATATATATATATATATATATATATTACGGTACAAAGTAAGACCTAAGGTAAGTCCCTTTGATTTTTTTTTAAATAATAATAATAAATGCTAGTGTGCATTTTATTTCATAAAGTAAAGCTTATGAATTGTTTTGATTTCTTTAAGAAAGAAATGATATCAAGCCAAGCTAGATTTTAATGGAAAATGGTGAAATTTTATAATCAGAATTATTCATAGTTGGCATTGAATTTTCCTAAAGCCTTTTATAGTAAAGTTGATATAGCTTTATATTTTCTAAGGAAAATATGGTTCTTCCAAACCAAAATTATTGTGGACTTTAAGAAATAACAATTTTATGAGAAATTGTGAACTACTTCAATTGTGAATATTTCCTAGGTATAATTGAGGTATTCTTCTCATTAAATATGAGGTGAAATTATGTTGTATTCTAGAAAGGCCTACTATTTCCTTTTTATGGAAAGTATTTTGGAAATATATGAATTATGAGCTTTATGGAATCATGATTGGAATGTCTTGAATTTAATTCTTCTTTTAGGATTAGATTTCTAGAATTCCTAAATAAAACTACTTTTGGAATTAGAATTTGTCAAATGATGAAAATGCCCTTGGAATTGTATTTTATGACGCAAAAAGGACTCTTTATCCTTTTTCTCTACGGTTTCAAAAACAACCTCTCGGTACGAGATTAACATTTGGAAAATAATATATTTTATCCCTAGAAAATGTTTCATTTAATTCCTTCGAGAATGGATCATTTGATTGGCCTTGTCAGCCATTGGAATTGGACTAGTATTGTGAACCAGTGAAGTCGTTGAGTACTTAGTAAGGGCTTTGATCTTTGTACTAGTTCTCATTAGAGGTAGACGACCCCAAGTAGCCTAGCTAGTTTTGGGGATTGTCTTAATCCAAATGTGGTGATAGGACATTGAGATTAGCTGTCCTGGCTAGCCGTTTAGCACTTGGCAATTGCCTATACCTTATGTGTAGATTATTTTGGGTTTTTCATAGACTACTGGTTGAGAACACCTGGCATGTTCAACCCCTTGCCGCCTCGATGTTGATTGACATCAGGATTGGGACCCCTGGGCTTACTGTGGCAAGTAAAAGATATTGATCTCTCGGTGTAGTTTGCTAGTTACCACTTAGCACTTTGATAATGTACAGTTGAGTGGTGTAGGCTTTTTGTTGAGAAAAGTGCATGTATTTCTGAAATTAGCATAGTGATGTTGAATAAAATTTGGTTTTCAAAAAATGACTGAATTTTGATTAAAATTCATGCTAGTAAGGTGATGAGTTGTTTTCAGTGGAAAAATATTATATTTTCCTGTGACGGATTTGAAACAAAACTCGAAAAATGCTTGTGTCGGTTTGTTTTCAAAAAACACGAGTACCTACTAGACTCACTGAGCGAGTTTTATTCACATGTGTCTTTTACTTTGTTTTATAGGATCCAATGCAGATGGACCCTGCGAGTAGACGACGATACCACTATATTGGTCTGTAGACTATATCTTTTGTGCAAGTACATCACATTACTATCATAGAACATATGTTAGTATATCTTGAGCTTTAATTTTGGGATGTATATGATAGTGGTATGACCTTATTAAACTACCCATATCTTACCCATACGAGTTCTATCTGTTATAAAGACCCTTTGTTTGAGAAATCGGACAAGGCAACCCCTAAGCCTATTACACGCTTCTAGTAGTATTTATAGTAGGGGTGTTACACCAATAGAGGTGCAAACATCCCTAATTCCATCAAAGATGGTTTAAAGACTTTATAAACAGGTTTTAGATTACCTAATTCATAATCAATCATAAGCAATCACATCAATACACCACTAAACATAATTCTTTAATGAAAATGATACAAGGAAGGTTTAAGATGGGGAAAGGAGTTCAGACGTAAGAAGAACTTGAGATCGAGAGCTCACCAAGTTTTATTATTCAAACTTTCTCTTATTTCTTTCTTGTTTTTATTAAATTAAGTTTTTATGTCTTTATGTTCAACACAATTGGTCTCTATCTTGCCCTTAGTTTTTGTTTTCAGTATTGGTTTTGGTATATTGAATTGTTGCATGGCAATTAAAGATTCTATGTTTATTGTTGTTGAGATTATATCTTGAGTATTTGTGTAGTTCTGGATTTCTTCTCTTACGAATTGTGTTGAGTTCTTTTATTCATGGGCCCACTTATTTAATATGTATGATTGAATAGGTAAGATAGTTGATCTCCTTATTGGTTTTCTTTCCTTAGAAATAGTGTTAATTTTATTATGCTTGAACAACATATTTAACTGACATTATTGACAAGCTAAGTTATTTGATCTTTTGATTAATTATCTACATAGTATCTATTGATCATATTTAGGTTGCAAGTCTTTAGACTTGATTAGGATTGATATGGAATTGTATGATTTAAGTTACATATGTTTGCAAGTTTTTGGAATAACTTGATGTTGATAATGTCTTGATATATTTCTTAATCTTATGATTAGTCTCTGACAATTGGTTAATTGAAGTATTAATGTCTTTAAGAAAACGTTAATCAAATTGAAGTAGATTAAGAAGAATATTAGGGGTTAATCAGGAGTGTTTGACAAAGATTATTCCATCTATGCAAGGATAGGATTTTTTTGTAGTTTTTCAAGAGTCCTAAAATCAACTACTCAATATAATTGCATCTGTGATGAGTTTCTATTTTGGTTTCAAAATATGTTCATAAAACAAGAAGTTTCCTAACTGGCTTAGATTTGTTTTCTTATTCCTTTTTGCCCCCTTATTTATTTATGTTCTGGATTTAGTAGTTTCCTGTTCCTCTGCCCTCCCCCCCCTCCTTCCTATTTACTGTATGTTTTAAGACATCATAAGATTCATTCAAGTTAACTATCCAAGAGTTGTTCATAAGATTAAAGATAAAGAGAGAATATAAGAGTATATTTCTCTTGAGTTCCTTGTGGTCGACACTTACATAGTATCTTATGGAGAATGATTTATAAATTTTTTTTGTTGGGTGCATGATGACTAAGTTTAAACTACCCTATTTTGAATGTCATAGTCCCTACAACAAGTGAAGATTAAATAAGAGAGACTCTCTTATGCTTGAAGGATGAAAATAATAAGGGAGAAATAACCAAAAAGGGGAGTGAAGATAAGAAGAAAAATGAGCTATATCTAGGTGAACACAAGCTTTTATATTTATCTTTACCCAAAAATTGTTGTTTGAAATATTATATAGATGCTAATTCGAGCATTAATCAGCACAAAGAAGGAGAAAATGATAGAGATCCACACAAACATCATGTGAAGGCTAAAGAAATGGGATAGAGAGCTAAGACATCCTTCAAAAATTCTTAGGTAATATCAAACTTCAAGAGATAACAAACGAACTCTTATGCTTCCAAGTCAAGGACAATGAAGATTGTAAAGAAGTGGGTGCCAAAAGGAAGACTGAAAGACCTTCGAGAAGACAAACCAAGAATCAAGATCAAGGAAGTTGTCAAGCAATGGAAGATCAAAGAAGGGCCAAGAAGGTCAAAATTTGAACAACAACTTGTGTTGAAAGCAAAGAGATGGCAAGAAGAGGTTGAAAATCAAGGCAGCTAGCAGAAGGGCAGAGTAAAGCCGACGTTAGCCCATGTAGGGTAGCCAGTGTCAACTCTTCTCAGGGAACAAGCTTTCTTTGAACAAAGGGAGGTTGGCACTAGCTTCCCTATATAAGCTAACACTAGCTCAAGTAGGGCATGGCTCATTTTGATATTTTATGTTATATTTTAAAATTAAATTTCCACGACTCTTCTTATGTAATAGGGTTATTTTAGGCTTAGTTAAGGGTCGAATGGTTGAGATTTCATCTCCAATTTGCTAGGTTAAGTTGGCTATAAATATGCCATTATAACCCTTCATTTGCAAGTTAGATATCATTAAGTGAATTGAAGAGACTCTTATGAGAGTTTTCTTTCGGGTTTTCCTTGAAAGGTAAGACTAATTCTTAGGATTATATTCCTTGCTTTTGAATGAGTCTATATACTTTATAAGGATATATCAAATTACCATATCATAAAAATGCTTTTAGGAACTTGTTTTCCATAGGTTCTTGAGTAGGAGTTATTTTGGTTGCCCAAATCTTTTTTCCAAGTGTTCTTGGTTCTTTGTTGAGCCAAGGTTTTAAACTGTGATTTGGAAGACTTGGTTCTGACTTATAGTGTTCTATGTTCTCTATTTGGCCTAAGGTCCTAGAATTGGGATTGGGTGTGTTTTTTTTCACATAAATCGGTAATTTGGGCTTTTTAAAGAGTCTTGTATTTCCCTCTATCTTTAGCCACGAAAATCTCCATTAAATCCGCCCCACAAGATCATATCAATATGTATGCATTATGATCATTATTTGTGCATATTATTTCAATGTGTGATTAGTGTTTAAAAATTCAGAGATATGTGGGTGCGAATTCGATTTTAGTTTTAAAAGAAAGCCTATGAGTTTTATTTTTAAAACTTAGGCACTAATGGTGAAATTAGAATGAACCTGCATGGATGGAATTTATTTTTGGAAATAGTAAAAATTAAATCTAGTATATCTTTTAAAATTTCAGCTTTCCTAAAATTCTTTGAATTATCATGAATATTTTTTTCCCCATCTCCTAACTTTCCTAAATAAGCAAAATTTCCTAATTTCCCTCCCTTTGGCCATTGTTCCCATACTTCTATTCTCATGGATTTTATTTTGGAAACTAATCCCGATCTTTTCAACCCTAAATTCTCCTACAACTTCTCCTAACCTAACCGTCAGTTTTGAATTCTAAAATCCCTATACTTTGTTTACTATGTATCAATAGAGATCTTCATTAAATCTTTTTCCTACTACTTCTTATATTACCCATTATCTTAAGTTCCCTATTCCTATAATCATACTTCATATTTATCAAGAAGAACCTATATGTAGTTCTTTTTCCTTATTTTTACTCTCTTGGCCAAATCTTCTGGCTTAACTAAGCTCCACAATTTTATTCTCCATTATCAACAAGATTACAATCAATCTTCTTCCAAATTCTATTCTCTGGGCCGCCATAGTTTGAATCCCTTATACCTTCAATTTTGCTACTCATTTAACCAAGAAAATTCTTCAACGGTCTTTTCGTAATAACTCTCTTTGCTAATCGCCAATCTAAACCGTCCTATTGTCTTGAAATTCTATTTGCTTTGGCAATAGAAATACTAAACATTCACAACCCTAATTTCCCCCTATAACTCTCAAAATTATAGCAACCGGCTATCACTCTCCTCTAGTCTAGTTCCATGTTTTTCTCTCTACCTTTCAAGACGAAATTCTAGCCTTAACTTCTAAAACAACAAACACTCCCTCCTCCCCTGAAACTCTTGACTCTCTCACTCCTTTCCTTAGTTTCATCAGCCCCTTCTCTTGTTCAGAAAGGATAGCCATTTGTAATTGGAAGTATACTCAGCTTTTTGGTTTTGTAGGGCTGTCTTATACAAGTTCTGCCAGAAAGGTAAGCAAGATCACATTCCCTATTTTTCTTGATACTACCACTACGCTAAGCTGTAAGGAAATTTTCAGTTTAAGACATATTTCAAGAAACAATTTTTCTAATGAATTTGTATACAAGAAATCAACTTTATGTTATGAATAAAAAAAGAATGAAATTTGAAAATTCTTTGATGTTGTTTGACAGTATTTTCATCTTAAATTTAAAAGATGCTTGGGCATGGAATCTCTTGAGTTAATGAAAGGGATTTTTATACTACATATGATATTTTGAGAGCTATATAAAGCTCATTTTGATGCTAATCACTTAAAGAACCCGCCTTTGTGATTTTTGGAAGGTTACCTAATGAGTACTTTAAATGTTTATATTTGCATGTCATTTATGTTATTATTGTGAAAAATTCTTAGATAGATGACTGCTTATTTTCCTATTTTCACTTGTTTTATGTAGCATGCTTAGAGCGACGATTCAGTAAAGAAATAAGGTGAAAAGCACAAAATGAGCTGAAGAAGAGGAATTAAGCAATGCCGCCCATGCTATGATGACTGGAGTTGCTTAGTTTTAGACGTTTCAAATGTTCAAACTTCAGAAGGTTAGCAACATCATTCGAATTAACTTAACTGGCATTGCTCATCTTCTTGAATTAGGAAAAAGTAACTAAAGTAGTGGCAAATAAGCCAACATAAGTAGCACCATTCAATATTGCAGATAGTCCTTGTTTTGTAATTTTTAGGGTTTTGAAGAGAAAAACTATAAATATCCCCATTATAAACCCCTGGGGCACGAATCCCAAAAGAATAATTTAGGGATATGTCCTAGAGTCAATTTGTACTTATACTATTATTGTTATGTTTTATATAATAATATGAGGTTTTCCTTTCCATAAATAGTGCATTTTGTTTTGTGGTCTTCAAGTACGTGACTTAATAGTAAAATCCAACAATGAATACAATGACTATTCTAAAACTGTCCCTGATCGATTATTATTATTATTGGAACAATAATTAATTAAGATTAATATATTTGTGACTTGATGACTATGTTTTACTGGTCATGGATATTTGTGATATTGAGTCAAAACATAAATAAATGTTAGAGAACATTGTATTGGAAATGATCCACTGTGAGAGTACTTCATGGAATATTTCATAAGTACTTTCTAACCATAATAATATTAAAAGTACTTCGACCTAAATTCATCATAGTTTCCTACTTGATAAATTCTATATTTTGACGTTGTCTGAAGTTGTCTTTAATCAGATAGTAAATTAGACTACTGTTGGATATAGAATAAATCAATTAGAGGAATATGATTGATAGTGAAGGAATTTGTTCCTCTCAATTATGAGAGAGATATCCATCGGACCTTTGATAAGTTAGACTGTTAAAATGCATAGCTGTGCTCAAATATATCAATATAAGATATTGATATCATTTGTTTGAATAGTCTACTATGAAATCAAGAAATAATTGATTAAGCTTAATAAGGATGACATGCTCCGTGCCTTATGCTGAATCTAGATATTGTGTGACAAAAGGACTAAATATAAAATTATGGTTTGGTTCAAAGAGATCACCGGTCTTCATTTAACTTGGATAGTTATAATATTTTGGTAGAAACTGCTTATAACTTATGCGCCATTTAAATATGATTTAGGCACACTGCCAGTGTTAAATGAACCTATAGGGTCACACAATAAGCAAATTTGTTAGGTTATTTTTCTAGTAACCAGATTCGATAAATTTGGAAATATGTCTAAGTTAATCGAACTTAAAAAAATTACCAGATACAATGAATTTGGAAATATGTCTATATTCGATGTATCTGGATAATGTCCAGATTATAAGGATCTGACTCGGTAAATTAATTAGTTAAATTACCGAGATAATGGCAGAATCTTATCATATCAATTTTATTTTAATTTCAATTTAAATTAAAATACGATAAGATATTATTAGGGTTGGACTCTAAAAGGTTCAGAGGGGTTTTTAAGAAAACCCTAGCCGTCTTCTCTAGAGAGCTATTCTATTAAGAATATTCGAGCTTTCATCTACTAGAAAAATAAGCCTCTCAAACCCTAGGTGCTAGCATTCCCTGGGTGACGAGTGAGTTCGTGGTGTATATCCGATAGAGGACGTTCGCATATTGCAACGTCTGGTGATCGTTCGGGTTGCACGTACAGCAGCATAATCAGAATCGAAAGATATCGATTACACCTAATAGAGGTAATTTTGCAAGCCTACGATATTCTTAATCGTTTACATAGATCCTCGGAAGTAATTCGTGGATGTTTTCTGCATTTAGGAGTCCACAAATCCTAACAAATAAACCTGTGAAAACCTTCAAGAACAATAAGAGAAGTCACCAAGGAAGGATCAAGATCATTTTTGAGGAGGAGAAAAGTATTTTCAAAAAGATTGCAAGGAAGAAGGGAAACCAATAGTGCACGTGTGCTATAGAAATGTGTCCCGGGCTCAATCAAATTTTAATTTACAATACTAATTTAACTCATATGCATATATATTTGGGCAAATATACCCATGATGTAGCATAGAATTTAGATGGTAAGTATAGACGAATCCCTATGAACCATATCAACTACTCCTATTCCCACCTTTGTTTTATTGTTCAATCAACTTCAATAGGAAAATTAGTTACTAGCTACTACTAATTAAAATTAACAATGAATGAGTAGTACAACAAAAATACACCAATCCAATTCATGAGGTAGAGTCTAGAAGATCACAAATGGTAAGATACAATTAAGAAAATATATATTAGACATGCAACCAAAGTAAATTCTCCTAAATAGTGAGATCATGTATCAAACACCATTCAATTCAAGCCTTGGCAAGATTCCCCAAAAATTGTAAAACTCACTTTTTCTCAAATATTAAGTTTCCTATCCTTGAGCCCAACCCATAGATATCTCCATTATACAAATTAAACCCAATGATGTATAAAAATAAAAATCTCCAAATCTCAAGCCAAGGGGTGTCAAATCCCCACCCTAGGTAACCCAACAACCCCATCTATCACAAAGTTATAATATTCCAATCCTTTCGTAAGTTCATCAAGGAAAAACAAATTTAAATGGGTACCCATTTCATATATCCTTACTCAAGTTCAATATAAGATAATATCCCAATCTATCAATCTAATCAATTAAATCCAAGAGATAGGATACCTAAATAAGATTGAAAACCAAATAATAATTCAATGCACTTAAATTAGGGTACAACCCTCAAATTACAATTAAATTGAAGTAATAATAACATGCCAAAATCAAATATACAATATAAAAAACACGAAAAACTCATGGACAAGTACTCTTCTTCTACTTTAAATCTTCTTTGGGGTACTCCTCTTCTTTTCCAATCTTATCTTGATCTTTTCTCCTAAATATCCTAAGTGTTTCCAAGGGGTTATCTTAGTTGTATTTCATGTGCTTCACTCTGACTCTCTTTGAATTTAGAGGTATTAATAGATTGTGCATGAACAACCCTAAAAATTGTAGGATAGGGGCTAATCTGTGATGATACATAACACCATAAAAAGGTGTTATGCATAGTACCATGCATGCATTCCACTAGTAAGATTAGCTTAAAATGACGTCGTGAGCCTTAAGTTTATTATATGTTGTAGTTGTGCATGGCGGCTTAATATTAAGCTGCATAGCACCTTCGACTCTCAAGATGTTTGTTATTTTTGAACTTTGAACATACTCGGTGTCGTGCATGGTGTTAGGTGTGGTGTTGTGGACTCCCAGTACCTTAACTTTTAAAATTGAGATATTGCACGGTGATGTCCAATTTGAACTCGATGACGCCATATTGCTTCAATTAATCTCTTTTTCAATTTTTTTTCTCCTTGAATCCACTTCTAATTTCAGCCCATTTCATCCTACATTAAACAAGGAGAAAATAGTGGGTTAAGTAGCAATATATAGTAAACTCTAAAGATTTAAAACTACAAATGATATGTAAAATATACATATAATGAACAATTGTCACTCCCTTATACTTAAGCTTTTGCTTGTCCTCAAGCAAATAAGAATTTAGAAACCTCAAGGAAATAACTTCTTCACAAAACACATTTTAATAAGATAAGACTTTTGAAAGAATTCATTAAATGTATTATCTCTATTTTAATCTAAGAATCCAATCTAACACCTAATTGGTGAGGCTAATTTTTGTGTAAACTATTGTATTACAATAGATATACCTATAGCCATCGAAGTTGCATCAAACAAGTTCATACTTATTCAACACGTTCCACCCTAATTTCTAAGTTAAGAATATAATCTAATTGATTCATATAAACAAGAAATAATAAGCTAACTTAAGTTTTTTTACTTTCAAAGCTACTACAGTCATAGGTAATAAACATTGGATTACTCTACATTCTCACTTTTCTAGGGTCATGTAAATACCTAGTAGAGATAAATAATTGAAGATCTTTCAGTGTTTAATCACCCTCATTAGACTCTTATTTCTTTTCTTGGTAAGATAATGGAAAAGCTTAGTAAAGATTTGTAAGTAATGATTTTTTAGCTTTTGCTTTACATTGCTCTATCTTCTTATTTTCTTCCCCAATCCATATTTATTTAAACCCAAAGTTTGGTATAGCTAGAAGCTCAACGAATGTGAATAAGCCAAAATTCCCAATGTATACATCATCACAAGTATCTCATCTATTCTTAAGAGAAAAAGTGTCACAATGTTTACTAAAACATAAACAAGGTTAATACAAATTCTCAAGACATATATATTCTGCACCTAATATAAAAGTTTACCGAAAACCAAACTCATTCGAAAAGGGTTTAACTAAATTTTTTATGCTAAATAAGACACAATAACAATGCCATCAAAGCCAAATTATTCCAAAAATTAAAAAAATTCACCAATTTTAAACCATTTTTAGCCCAAGTTAGAGCTCAACAATTCACAAATAAACTTGCAGAGAATACACCCTAACCTCTCCCGTACACTTAAGATGTGCAATGTTCTTATTGGCTAATAAAATATGCAGTATGACTAATTACAATGGGTCTGAGAAATATAAAGAGGAGAAATTAAAGTAAAATTCCATAAGTGATTAGAAGCTCCAATTTGATCATTAGAAGAAAAAGAATAGATCATCCATACAGAAAAGTATATATACAATCAACAAAAGAAATAAAGTACTAAATATGTGAACTAAAATAAAATGACAAATCTCATAAAAAAATACTAGAATACTTAAAAATGTCCTAATAAGCTAAGAAGATCCTATCCCTCTCAATGGCCTTGGCCTCTATGATGGCTCAAACTGACTTCTTGTTATCTAATAGTGTCAGACTATTCCAAGAGCTCCCATACTTATCTGAGAAAGATATTAGCTCCATCTTGCCTTTTGTTTAGAGTCTCTAGAGTGTTGTTGATATCCTTCTAGGTACCTCTGATCTATTCTAGCTGATCCTCAAGGTCAAAAGAAGGCTGATTTTCCTGCCCTACTAAACTATAAGGTTGTTAATCATCCTTTGCTACTGGGTGATCATCTAGCACTACTCAGCAATAGTAGTTTAGATGACATCCATCCCCATGGCCAAGGTGGCAAGATATGTGCGTACCTTAACCTGGAAGTCTAATGTAGTAGTAGGCCGTCTAATGTTGTGGCATATAGCTCATGAAGACTCTGCCTATGGGGGTTGTTGTTGTTATGTCTATGGCTACTGGGACATCTGACCAATCTTACCTTTGAATTCACTATGTGTAAGCAATCTTTTCTCATTCTTATCATAGCTATATTCACAATTTACTAGTGTCTGGTTAGTCACAATCTCACTCGCACTAGTGGTAGCTGATAACTCCCCCTCAAATGGTACCTAAAAGTGCTGAAATGTCTTGGTGATCACTAGTGGGAAGGAAAATGCCTTTGAAAAGTGAGTGGAAAAGATAACATCGCGCATGTAAGAGATACGAAGAGAGGCTAAATGAATTTTTTGAGCATTCATCAACTTGTTCAGAACATAAATATTTACCAACATCCCCTCATAGAACCTACTAGGCCTAGGGACTATATTGAATCCCAGAAGATAAATAATCACCCTATACTATGGGGAAAGGTTGATCACAGGCAAAAGCTCAAGTTGGTGAGCAATTTGATATACTAAATAAAGCTCAATCCTAACATCAGTAAACTTCCACTCTACATCTGACACTACCATTTTATTGTAGGTATTAACATCAACCCAAGCTCCCTTATCTCTGATACCCAAATCTCAACCAAAAAGCTTTCTGGACAAGTGAATAGGGATCCCTATAATAGTGGTATCTATTTTTGTAAGCACATGATACTTTTTGTCCTCTGTGTTTTCACTGTTGGAAGGTTATTGGGAGGAACAAGTACTTTTGCCCCTTTTTCTTTTGCATGGAAGTTTGGTTATAATTTGTTTAGGGGCCATAGATGATAGGACAGGAAACAAAAGTAGGAAGTAAGAAGAAGGGAAAGAAATGGCTAAGAAAGAAAAGATAGATAGCTCAAAAATGATTTACTCAATGCCACTTTTACAACCTCAACTCAATTTCCCTCTAAACTACTCAAATGCACCTATCAACCAATCAAGAATCCAGTCATCATCAATCAAATTACCAATTCCTCAACACAAATGCACAATACCACACATTACATCAACTTCACAAAAATTACAAAATTCTAACACAATCCTTCAATCCAATCAAACTCATTTTCACCAAATATTCAACACAAATTCCACAATGTAATCTAGCAAGTTCTAAAAAGGTTGGGTGGGTAGGGGCTCGAAGGAAGGTGTAGATAAAGATGACTCTCAATCACTCTTAGCCCCTAGTATTAATCCTCTAGGTCGTCTTGACATGATAGGAGGATGAAGAAAGATGAGACAAATATACAAGTAGGAGGTTCTTTAGGTTACTCTTTGCAACAAATGTTCAACTCTCAACCATCTCACAATCACAACATTGTACAACACCATTACTACTCAACACAAAACATCTCAAGATATTCAAGAAACACCACTCAACACCGTCCAATAAACCTGCAAGAAAATAAGACATATGCCAATCTAAACACCTTATAAATTAAGTTGAGCAAAGCCATAATTTTCAATATTGCTCAAGGAAACCATATTCAGTCTAGAATCACCATGCTCAATCAGCCATACCATTTCAATCATAATGCCAGGCTTATCATCATAAGGCTAAGTGAAACATTGAACAATTATCCTTGATCCCAAAAGTTAATCACTATGCATGGTCAATCACTTCAAAAAATGCAAACTACCAATGGCATTAATCATAAAACATTATCTATGAGATTCTTATGCTAATGCAAGCTCAAAGAAAGGAAATTAACAATCAAATTCTTCACAAGAAAATATTCAAGAATTTTCACCCAAAAATGCATAGAAAATTATCCAAAATTCATAAGAAAAACTTAACTGTAGAAAGTGTAAAAAATTCATACCATAATGTTCTCCAATGCATGGGTAATGATTCTATGGAAAGAGTTTGAAGAAATTGTGCTCCGAATAGAAGGATTGAAAAATGGGTTTTGGGTGAAAAAGTTGAATTTTTCCTTATTTTGACCTAACCTTGCAAGAACAAAATGGGGATTTTATGCTTTAGAAGTATGAAAATTGATCTGGTGGTGTTTTGAAGATGAACTCGGTGATGGGTTGAGAGAAAATTGAGTGGATATTTTTAAACAAAAAATGGCCAAGATGGCCGTTTTGAATGTGGTGGCTGAACGGGCTTGGCGTCGGGCTTGTTCTGCCTGTGCTTTTTCTGTTAAGCCATGCTGACCCATCGCTCGGGCCATGGGTTGGGCCCGATGCTCGTTCAGCTCTGGCAAAAAAAAAATATTTTTTTTTCAAAAATGAATTGTAATGAAAATAAAGCACAAAGAACATGAATTCATATGAAGCATGCAGACTAATTGCTAAATAAATGAAAACAAACTTCAGCAAAAAGTAAAGTAGTTCAGAAATCAGTGTCTCCCACGGTCTTGGTCTCGTGGGTTGGTCTCCGTGTTGCCTGGTAGTGTTTCTGATTGACAATCACCAAGGAGTTTGGCTAATTGTCCAATTTGACCCTCTAAGTTGTGCATGGATGCCTTTAAGTTCCTCATGGTCGCATCAATTCCTTGGACCCGTGTTTCCATTCTACTTACCAGTTTGGTAACCATTTCCTCTAAAGATGGTTTGGGTGGTAGGGCATTGTATGGCAAAGATGGTTGAGGCATTTGCATCCCAAAATTTAGTGAAGCTTGTCGAGGTTGGTTTTGGTTATTCCAAGAAAATTTAGGGTGATTCCTCAAACCTGGGTTGTAAGTATTGCTATAGGAATGATTACCTTGCTGACCATTACCTACAAATGCCACTTGGTCTAATGCTTCATGCAAAGACCCCGTATTTTAGCACTCATGATTTGGATGCCCTTCCCCAAAAAAGTCACAAGTCACACTCATTACCTATCCTTGGGAAGGAGGCATTACTAATTGATCCATTTTCTATGTGAGTGCTTCCACCTTTACCTCTAAGCCAGCCATTACATTTACCTTATGCACTCCATGTACACGAGCTCTAAACCTTGAACTCCCCCAGGTATAGTTATTAGTAGCTAGATTTTCAATTAGATCAACGACCTCTTCTTAGGTTTTGGAATTTATGGAGCCTCTTGCAGATGCATCCACTAAGTGCCTTGTAGCGAAACTCAACCCACTATGAAAAATCTGCATTTGCATGCCCAACTCGTGGTCTATGGCGAGAACACTTTCTTATCATCTCTTTGAACCTCTCCCAACACTCATAAAGGTTTTTTGGCCTCTAACTATTGGAAAGCAAAAATGGCAGTCTAAAGCATGGAAGTACTAGCTGGTAGGAAATATTTAGCCAAGAATTTTTTAGCTAAAACGTTCCAAGTAGTAATGGATCCGATGGGCAAAGATTTTAGCTATGATTTCACTCGTTCTCTCAAGGAAAAAGAGAAGAGTCTTAGCTTGATGGCATCCTCAGAAACACCATTCATCTTAAACGTGTTATATATCTCTAGAAAGCTCGCAAGGTGGACATTAGGATCTTTCTTAGGTAACCCATCAAACTGGATAATATTTTGGATCATTTGGATCATATTGGGTTTTATCTCAAAATTATTAGCCTCTATCCTAGGCCGTGCAATACTAGAGCCTGCACGTGAGATTGCTGATTTTACAAAGTCATTTATCACCCTGCTTGTTAGCTCTACCATTACCACCCTCGTTGGGCTGATTTACCTCCATTGCTCTCCTTACCGTTTCACTTATAACCTTCTAGACCTTAGTGAGATTTTTATCGATTTCCAGATCAAGGTTGACTATCTCAGCTTTCGATTGTCTAGTCATAAACTAAGAGTAAGGTCTACATAAGATAGAAAAGTTTTGAGATTATAAAATTTATAAGTTAAATAGTTAGGGTGCATTTACAAATTAAATTACAAGGAAATACAACATATAGAGACATTAGAGCACAAGAAAATAAAATACAACACCTAGGCATACAAGAAACATATATACATATTTACATATTAACATGGTTAAATCAACAAAGTTCAAGCTTTCATGATATTGTTCCCCGACAATGGTGCCAAAAACTTGATGCGTAAATTTTGGATATATAAAATCATTCATTTTAAATCCATCCCTTAATCAAGTTTTAATTAAAAATATTAATCCCAAAATACACATGTCAACAAGTATACTTATCGCAAGCATAGTACAGGGAATTAACGAGTATCAATCCTTAAAGGAACAAGTACACACTAATGACTTTTCATTCATTATTTAACTGACCCAAATAAAGTAAGAAAAGAATAAAAATAAAAACAAAAGAAACATATACAACTCAAGGATGTAGGTTTATGCAGTTTAGACAAGTACCCTAGAATACCGGATAATGAACTACTTAACAACTCTCTCAATTCATCATCACCTTGACATCATAAAGGAATATAAAGTAAAGTTCAATCATTTCCTAAGTCATGAATTTACTTATATAGACTCCAATTCTTTCCCAATCCATACAATCACTACCCTTTGATTAAATTAGCAGATTTTCCAATCAAACCAACTAGCAAACGATGCATTAAACACAATTCCTTATAAAAATGAAATTAGCCAATAATCCTATGCTCTAGGCAAAATAAAGTAACCTTTGACTACTTAGGTTTTTTGGTCTTAACTTCGTTTTCCAAGTCCATTAAGATCTAAAAAGTATGTAGCATTGATTACATTAAGCTTAATCTAACTGTGTTTCCCAAGTCCATTAGACATAAACCAAATACCATCAACCTATGAAATCAAGTAATCAAACAACAAGAATAAAAGAAATTTGATCAAGTAGTTAAATTGATGCATAAATCATGAATCCCAAAATATTGCTAAATTACAATGAAAACAGTGAATCCATCATTGCTAAAGAAAAGGAAAAAAAAAAAAAAAAAGCACTCATAGACAAGCTTCTTTCTCCTTCCTTGAAGAGTCCCTTTGAACAATCCTCCTTGGCTTGGGTGAATTCCTCCTTTAATGAGAAAATCAAAATTTCAGCCCTTTAATTTACCACTCTTGGTTGTATATCCCAAACTCTTATGTCCTTTTATGCTTTTATAGGCCTCTTGGATGCCTATTTCATGGCATGGGAAGTCTTGGCCAAGTAGGAATATGAAAATATCAAAATCCTTGGATAAGTCCTAATTTTGCGTACAGAATTTCTGCCTCCAAAACCTACATGGCGCCAGGTACTTTTGACCCATCTGGTGCCAGCTACACTTTGTTCTTCCTCTATTTTGCTCTATTTTTAGCCATCTTTTCCTTGGCAGGCAAAATGGACCTGATGCTAGGTACACTTGCCAGACCTTGCACTATGTCTTTTTTGGAAAAATCCCTGAAGCTCATTCAATCTCTATTGCTGTACAGAATGGACTCGTGCGCTTGGTCCATTGGCTGGGCCTAGTGCCAGGTGCATTCTAATTCTGTGCAGTTTCTACTCAATTTTAACCTAAATCTGCACCTATTTGCCAAAAAACACCTTTTACAAGAAAAATGTCAAATAAGAAGGAATATGCCTGGTTATTACAACAAATGTAACTTAAAACAACCTCGAATAACTAGGAAAAGAATGGTAATTTTAACCCCTATCAATAATTTACTCTCTTAAACGGTTTCATCCTTGGCATAAAGAATAATATCAAATTTTAGTTTTTTACTAAAGTTAATGAAACCGTAAAATTATAGAAATTTTTTTTAGGTTAAAAACTCTATTTTCAATAAATGATTAAGTAGGAGAGAGGTTCCAATGACCCCATATCTTCCATCACAACTCTCATTAGAGATAGTAGATTTCCTCGTGTTATTCAGGGCATGCCCCCTATAGGATGGATTTTCACAACTATCTAGAACTAATGGATGAGTAAAATTTAAAGCCTAGGGTATTTGCTAGGATCAACCAACCAACGTTGGAGGTTTTCAGAATTAGATTGCCCGTAGGTAGTGTGAATTAGTGGCCATCCTATCGATGGAACTTTTTCTAGACTACTACTTATTTTAGGGAGTTTTGACTCACGATGGTTATACGCATAACTTAGGATGCTATGAATCTTCCAACAAAGCTTTGTTAGCGTTTCTAAGAGCCAAACTATTTATATTATTGATAATAGTTTTAAGAGTTATCTATTATCAAAAAAATAATATAAAGAATATGCATTTTTATTTCTAGCAAACTAAATGTTTTTTGCAATATTTCAAAAATGTCTGATTTTAGTCTATTGCCAATCATTCTCAATAAGAATAAGTTGACAAGCCCAAATTATATGGACTCGATGAGGAACCTAAACATAGTACTCACTGTCGAAGAGAAGAAGTATGCTTTTATGGATTCCTGTCCTAAGATTGGAGAAGAATCTACTGATCAAGAGTGAGAGGCCAAAAAAGCATAGAAGAAAGCTGATGAGATAGCTAAATACTACATGTTGGCTTCCATGTCTAGTGTGCTCCAATCTATGCATGAGCACATAGCCACTGCATACTGCAAAGATTTATCATTGTGTACTATATTTGCTGAAAAGAGCTGGCCAGCAAGGTAGGAAGCTCTTAGGGCAATCCTGAACACTAGGATGGTGGATGAGGCATCGGTTCGAGAGCATTTGCTTAAGATTATTGCTTACTTCGAGGAAGCCGAGGTACTAGGTACAATGATAGATCCTGATAGCCAAATTAATTTGGTTCTTGAAACTTTGCCTGATTCATGTTCGCAGTTTTAGTTGAACTACAACATGAACAAGTTGAATATGAATCTCACAGAGCTTATGAAAGAGCTCTAGGCAGCAGAAAAGATCATGAAGCCATGTCAAAGGTTTTGGTCTCTCGTTCTACTTCTTCTTTTGGAATTAAGGCAAAACCTAAGAAATTCAAGAAGAAGAAGGTCCAGAACAATGCAAGGGCTCAGCCCATAGCATCTAATCAGGCCAAGCCTAACGAGAAACCAAAGGCACATGTTTCAAGTGTGGTAAGAAGAGGCATTGGAAGAAAGATTGTCCGGACTTTATAGCTAAACCTACTTCAAGTATTGCTCTATACGTAGAGCCTATTTTGATGGTTGGATCAACATCCTCCGGGATAGTTGATTTTGGAGTTACTGACCATGTCTGTAACTTTTTGCAGCAGTTCAGAAGGATAGGGAGACTCAGTAAGGGTGAGCATTGACTTCAAGTAGGCAATGGAGCAAGGATATAGGCTAAAGCTTTGGGAAATCTTGAGCTTATTTTTTATTGTAATAAGAAGTTAGTTTTAAAAGATATTTTATATGTTTCTTGTATTAAACAAAATTTGATTGCAGTTTCAAAATTGATAAATCAAGGATATTCTGTTTCTTTCCATTCTAGTATTTCCATCAGTAGAGATAGTAATTTAATTTGTATTGGAAACATGTATGGGAATCTTTTTTATATACATCCTATTCGAAATCAAATTAGCAATATTCAAACTAAACTTGATCATAAAAAGAGAAAGGCCATATCAAATGACTCGTATTTGTGACGTCTCGTATTGGGATATATAAGTCCCAATTGAATTCAGAAGCTAATCCATGATAAGCCTTTAGGTTCATTAAGACTGGAAGAATGGCCTCTTGTGAATCTTGCCTTAAAGGTAAAATAACCAAAAGGCCCTTTACTAAAAAATGGATAGGGTAATGAAAATACTAGCACTAATTCATACGGATATTTGTGGTTCGATGGCTACACCAGCTAGAGGAGACTACGAGTACTTCATCATTTTCACAGATGATCACACTCGTTTTGGTGACATTTATCTGATGAAGCGTATGTCTGACTCTTTTGATACATTTAATAAGTTTAAGGCTGAAGTGGAGCGTTGAACAGGTAAATTAATTAAAACTTCGAGATCGGATTGTGGTGGAGAGTACTTTCTCGGTGAGTTTAAGGATTATTTGGTACATCATGGTATAGTATCCCAATTAATTGCACCTGGGACTCCCCAGCAGAATTGAGTAGTTTAGAGAAGAAATAAAACTTTGATGGAAATGTTTAGAAACATGATGAGTCATACATCTCTTCCTATTTCCTTTTGGGGATATGCCTTAGAAATAATGGCATATATTTTAAACTTGGTACTTTCCAAATCAGTACCTAGGACACCCTATAAGATATGGACTAGACGAAAGCCCAGACTGAACCATCTTAAGATATGGGGATGTGATAGAGCCTAAATTAGTGATATATTTCCTAGTTATTTGAGGCTATTTTGTGATGCATTTTGTGCAATAACTGGTCATATTCATTTATATTTGAGATTTTACCTTTGGAAAGGTATTTTGTGCATTATTGCAGATTTTAAGGGTAAAATAAGGCAAAATCGTCGCTAAACAGACTAGAGGCAGCGTCGGTTAGGACAAGATAGGCGGCGCCGGCCACGTGTTGTTGGCATGCACTTCGAGGTGATGAAAAAATCGACAAAATAGGGGTTGAACAGAACATAGCCGGCACTAGTTTGGAGTCTAGAGGCGACGCCGGCTGCGACCTGGAAGACTTGGCATGAAAATCGAGAAAAATTGGTTAACGGACAGAGAAACAGAATGCAACTGGCACCGGCCCTAGATAAGATATGTGGCACCGATTGCGCACTGGTACAGAGGCGGTGCCTCAATTTTTGTGTTCATTTTTGGCAATTTTCAGAGTTTTGGTATTTTCCTACTTCTATTCGGCTAGAAACCCTAGAGGGACGAATTTAGGCATTTCTAAAGCCTATAAATAGAGGGAAAACATAAGTCAAAGGGATGAATTCATAGAGCAAAACACAAAATCACTAAAAATCAATGAGGAATTTATGAAATCAAGGAGGACTGTACATGAGAGTCTATGAAGGAAAAAGGAGGAGGCTTGTCTATGAGTGCTTTCTTTTAACTTTATTTTCTTTTCTTGAACAAGGATGTATTAATTTTTTTTATTGTAATTTGACATTGTTTTTTGTATTCATGATTTTTAGAGTTACCTTGATCTTTTGATTAATTAATTGTTATTCTTGGTATTTAATTATTTATGCTGATTACAAGATTTATTTGTTGTTTCTTTCTATTAACTTGCTTGGAAAAGGGGTTGATGGTGGTCTCAATTCATTAATTTCATATTTTTTGTCAATTAACTTGCTTGGAAAAAGGGGTTAATTGCTAAGAACTGGGTAATTAAAGGTTAATTGAAGTTTGCTAGGATATGGATGTTGGGTATCTCAGGCTCGTATTGTATATGGCGCAGCGAAAAATAAAACGAGATACCCTCCCAGGACCCGTCTATATGTGGAAAAAAAGACATAAAGAGAGTAAATGTAATAGCTTTTACCTTTAGGTGATCATTCGAAGAACAAAAATTTCTTCTTCAAGTTGAGGCGCGATCCAGCAATCCTCGTGATCAACCTCCACGTGAGTTGAACGTCTAACCACTATAATCACAGTGTGTAATTATCTCTAACAGTAATCTATACAGAGGGTACACTCAGGCACCAAAATTTCCTATGCTAGCAAAAATAATATGGTGGCCAGGGTTCTTTGATCAAGATCAACGAAAGAGTGAAAAGAGAAGAGTCGTTTGTGGCTGTTGTTTTTTATGTGTTGTTCAGCTAGGGTTTTTCGTGTGTTACATATACTATATATTACACAAAATTTCTCTCCCAAAATTGAGAATTCTAATCCTATTAGAATTCTCTAATTGTAATTGGAAACATCAAGTTCTCTCAATTACAACTTGGACCACAAATTATACCTAATTATAATTTGTCCACAACAACTTCTTTTTCTCTCAATCAACCCCACTATATTATCAAATAACATCTTGAGTATATAATCCTCTATTGTGTATGACCTATTAGGTTTTCCAGTCAATTGGTAGCGAACATGAATTAATCCAAACGTCTTTGAGATTATTAATCTATAATTAATTAAAATTAATCCTATTAATTCTGATCAAGATTGATTTATTAATTCATATTTTAATAAACCCATATTCCCGATCATGAGCGGTATCTAGCAAGACATCATGACCACCCAAGAGTCCAGGAAGTCAAGTGGCTTGACATGAACCCTTTAATAACAAACTTCAGTGCAATTAACTCCTTTCACCATACAATATCTCATTCGGTTTGGAGTACGGAATTAGTGCTAACTCCCTCCAGAAATAATTCTAGCCTGAATACAATAGTACTTGTACCAGGAACCCACTACTCTAGATGTGTATCAATTGAAAGTATTTCCAATATACAATTGCCTTGGCCAAGGACTTTTCGAGTAGTAATTCATACAAGTGGCTATGAGATATTCACCTCTACTATTAGGAGTGGGGAATCCTTTATTGACCCTCTCAACTACTTTCATTTACCTCGCAATGTACCCAATATCCATCCCATAGGTGGCCCTCGATCGAGCTCTGGAGATTGGAATCAAAGTACAAAGCTCAGTAAATAAAGTACCTTGGAGATCTCAAGTCTAAGGATACTTGCACGTTTGCTATGTTGAGATTATATCACTGGCACTAAATAGTTATCCATATGATTATCTCAAAGTTAGGTCATCCAATGAACTTGTTTCATTAACAAGCATCCATGTGTTAACTTTGAGTATCTCAATACTCACAGTTATGAGAACCACCGCCTTATCAAATCAGGAAGTCTAACACATGCTAGTCTTAATGCATTAATGATATCCTGTCTCATTAATACTATGACTAGGGACTATTTAAGTAATAACACTATACAGTGTAGTAGGAATCTCATATCATGATCTCTATCATGATTTCTTTAACACAGTATTATACTAGGGACTTTATCAAACAGTTATATTACTTAAAGTAAACAAAAAAAAAAATTGAAAGATAAATAATGCCTTTTATTGAAAGAAAATGTGTCATATACAATGTACAAGTGATTGCCTCTAAGGTACAACACTAACAATGGATTCACTGGTTAATTTCATGTTTTAAATTTGTCAGGATATGGAGATTTAATCAAGGATTGTGTTTAATGCATCTTTTGGGTGAATTAGTTGAGATAGAATATGTGATGCTACTTTGTCTAGAGGATAGTGATTTCAGGGATTGAAAAAGAAGTTAATCTACCTTAATCCTTCATGATGCCAAGATAATGATTAGTTATGATAATGATTGGGTACTTTAAGGTTGTATTTGTCAAAATAATGGTTTGAGTTACATAATTCTCCATCATTGACATGTATATATTCTTTTATTTTATTTTCCTTTTTATTCTTTTTCACTTTATTGAGTCAGTTAAACAATGAAATAAAAGTGATTACTGCAGACTTGTTCCTTGAGGATTGATACTAATTTTAAACCCTATGCTATGCTTAATGGTGAGTACACTTGCTCATTTGTGGAATTTGCGATTAACGTTTTAATTTAAACTTGATTAGGAATGTGCTTATTTTTATATGATTTTTTATACCTAAATTCGTACACATCAGGTTGTCCAGCTTATGTGATGACAAAGAGAAGTAAGCTGGAACCAAGATCAGAGTTATGCTACATTGATGGGTATCCAAAATGAATGAGACGTGGATTTTTCTATCATCCTCAGTTGCATAAAGTACTTGTTAGTACTAATTCTAGATACATAAGTTACTTCCACCATGGGTTCAAGTAGAATAGAGTTAGAAGAGAAGTTGGTCACTTATTCAACTTTAGGTACATCTAACACCCCGATCGAGAAATCAAGAGAAACACAATCGGATGTTCTTATACAAACTGAGCCTCATCGTAGTGGGAGGATTACAAGAATTCTAAAAAGGTGGACCAGAAAGATCTATGATATATTCTCTGATCATCAGAAACAAGATCCCACTAGATACGAGCAGGTCATTGTTGATGCTGTTGCACACAAATGGCAGCTGGTCATGAATACTGAGACTAAGTCCATGTGCCTTAATCAGATTTGGGATCTTGTCACTATGCCTGATGGGATAAAATGCATTAGGTGTAAGTGGGTATACAAGAGAAAGACAGGTGTGGATAGAAGGGTTGAAATCTATAAAGCAAAGTTGGTTGCTAAAGGTTATACTCAGAAAGAAGTGATCGATTATGAGGAACCTTTTCTCTAGTAGCCATGCTTAAGTTAATCCAAATTCACTTAGCTATCACATATCATTATGACTATGAGATATGGCAGATGGATGTCAAGACAACCTTTTAAATGTCTATCTAAGCAAAGACATCGATATGTCCCAGTCATAAGGTTTTGTTGCTAGAGATCAAGAACAAATAGTATGTAAGCTTAAGAAGTCCATATAAAGACTTAAGTAAGCTTCACGAGTATTGAACATACATTCTAATGAAACTGTGAAAGCTTATGATTTCATTCAAAATGCGGATAAACCATGTGCGTATAGGAAATTAGACAATGGCAAAGTGATTCATTTAGTACTTTATGTGGATGACATTCTACTTATTGGATATGATGTAGGGATATTATCACCTTTTAAGGTTTGGCTATCTAGTCAATTTAGCATGAAAGAAATGAGAGAAGCTATCTACATTCTAGGCATTAAGCTTCTTAGATATAGGAAGTAAAGAATGTTAGACTTATCCCAATTTGCTTACATTGATAGGATATTGGTAAAGTACAATATGTAAAAGGGCTATTATACCCTTTAGACATAGATTATCTTTATCTTCGAAGCAATGTCCTCAGACACAAGAAGATAAGTAGAGAATGAGCAGGATCCCTTATGCTTCGGATATGGAAAGTTTCATGTATGCTATACTTTGTACTAGACCAGATATGTGCTTTGCAATAGGCATGGTTAGTAGATTTCATTCAAACCCAGGTGAAGCTCACTGGTAAGACGTAAAGCATATACTCAAATATCTTAAGGAAATGACAGATTATATACTGGTATATCATGCTAATGATTTGGTTCCTGCTGGTTATACAAACTCAGACTTCCAAGCTAACAAAGATGAAAGAAAATCCACTAGTAGATATGTCTTCACTTTGTCTAGAGGAGCTATTTCATAGAGAAGTATTAAGTAATCCTGAAACAACACCATACAGATATTCCGTATTCCAAACTGAATGAGATAATGTATGGTGAAATTAGTTAATTGCACTGAAGTTTGTTATTGAATGATTCATGTCAAGCCACTTGACTTCCTGGACTCTTGGGTGGTCATGATGTGTTGCTAGATACCGCTCATGATTTGGGAATGTGGGTTTATTAATTGATGAATTAATAAACCAATCCTGATTAGAATTAATAGGATTAATTCTAATTAATTATAGATTATTAATCTCAAAGACGTTTGGATTAATTTATATTCGCTACCAATTGACTGGAAAACCTAATAGGTCACACACAATAAATGATTACATACT
The DNA here is from genome assembly GCA_026120185.1 of Voacanga thouarsii. NCBI lineage: Eukaryota > Viridiplantae > Streptophyta > Magnoliopsida > Gentianales > Apocynaceae > Voacanga > Voacanga thouarsii. Next base: position 2,273,103 of record JANUWF010001199.1, read on the forward strand.
CAAAATGTTATTTGATAACATAGAAGGGTTAATTGCGAGAAAGTGAAGTTGTTGATGACCTATTATAATTAGTTATAATTTGTGGTCCAAGTTGTAATTATGGGAACTTGATGTTTCTAATTACAATTAGAAAATTCTATTTTTTTTTTTTGGAATTTCAGATTTTCAATGGATTTTGGAACATATATTGGATATGCTCGAAACCCTAATCCAAGGGTGATTCACATGAAAGTAGGAGCCACAAAAAAACAAATGTCTTCTCTCTCTCTCTCTCTCTCTCTCTCTCTCTCTCTCTCTCTCTCTCTCTCTCTCTCTCTCTCTCGTTTTTTGCTGAAAATGAAAATAGCCCTAGCCGCCATCTTTTTCTACTAGCACAAGAAATTTCCCGCTTGAGTATTCCTCTGTGTGGATTACTGTTAGAGATTTTACACACTATGATTATAGTGGTTAGACGTCCAACTCTCGTGGAATTTGCATAAGTGGATTGCCGGATCGTGCCTCGACTTGAGGGAGATCAATTTTGCTCTTCAGACGATCACCCAAAGGTAAAAGTTGTTACCTTTATTATCATTATATCTTGTTTTCCACATATAGACGGGTCTTGGTAGGGTATCTCGTTTTATTTTCCGCTGCGCCTTATATGATACGAGCTTGAGATACCCAACATATTATGCCATGATTTTCAATGAATAATAGTTTACCTTGAATCAGTGAGTAGTTCACCTACATCATAAGCATAAGCATATTTCTAATACGTAGAACTAGACCTATAGTAGTAGTCTCTCTTAAAGTAGTCCTACAATTATAGAAACTAGACTATTATTGCTACAACGTGGACAGATAACTTCATACTTGAGTATGAGTTAGTGGTCTGGCGAAGCTAGGGTGATATACTTAGATGTATGTTAGGTGAGATTTCTTTTGTAAGATCAATATCCTTGTATGGTGGGTGTATTACTCCAGTTAGTTAAGACGGACTCATGCAACAAAGTTTCTATGCTTCACTGAGTGAGGTTAAATCACCCCCTTGTGATGGTCTAAGATAATCTAATGATCCAGGGCCCAAGGAACGTGACTCTAGAATATGTGCTTTTGGGTAGCTTCTAATAATAAGCAAGTACATTCAAGTGGGTCATGGATTATCGGACTAGAGATCTAAGGATGGTAGATGTCTTTGAGATGGGTATTAGTACATTTATCCTATCTCATTGATGGGTATTACATAGAAGGGTATTTCCGTCATTTCACTTGTAGGTCGGAGATATTACTTTAGCAATATTATTCTTGGGGTCATATTTTCATATGGTGATAAATGAAAATATTTAAAATGATAAAATGCAGCTATTTAATAGTAAAGGCATTTTGATCATTTTAGTAAACATGAATAATATGTCTTTTGGTCCCCCGAGTTGCTCAAGTTTCCTTGGTGTTGTTTAGACACAATCTGGGCATAATGGATAATTATCTAGAAGAGAAATAAAATTTATTCTAAGAGTCCAATTAGAATTAATTAATTAGTCTTGGGTTTTGGTAAGGCCCAAAAAAGATAATTAATTAATTAAGAGAATTTGGTTGGAACAAATTAATTAATTGGGCTAATATATGTTGACATATATTAAGAGTCTAATTACAATTAATTAATTAGTCTTGGGTATTTAATAAGGCCCAGAAAAGATAATTAATTAACTAAGAGGATTGGGCCAGTCTTGTACTGTTTTTTTACCACAACACCTTGCCCAATTAAGCTTGTTGATTTTTGCCATTAGGGCTTTGGAAGCCCTAAAGCTGGCCGAAACATATAAGAAAAAGAAATAAGTGTTGCGTAAGTTAATTGATTAGAGTGTGCTACCTCCTCTTGCTTCTCTTTCATGTTGTTTCTCTTCCTTCTCTATGGTAGACTGGTTTTATCCACAAAAAAAAAAAAAAAGAGCGCTCACCAAGCTAACATCAGGAGTAAGGTAGAGTCATACTCTGAAAAATGAAAAGAAGAAGCTTGGAGACATTTAATGCATCGGAGTAGGAGATTTGCGGGAATTCCTATTGAGCAGCAGGTGCCCCTTCCAACGCAAGAAGGTTCAGTGCAACCCGTCCCCATATTGGTTATTCCACGACCAATAAGAAAAAGTAAGTACTTTATCCTAGATGTGGCTCGAAAAAATAAAAAGAATTTCTGCTACGTTTTCCTTTTATGCTTTTTCCACAATCCTTCACATACTATATCTTGGATCTATTATACCCTTAAGTATATGTATCAAAAATCAAATTCTATGTACTTTTCTATTTTAGAGAAATTTTCGCTGCCTATTGACTGAAGTTTGTTTTAAAGACCCCTTGTCTGAGGAATCAGACGGCGCAACATCGCATAAAGTTTCAGCCCACTGCGTTATGGAAATATGGAGTGTTACAATAAGCATTGCTAAAATGAGCATTATTTTATCTTGCATTCTCCAAATACTCCATATGTTCAACTTGTTGTTCATTTTCGATCTCTATTCCTTGGCATTTGTCGTTAGGGTGTCCTCTTCCTCAAAAGTCACAACTTATCCCTTCTTTTTGAGAATTTGCATTTATCTTTTTCACCTTTCTCACAAGTGCCTCTAGTTTTGCTTCTATTGAAGCTATAGCATCAATCTTATGTATTTTGTGTATTTTGGATTTTGATTTTTGCATACCCCATGAATTACTATTCAAAAAATAAATAAAAATGATACATTAACTCAATAAATTCCTCCGGAGTCTTTGAAGAAGTTGTACCTCCCGATGAAGCATTAACCATTTATTTTGGAATGAAATTCAACCCATTATAAAAAGTTAACATTTGTAATCTAATATCAAAGTTTTGTTGGGGACATTTTCTTTTCATTTCCTTAAATCTCTCCCAAATATCATGAATTGTCTTCCCATCTAATTGAGAAAAGTCCTTTCTCTCACTTTCAAACTCAAACAATTCTTTACCACAATCTCTTCTTTGCATACACAAGAATCATTTTCCCACAAAAAAAAGAAAAAAGCAACGAAAAACTCAACTACTAACAATTCAAATTAAAATATTCACATGAAATGAAAAAAAATATGGTAATTATACAAGAATAATAGATAAATCAAAACTAAAGCAAATATTTATAGCAAATATTCAAAAAAAAAACCCAATATAAGAAGGATTGTAAAAGCAAAAATATCTAGATGTAAAGTTCCAAAGAAAATGAATATGTCAACTACATATGAAAAGTAAAAATAAAATTTGTCAACAAACTAAACTAAAAATTAAATCAATAGAACTCAAGTGTTTCAAAATATTGACAATCGATCCCCAACAACAGTGCTAAAAACTTGATGGTGTGTGTATGTGCTATTATACGCTAATGTGATATAGAAATGTGTCTAATATCCTATCAGGTTTTAATTTAAAATACTAATTTAACTCACATACACACTATTCGAACAAGTATACCCATCATGTAAAGTTTAGTTGACAAGTGTCGAAGAATCCCTAGAAACTGTATCAACTACCCTTACTCCCACCTTTGTTTCATTGTTCAATTAACTAAAACACGGAAATTAGTTACTAGCTACTACTAATTATAACTAACTACTAATGAGTAGTGCAACAAAATACGTAACCCCAATTCACAATGTAGAGTCTAGAAGATCAAAAAGGGCAAATACAAGTAAGAAACAGGATATCATACATGCAATCAAAGTGAATTCTTTGAAATAGTGATCGTGTATCAAACATCATTTAATTAATTGAATTCAAATTCAAGCATTGGTAAGGATTCCACAATATTGTAAAACTCACTCTTTCTTAAGTATTAAGTTTCTTATCTTTGAGCTCAACCCATAGTCATCTCTATCATACAAATTAAACCCAATGATCTATATCAATCAAAGATCGCCAAATCTTAAGCTAAGAGGTGCCAAATCCCTATCTCTAGGTGACCCAACATGTAACACCTCACTACCTAGGCCCATTAGGGCCGATGATGTTGCCCCATCCGTAGGACAAATGGGTCTTTATAACTAAGTCACATAAAATAAAATAAAATAAATACTTCAAAATTAAACTTATTACAATCCAATAATACATGAACAAATTCAAGAATAACTGTCTGCTAAAATCTCTCGAAAGTAATACATAACAAAAATAATAGAGAGTCATCAGAATTATAGGCAACAATCTAGCAAATGACCTTCACAGCAAGATTAACCTGAAAACATGGTATAAAAGGTGGTGAGATAAAAATCTCAGTAAGCCCGTTTGTGCTTTGAGTGTTTTAGGTAAAATAGTTCTTATATGCAAGTTGTAAAAGTTTCATAAAAGAAAGTGCTGGCAAGCATTAAATAAATGTTTTAAATGAAGAGTGGTGTTTTGCTTTCCAAAACTTACATGTGCACAATAAATACAACCACCTAAAGAGGTAACCATGGCACCACATGTTGGGCTCCATGACAATATAACGATCAGAATGCTACACGTTGAGCATACTAACATAAAGTATGTGTATGGCCTACTGAGTGAGATACTCCTCCATCTCTACACCCCAAACTTGCTGGTTATCTACTCCAGAAACACACAGTCCACTTGACTAAACTTGCTAACTCGGACCAGTATGACTTACTAGACTGGCATCCTATCCGGGAAGGACTCACCCATCAAAGGTGGCCACTTACTGAGAGACTTACCCTAACCCTTCAAAGACTAGTCCTAGTAGTCTAAACTTATTGAGTACTCAACGTTGTTGTTCCATTTGGGAGAAAATTGATCATACAATGATTTACTTGGAAATAGCAATTAAGGTTTCTAAAATTCTTGATAAAGTTGGATTTTAGGCAGAGTTTAGCATTTTGGGTAAAACTGCTTGTTTAGTTTCAAATGGCTTGCTTGACTGAAATAAAAGGGAAAACTGTCCTTAATTGCATTTACAAAACAAATGTTCATACACATTGAATTTGGCTTACAAGAATAATTTTGGTCTTCAAATGATTCCATGCAGGAGCTTACATGTGCATTTGCTCTACTGGGAATCAAAGATCTTCCAAGGTCAACCTAACCTCACCTGGGGTAAACACAAGCTATAAGATAACATTCGAACTATATCTGCCTTACATAATTAATTCCTAGTTCAACTAGTTACAACCATGACCACGATGTCTTAAGCTTTAATGCTAGTTGATAAAGTATTTTATAAAATAAATCTAGCTTGATAAGTTAAAATAAATAGGGTTCTAAAACAATTACTAATAAGTTATAGTTTCAAATAATAAATTTTGAGTATTATTGTTAATAAATAATCTAGTGTTAAATATTGAATAATACTAAGTCCTAAATAATATTGGTAAATGGTAATATTTAAATAGTATTATTATAACTAAATAAATAAATTACACTTAGTTTTTAATTAATAAGTAATAGATAATAAATAATAAAATTAATAATTAATTAATTAATTAAATTTTTAATTAATAAATAACAAATAAATTTTAATATAAATAGTATTTATGGATATAGGTAAAAGTTTTAACTATTGTTTACAAGGTCATTAATTAATTCTAATATTTTATTTATTATTAATATCCATATAAAAGATTTTATTTATTATTATATATATATTATTTTTAATAAAAAATATTATTTATTTGGCTAATAAAATATTAATATTTTATTTAATATTCTATTCCAAACCTTTCTAGTAATTTCGAATTTCATAGAGAAAAATATTGTAGTAAAAGTAATAAAATTTGTTAATAAAAATAACCTAGGATTAACAAGAAATAATCTTTCAACATGATTTTCCTATTGCTAGACATGATTCATGAACACATTCCTAAACATCGACTAATAGGCTAATCCATTCATGAACATATGCTTGAATTAACACATACTATCACAAGGCTAATTTCCTACTAGGCATATTCATTATTCATGGCTTCAATGGAAGTAAGAACGTAAAAGCCTAATCACCTTCGGTGTCATAACATCTAACACGCTTTAAACATCCAAAAATCTTATTCAACATGATGAACATATATTGATTCAAAAGAAATATCCATATAACTTAATCATATATATCAATCTTCATGACCTAACTCCATCCCCTTCATCCATATACATATACTCAATCCCCCATTCATATTCAATCTTCCTATCAACATCTAAGAGACATGAATTCAGAAATTAAAATGAGGATTTAAGAATAAATACTTGATAGATGATCACTTGATGAAGGCTAAAGAAGGTCCACGCGATTGAAAGTCTTGTGATGTCCAAAAAATAGCCATGATTGGCCAACATCATTGAGAGAGAGAGAGAGAGAGAGAGAGAGAGAGAGAGAGAGAGAGAGAGCATTAGAATGGTATATCCAAAATTGAATAGAAAGGGAAGAACAAGAAGGTTGTTCTTGTTTTACCTTTTTCATGTTTTTGAGACCTTCAAGAAAAAAGCTTATTTTGATCTATTCGAAAAATTCTCTTTTGTGTGATTTTGTGTTATGAAGGCCAGAAATGAAGTCTAGGGATTAAGTAGGAGTAATTTGGAGTATTTAAGAGTGATTTGAGGTTTTTAGGATATGTTTAGGCTTGAAGAGGTGTAGTGTGTGTTCTTGGTGTTTTAAGAGAAAAGGATTGCAAAATTTTGGAATGCTGTTGGCCGAATGGTCTAGAGCAAATAGGAGATTCGGTCTTTAGCAAGATGGAGAGAGAATGATCAGATTTTTTTGAAATTCAAATGGAGAAAATTGAGGAGTTATTTGAGGTAGAAGATTACCTAATGGTGATTGATCATGGGAGGTCTTTTTGCTCTTCAATGGTGTTGGCTGAACAAGCTAGTCTTGCTGAAATAAATAGAGGATATTCAGGTTATATGGCTGGCTGAAATTCAGTCTACAATGGCAGAGAAAATTTCTAGTTTATTTACTTGATACAAGAATGTTTTAATGGAGCAAAATTCTGGAATTATTTTGAAGTTCAAATGAGTTTTGGATAGAATGATCTTAGGAGCTTTTTGAGGTGTGCTCATGGAGTCCAAGTACTCAAGGTAAGTGTGGAGATCAATGATGTTCAGTCCATGGCTGAACAAGATCAAATTTTTAGTGGTTTGAAGGGTGTTTTTTGGTCTAGGCATAGAGAGACAAAACTAGAAATTTTTTGGTTTCAACTTGTTCAAGGGCTTCGAATTAATGATGACTTTTGGTGCAGGATTTTCTGCATTTACTTGGCCCAATTTGTAGCTGTTTTTCTAGGGTGTTTGAGGGTCTTTTAGGAGTGGTTTTCCAGCCTTCTTTCTGGAGAAAAACAAAGGATGTTCTTGCTGAACTGATAACAAAAAGACAACTTCAATTCCAGCTTCCTAAGCTTCGAATTGTGCAGGAAAATTTTCTGGTTTTTGTGCAGTTTGAACAGTCCGAAATTTACACAGAATTTTCAGCCTTCAAGCCACATGAAATAACCATTTTTCTGGCAGCAAATGGGTAGGGTTGTTGGCTGAATTTTTCGAAAGCTGTTCTGCAAAAATTCTGAAAAATTTCCAGATTTTCCTTCACTCAAAATATGAACAACATGAAGGTAGGATTAAAGGTTTAACCATGGTGATTTATTTCTCTTGGGAACCCATCCTAATTCCTCTCCTATTTTTGGTCATTCCCCTATCCCTCAAGACTGATTTTCCAAATTCAAGGCCAAAGAATTATCACAGATTTTTTGGAATGAAAAGACGAGATTAATGGATTTTGGATAATTTAAATTATGAACATGTTAGGACAAGGCTAGAGATAATAAAGGGCCAAGAATTCCTCTAGAATTCTTTTTAGGACATGATTTCATGATCAAGACATTCTCTTCATGTCTCCCTTAAGACAACATTCCTATCTTTAAGGAATGTAAGAAAAACAAAAATTCAAACATAGCTAAGATAATCATGAATAAAACTTAAGTGATGGGATTTGAACTCATGACCTTAGAGATTAATTCACAACGCTCTAACCACTTAACCATGCTAACACTTGTTCTTATTTTCTCACCCAAATATTCTTCTTATCTAAACCTCAAATAAAATCATTGAAAAAGTATATTTTTTATGCATAATGATATGATATACATCCCAACCCCTCTACCCTAAGGTTGGCTTTAGGTGGGGTTTCACACAACAACTACATCTATCACAAAATTCTCATCCCCAAATCTTTTCTCGAGTTCATCAATGGAAAACAAATCTATTGAATCAATATAAATAAGTACCCATCTCATACATCCTTTCTCAAGTTCAATATAAGAGAATATCCCAATCTATCAATCCAATCAATGAAATCTATATGGTAGAATACTTAATTAAAATTCAATAAACCAAAAAATAATTCAATGCACATTCAAAGTAGGGTACAACCCTTTAATTGCAATTAAATCCATGTAATAATAACATCCTCAAATAAAATATAGAAAATAAAAGAAAAGAAAAACTTATGGACAAGTGCCCTTCTTCTACTTTGAATCTTCTTTGGGATGCTCCTCTTCTTCTCCAATCTTTCATTGATCTTCTCTCCTAGCTCTCCTTGGTATTTCCAAGAGGTTCTCTCAGTTGTATTTCATGTGGCTCTTTTTGCCTCTCTTGGAATTTAGGGGTATTTATAGATTGTGCGTGGACAACCTTAAAAATTGCAGAACAGGGGCAAATCTGCAATGTTGCATGGTGCTATGAAAGATGTTCTGCATAGTTTTGTGCTTGCATTCCATTAGCCAGATTAGCTTGAAACAACGTCGTAGTCCTTGAGTTTATTATGTGTTGTAATCATGCATGATAGCATTGATATTGAGCTACATGACACCGGTGACTCCTAGGACGTTTACTAATTCTAAAATTTTTGAACATCTACGGTGCCATGCTTGGTGTTGGGCTCAAGGCTATGGATTCCCAGTATCTTAACCTCTAAAACTCAGATGTTGTATGGTGACATGCAATGTGATCTCGACGATGTCGTGTTGCTTCAATTAAGCTCTTTTTCAGTCTTTTTCTCCTTGAATTCACTTCTAATTTCAACTCATTACATCCTACATTAAACAATCAGAAAAATAGGGGGTTAAGTAGCACTCTATAGGAAATTCTAAAGACTTAAAAGCACAAATGATATGTAAAATATGCATATAATGAACAATTATCAGAAACACACTTGTCCAGGAGTTTTTCTCCATTTTTCTTTGTAATATTATTTTGTAAATATTGGGTTACATTAATTTGAATTGTAATAAAAGAGATGAACCTTTGTTATGCTTTGTATTGAATTTCTTATTAGTTTAATTGAAGCCTTTTAGTAATCAATTGCTTGGTTGTATTATGTGGATTGATTAATTTGTGTATTTTCTCTACGAATGATTTCGAGTGATGGGGTCAGGAGTTGGATACTAAATTGATTGATTACTAGATTTGTTTTCCCTTAATGAACTTAAGAAAGGATTTGGAAAAAAAGAACATAGTGGCTGATAGAGTGAGATGTTAACTAAAGATAGGGGCTTTCCACTTATTAGATATGGAATGTGGATTGTTTGAGCTTAGTGCTCTTTGGATCTAATTTGGGACGTAAAGACACCCTTCAATTTGGGCAAAAGATAAGGAGCTTATAACTCGAGAGAGAGTAAATTTTGGTTGAGGTTAATCATTCTAATGCTAATGTGGGTGTTCAATTAACTAGATAGGTATTTTTTATTTGGCTTATTTTGGATAATCTTACTTGATTGCATCACTTATATCTTTTTCTTACTCTTGGATTGGTATTTTGTGACCTTAGGTGACTTGTGAATGGGTTGGTGGATTCTCTAGGTGAAAAGTCACATTCACTTTATCTTACTAATTTGTTGGCTAAACAATGAGATTAGAGTAAAGTATGAGTACTTTTCACCTTTCCCGTAGATTCGATACTTGCTATTAGAATTCTATACTTTGTAACAAGTATACTTGCTTAAAGTATTTGTATGTGAATAATTATGGCATTTTAATTAAAAATTAATTAATTGTGTTATTTTTTGGTAATATTTCCTACCACACATATGCATGCCTATCAAGATTTTGTCACTGCTATTGGGGATTGAATGGTAATATTTTAAAAAGTTTGAATTTTATTGATTTGGCCTTACGTATTTGTACTTTTGTGGATATCACTAACTTCTACGTAGATAGTTGTACATGTGCTATTATAAATATTGTAAATTTTTATATATAGGTTCTTCGGTATTCTTCTTAGTAATTCATTCATATAGTTCTTATATTTACTAGTATAATTCTTTTATATGTTTTGCCTTTTTGTTATAGTGTTAGTTGAATTCATAGTAATTTGTGTTTTGTTTTGACTTGCTAGATCATCTTTCTTACTTATACATAGAAAAGTTCATGGTGTTATTATGAATTTTGATCATGAAATTGACAAAACTTTAAGGCGGCTTAAAAAAGAAAGATAACAGAGGGGAATATCTATTAACTCAACTTGTTGATCAAGTAGAAGGTTTGAGTATTCTTGATGGAGATAGTTCAAACATGGAGAATATTAGTGGTAATATAATGTTCACGAAAATTATGATCAAAATGGAAATGGAAATAGAAGAAGAACTATGGTAGATTATTCTAAGCCTTTTATTCTAGAGCATATTGAAATATTGTGAGGCCATGATTGGATGCTAACAACTTTGAGATAATGCCTAATGTGATACCAATGGTAAAACAATTCATATTGTTTGATGGACATCCGAATGAGGATCCTAATGCACACATCAAAAACTTCCTAGATATTAGTGCTAACTTTAAAATGGAGTCATCGAAGATGCTATTAGATTGAGGCTTTTTCCATTTTCTTTGAGAGATCGTGCTAAGTCATGGTTAAAATCACTTCACCAGGTTCTATAACTACTTGGAATGGATTAACTAAGAAAAATTCTTGCTAAGTACTTTTCTCTACTAAAGCTGCAAGACTTAGGAATGATATCTTTACTTTTGGTCAAAGAGATTCTGAAAGTCTATAGACTATTAGGGGAGGTTGAAGAAGATTGTAAGGAAATGCCCTCACCATGGATTGGATCTTGGCTTGGAAATAGAAACGTTCCATAACAGATTAAATTTTAGTCTAGGAATTTGATTAATGCATCTCCAGGAGGCACTACTGGAAGCAAAACCCTGAAAGAACTACCAAAGCTGATTAAGAGTATTGCAATGAATAATTATTCATATAGGAATCTAAAGCTAAGGATAAAAATGCTAGGAAAGCATCATATGGATAATATATCTACTTTAGAAGCCAAGCTTGAAGCCCTTACCAAGAAAATTGATATGATGCATATGGGTGCTTTTCTATTTCAAGCCTACTTTATGATTTTTGTGGGTGTGGTCACCTAAATCATAAGTATCAAAGTTTGCGTTCTTCAAATGATCAAGTTCCTAGAGCAAGTAGACTTTGTTAAGAATGCAAGACAAGTGAACGACCCTTATGTAAATAACATATAATCTTGGATGGAGAAACCATCCTAATTTCTCATGAAGCAACTAAGGGTAAGGGTAAGTAGACCACAATTTTTTTTTTTCTTCAAGATAGCTCGGGGCACCGTGGGCAATGATGTGCTAAATGCATGTAAGGAGTTCTTCCGCTTGGGCAAGCTACTGAGGCAACTTAATCACTCCTTCATCAGGCTCATTATGAAAGCCAATAATGTTGAATTAGTGGGAGATTACCATCCAATCTCCTATTCCAACGTAGTTTAGAAAGTCATATCAAATATCTTAGCTGACCATCTAAAGGGAATTCTACCGGCTATGGTTGACTCTATTCAATTTGCTTTCATAGAAGGGAGACTTATGGCTGACAACATCTTCTTAGTACAAGAACTATTATGGACATACAGCAGAAAGTGAGCATCACCAAGGTGCACCATTAAAGTTGACATCTGCAAGGCCTACGATTCTATTGATTGGTAGTTCATGCTCGACCTCCTGAATGAGCTTGGCTTCCTAGATAAGTTTACCCACTAGCTTAGCCAGTATATCACAAGCCTGTCCTATTGCGTTGTAGTCAATGGACGGGTACATGGCTTCTTTCACGACCAAAGAGGGCTAAGACAAGGAGACCCGATCTCCAGTCTCCTCTTTGTGCTCTGTGTAGAATATCTCTCCTGGTTAATAAAAATAGCTACCTTAGGGATTGGATTCAAATATCATCCCAAGTGTGACAGATTGGGCATCACGCATTAAGCCTTCGCAGACGATCTTATATTGTTTTCCAGGGGTGAACCAGCGTCTATTGCTATACTGCTTAAGCATTTGGATGATTTTTGGGAATGCTTGGTACTTCAAATCAACAAGCATAAGTCACATTTATACTTGGCAGGGGTTTCAGACGTAGACAAAGATCAACTTGCCAATTCCTATGGCATCCCCCTAGGCTTGTTCCCGTTTCGATACCTCAGAGTGCCTATTATGCTTGATAAGATTCAGCTCAACAACTATTGACCATTGATGGACAATATTGGATCGTATATAGGCCGCTAGTCTACCCGTTCCCTCTCTTATGTTGGTAGAGTCCAGCTTATCCGTGTAGTACTACAAGGCATCATTTGCTTTTGGCTTTCCCTTCTACCATCACTAGCTAGAGTGATAGATCAATTAAACAGGATGGCCAGGGATTTCTTATGGGACACCAAGAATTCTCTGGTAGTATGGTGCAATTTATGTGTTCCTAAAACTAAGGGGGGACTCGGCCTTAAGGACCTCCGTAGTTTGAACTTTGCACTCTTAGCTAGTGTGCTTTGGGACATCCAGTTTGAAAAATAAATATTGTGGGTCCAATGGGTATCCCACTACTATATAGATGGGCAAGCACTATGGGACATAACCCTGAGCTAAGCGCATTCTCCGTTGTTCAAATGACTCATCCTGATCAAAGATTCAATCCTCACAAAGGAGTAAGACTGCAATCAAGCCATCAGTGTGCTGCAGGTATAGGCTGATGGGGGTAGGTTGAGCACCCGACGCGCTTATGATTATTTCCACCCTCGGTAACCCCGACTTCCATGGGCAGCAACCATTTGGCAACAAGGACTGACACCCAAAAATTCCTTCTTTGTGTGGCTATACGCCAAGGGCCGCCTCAAAACCAATGACATTCTTCTATTTGTTATAGATGATATCATGTGCCCGTTGTGCAAACAGGAACCGGAATCAGCTAGACACTTATTTTTTCACTGCCAGTTCTTAGAAGCTATTTGGACAAACATCCGGAAGTGGTTGCAATTGCCACGACCTATGAGCTCACTAACTACCTGCTTCAAGTCATTCAAGAGACAGAGTCAGGGCTCAAGCTGGGTTGGTAAGACCAAGTCCATAGCCTTGTGTGCTACAATATACCACATATGAACAACTCGAACCCGTATTCTATTCGACAACTAGCAATGCCACCTGAGGGACGTGTTGGGATGTATGCCCTCTTAGACTAGGTTTCTCATGTAAAAATCGAATGTTTTAATAAAAGAATTTATTTTTAGAAATTATTTATGAATTTACAATAATATTTGTGCACAATTACATTTGGAAAAGACCCATTGTGTTTAAGTAAGTGGTCCATGTGAATAGAGGTCTTTCACAGTAAGGTATGGATCACGGGCTACTTAGCAATAAACTTTTATTCTTAACCAATTGATGAGAATGGGAATCTCATCATGTTTAGGTTATTATGTTGTAAATTCTAAATGAGGAATGGCTTACCTTTAGCCAGTGATTAGTCTACTCATTTCATGACGTAAGCGTATTTCGAATACGTAGAATAGGACCTGTAGTAGTGGTTTCTTAAAAGTATTATATGGTAGAAACCTAGACTATTACTGCTACAACGTGGACTAGTACTCTATGACTTGAGTATAAGTTGGTGCTCTGACGAAGCTAGAAGCATATACTTTGATATGATATAGTTGAGGGTCTATCGTAGGGCCAATATACTTACATGTTGGATATGTGTGACTAATTAGTTAAGACAGACTTGTACAAGTAGTTTCTATACTATATCGCCCCTTGTGGTTGTCTGAATGATCTGAATATCCAGGGCCCCGGGAAACATAACTTGGATGTTTGCTTTAGGGTAGTTCCCTTGGAAAGCGGAAACAATCCAGGAGGTCGTGGATCATTGGACTAGAGGCCTAAGGATGGTAGATGTCATTTAGAGAGGTGTTAGTCTACTTCTTCCTCTTTAAATGTACGGTGATGTATAGAGGAATATTTTAGTCATTACACCTGGAGGTCAGAGACTTTGCTAACGCAACATTGTTCTTGGGGTCAATATTTCCTTATGGTGATATTAGAAAATATTTAAAATCCAAAATACAGCTATTTATATGGCAAGGGTATGTTGGTCATTTTAGTAGCCAAGGCTGTGTGTTTTTTGGTCCCCAGTAATGACCGTGAGTCCTAATTAAAAACGGGTTAAGTGATTGATCTTAAATTAAATGGAATTATTTTATTTAAGTAGCCTAATTTAATTATTAGGCTTGAATAAAATAAAGGTCTATGGAGAGATAATTAATTAAATTGGTTTGATAGGTTAATTAATTATTCAGGGCTTTAGTCCAATTTGAATAAATAAGGATTAACCTGGGACTAAACTTATTTTGGTTTATTTAATTGGACTGGTTTATTTGGGCTGGAAAATTAATTATTTGTTGGGCCATTGAGTTGGTTCTAACTAGAATAATTAATTAAGCCTAATGGGTTAAACCAAAAGTCCAATGGCCCAGTTAAGTTTAGCCTAGGGTTTTTTTATTTAGGTTAAACATAAGGATTGAAAACAACGTTGTTGCAATTAGACACACAAAAGAGATGGCTTCTTCTCTGTGGAATTGCTAGACGTCTCTCTCTCTCTCTCTCTCTCTCTCTCTCTCTCTCTCTCTCTCTCAAGAAAATTCTCTAGCTCATTAGTTGTTCACCAAACGGTAGTTAGGCAGGCCATATACTGGAAGACCGAGAGTTTGGCATTCACATACATGCAAATGTGGAGTAGGAGGCTTACAGGAATCGCACCAGAGGCTTCTACCAGCACACTTACACCGATTGTACACATTCTGGTACAGCCAACACTTAGAACGAGGAAAAGAGGTAAAATTTTTAAAAACCTTAGGATTGGGACAGGGCGCAACCAGCGCCGGCTAGGGCTACCCGAGCCAGTGCTGGCCCTGCCCTGGAATCCCTGTTCTTATTTTCTAATTTTTTTTTTTAATGTTCGCTTCCGCTGCATGTTCCATGTTTTCCTATTTTTCATGTCTTCAATTGGTATCAGAGCATGAAGGTTTTTGTGAAAATATAGGGAGCATGCATCTAGATTAATAAAACTGGACACCTATGTGTGATTAAAATTGTGATCCTTCGTTGTTTTTGGTATGGATAGATTCATTGTTAAATCTCACGGGTGGAGGTATAGGAATCTGTAATTTACTATTTTTTTAGTAAATCATGTAAACCCAATATTTATGGGTATAGGCAGTTGTTGGTTTTGGTTGATTTCATTGTATTTGGTTTGAAATCAGAGAGCCAATGGTACCAGAAGTCATCCAGAAAAATAGGGAAAATTCGCAGAGAAAAATCGCAGAAAAAAAAACTACAGGAACAAGTTCCAGAACGGAAACGATGCCGGCTTGGCTCTGGAAGGCCGGTCCGTGCGTTAGTTTCTGGAGGGTCCTGGTTCTGTGCGGCGGGTGTAGTGGACCACAGTGTAGATGGGTGCATGATTCAGTGCGGCGGGTGCAGTGGACCAAGAAAATTATTTTTATTTTTCCTTGTAATTTTTCTTGCATTTTCTTTTGGTTTTGGAGTCCATACCAGGCAAAGTTAATATTTTTGCAATAGTTAATATTCATAAAATATTTTTGCAGGAAAAATATTAGTAAGGGATTTTAGGATTAAACAAGACCATTAATTAATTAATTAGTGTGTTTAATTCTATTATTTGGGCACTTAGATTTAAAAATAGAAGAGCATGAAACATCTACTATTTTCTAGCATACTACTTATTTTTGGTACCTATGTGCATGTTTTCTCAAAGAGCAAAGCCTTTGGGAATGTTTTGACAAGGAAAGAATTTTTCTACAAATTAAGTGGTTTTTTTAATTTGAACAAAAATTAATCCTTAGATATTTTCTCAAAGGATTTAATCCTTGACATAGAAAATATATTGGATTTAGATATTTTTATAAGTTAAAATAGAAAGCCATTTTGTTTTAATTTTGGCACAAGAAAAATGTTTTGCCAAATAAACTTAAGACCAAAGTCTCTAAAAAGTTTTAATTGGAAAATTTTTGAAATCATTAAGTTTTAACATAAATAAAATTAGTCCATGGGAAAAGCTCTCAAAGGATATAAACCTTGACATAGAGATTTTTATGGACTTAGACATTTTATTTTGAGTTACGGGAAAACTTAATGGAAATTTTCAAAGGATATTTTTCAGAAAACCATTATTTTAAAAGACTAAGTGGGAGAGGGGTTCCAACGACCCCACGGCTTCCATCACGATCCTCATTAGAGATCGTGGGTCCCCTCGTGTCACTCTGGGAGTGAAGCTGTATAGGATGGGGATACCACAAGAATTTAGATCTAATGGAGGGATGTAATTAATAACCCGGGGCATGTACTATGATCGGCCAGCCCCTTATTGGAGGTTATAGTGCGAGGTATGTCCGTAGGAAATGAGAAGGAATGGCCATCCCCTCGATGGAGTTATCTTCTAGATCATTACCCAGAAGGGAAATTAATTTGTGGTGGTTAATACACTTAGTTTAGGAAACTGTTAATCTTTCCAAGAAGCTATGTTAGTTTTCCTAAGAGCCAAATTGATTGTTATCAGTTTTGATAATAAGGATAAAGTGCACATATTTGTTTTATTTTCACAAACTGAATCTTTTTTCTTTTATTTTTCATTTTTTCAGAAATAATGGGAGGTTCTTTTAGTCCATTGGCCGCTATTATCCAGGAGAATATGCTAACGGGACCAAACTATGTGGACTGGAAAAGGAACTTTGACATAATACTCATATTCGAGGAGTATTAGTATGTCCTGTACGAAACCTGCCCTGTAGTCAGGGAGGGTTCCACCATCGAGGAGCGTGAGGCTGAGAAGGAATGGAAGATGGCCGACGAGATGGCTCGTTGCTACATGTTGGCTTCTATGTCTAATGTGCTCCAATCCAAACATGAGTACATGACCACTGCGTATGACATTACCTAATCATTAGCAATGATGTTTGTGGATAAGAGCTGGCCTGTAAGGCAGGAGGCTCTCCGAACCATCATTAACACTAAGATGGTTGAGAGAGCATCAGTCAGACAGCATATGCTCAAGATGATTGTTGCTTTCGAGGAGGCAGAAATCTTAGGGGCTATCATTGACCCTGAGAGCTAAGTGGACATGGTTCTCGAATCTCTATCAGGTTCCTTCACTCAGTTCAAGTTGAACTATAACATGAACAAGTTGAACATGAGTTTAACTGAACTGATGAAGGAGCTCCAGATGGCGGAGAAGGTCATGAAGCCACAGTCAAAGGCAATGATTGCTAAGGCTTCATCTTCTAGAACTGGGCCCAAGCCCAGAAAGTTCAAGAAGAAGAAGGGGAACGAAGCGGGCTAGCTCAAGACCCAGCCCAAAGAGAAACCTAAGGGCAAGTGCTTCAAGTGTGGACTAAAGGGACACTGAAAAAAGGAGTGTCCGGATCTTCAAGCCAAGAAAAACCCCACAGGTAATGTTTTCTATCTAGAGTCTATATCAATGGTTGGATCAACTTCCACTTGGATTGTTGATTCAGGAGCCACTAATCACATCTATAACTCCTTACAGGGGTTTAGAAAGATAAGAAGATTCCAAAAGAGCGAACATGGACTACGTGTGGGAAATGGAGCACAAGTTTGGGCTCTTGTAGTAGGAGAGCTGGATCATGTTTTTTTATTGTAATAGAATAGTGGTTTTGAAAGATATTTTATATGTACCTAGAGTTAGACATAATTTGATTTCAGTTGCAAAACTAATAAATCAAGGATATTCTGTATCTTTCCATTCTGGTATTTCTTTTCTTTCTTTTTTTTATGCAAATGTAAATGGTTTAATATTAATCAAGAAGAATTTACATGAATTACTAGTTTGTAGTCGAAGAGACTACAAACTAGAGGATCTCAATACATGTCTCAAAACTAGTCTTAACGTGAGGGTACACAGCAACAATTACAGTGTACACATGTGTTTTAATTTTCTTCACTATATCTCCCGAATGCCAGGTTACACTCTTGAAAATTGCCTTGTTACGGGCAGTCCATATGTAATAAAAAGTGGCTGCCAAAGCAGTAGACTTGGCCTTAGAAACCCATGAGGTACCCCTGTTGTCATGCTTATACCACCTAAGACAAGCTACTGCTGAATTCAAAAACTGTGGAAGTCTTAACCAAGTTTTCACTTCTGTCCAGATAGTAGCGGAGACCGCACATTTGAAGAATAAATGATTTATCGTTTCAGGCTGAGACTTACACAAAGGACATGTCAAGTCATCCAGTCTGAACATAAGTGCATCTTTGGTCTTAAGCCTGCCCTTCGTACATAACCAAAAAATGAATGAGTGTTTGGGCATTAAACCCTGCTTCCAAATAGTATTGGCCCAATACACAGACTGTGAAGTAGATCTAAGATAGTCATAAGCAAAAGAGGTGAAAGAAGTAATATAGTTGCCCCATGACTGAAGAAGATCAGCAGCATAGTGAGAGTTACCTTCACGCTCTACGAACATGTCTCTTATTGCCAGCAAATTTCTAAATAAGAGGGAATGTTCCTTATGATCTTCGATTTCTATCAGTAGAGATGGAGAAATTCTATGTACTGGGCACATGTATGGAAATTTATTTTTCCTAAACCCTATTAACAATCAATTAAATAACGCTCAATCTGAACCTTTAATAAGGAAAAAAAAAAGACCAATGTCAATGACTCTTTTCTTTGGCATCTAAGGTTGGGTCATATCAATTCAACTAGGATTTAAAAGTTGATCCATGATGGGTCATTGGGCTCATTGAGATTGGAAAATTGGCCTCAGTGTAAGTCTGGCCTAATGGGAAAGATGACCAACAGGTTATTTGCCCCTAAGGCGGATAGAGCCAATGAAGTATTGAGTCTTATTCACACTGATGTGTGTGGTCCTTTGTCTACACCAACTAGAGGAGATTTTGAGTACTTCATCACTTTCACGGATGATTGTACAAGGTTTGGTTATGTTTACTTGATAAGACGCAAGTCTGACTCTTTTGACAAATTTAAAGAGTTTAAGGCTGAAGTGGAGCATCGGACAGGTAAATTGATCAAGACCTTACGATCGGATCGTGGTGGAGAGTACCACCTTGGTAAATTCAAGGACTACATGGTACATTATGGGATAGTATCCCAGCTCTCTGCATCGGGGATGCCCCAGCAAAACGGAGTAGTTGAGAGAAGGAACAGGACATTGATGGAAATGGTCTGAAGCATGATGTCTCATGCTACTCTTCCGGTGTCCTTTTGGGGATATGCCCTGGAAACAGCGGCATATATTCTGAACTTGGTACCTTCCAAATCAGTATCTAGGACTCCCTATGAGATGTGGACAAGGCGTAAGTCAAGTCTTAATCATCTCAGGATATGGGGTTATCCAACTTATGTACTGGTCAAGGGAGATAAGTTGAAACCAAGATCAGAATTATGCTATTTTGTTGAGTATCCAAAAGGGACAATGGGTGGTTACTTTTATCATCCTAAGGAGCATAAAGTACTAGTTAGTACCAATGCTAGATACTTGGAGGATGATCAAAGTACTTCCACAAAAGGTTCAACTGGGTTGGAACTGGAGGAGAAGTTATCTTCGGAAGCAACTTCTTCTGACCCGATTGTGGAACAAGAAAAGGCACAACTCTAAGAGCCTGTACATATGGATCCTTGTCGTAGTAGGAGAGTATCTAGGGTTCTGAAGAGATGGACAGGAGAAGCTTTCGAGTTGGTCTCTAACCATCAGGAACAAGACCCCACTAGATACGAGGAGACTATTGTTGATGCCGATGCAAATTTATGACACGAAGTAATAAAAGTTGAGATTGAGTCTATGTATCTTAATTAGGTTTGAGATCTTGTAGCTTCATCTGAAGGGATAAAACCCATAGGGTGTAAGTGGGTATACAAGAGAAAGAGGGGAATAAATGGGAAGGAAGAAACCTTCAAAGCTAGTCTTGTGGCGAAAGAGTATACTCAGAAAGAGGGAATCGATTATGAGGAAACCTTTTTCTTAGTAGCCATGCTTAAGTCAATCCGCATCTTCCTTGCCATCGCATGTTATTATGACCACGAGATATGATAAATGAATGCTAAGACGGTATTTTTAAATGGCCATCTTAGTGAAGATATCTATATATCCCAACCGGAAGGTTTTATTGCTGAGGGCCAAGAGCATATGGTTTGCAAGCTTAAGAAGTCCATCTATGGACATAAGCAGGCATCAAGGGTATGGAATATTCGTTTTGATGAGACTATAAAGTCTTATAGTTTTGTCCATCTAAGCTTGAAGACATTAGTGTGGTTTTTCTTGTCTTATATGTAGATGATATTCTACTCATTGGAAATGATGTAGGGTCCTTATCATCTACAAAGATTTGGCTGCCTAGTCAATTCAGTATGAAGGACTTGAGAGAAGCTAGCTATATTCTTAGGATTAGACTTCTTAGAAATACGAAGCAAAGAATGTTAGGATTATCCCAGGCTACATACATTGACAATATGCTGGCCAGGTATAGTATGGACTCATACAGGGAGCTCTAATTCCTTGCAAACATGGGTTGTCATTTTCTTCAAGGGACTGTCCTAAGTCTCAAGAAGAAAAGGACAGAATGAGTAGGATTCCTTATTGTTCGGCTATAGAAAGTCTCATGTACGCCATGCTGTGTACTAGGCCAGATATCTGCTTTGTCGTAAGCTTAGTTAGCAGATATCAGTCAAACCCTGGGGAAGTTCATTGGCAAGCTGTAAAGTATATACTCAAGTACCTCAAGGGGACGAAAGATTATATGCTAGTTTATAGGGCTGATGACTTGGTTCCTACAGGATACAAGGACTCATACTTCTAAGCGGATAAGGATGAGAGAAAATCCACTAGTGGATATGTCTTCACCTTGTTTGGAGGAGCTATTTCATGGAGGAGTATCAAGCAATCTTGCATTGTTGACTCAACTATGGAAGCTGAGTATATGGTAGTTTTGGAGGCATCCAAGGAAGCAGTCTAGCTCTGAAAGTTTCTTTCAGAACTTGGAGTCGTGCCACATATGGACAGGCCGATTATGATGTATTACGACAACACTGGAGCAGTATCACATTCAAAAGAACCCAGGAACCATAAGAAGGGGAAGCACATCAAGAAGAAGTACGACCTGATCCGAGATTTCATCCAGAGATGGGAAGTCGTGGTGCAACAGATTACCTTTGAGAACAATCTAGTAGATCCATTCACCAAGCCTTTGGCAGAGAGAGTCTTCAAGAGACACTTAGATGCCATAGGGGTGGGCACCTATGGACTTACTTAGTCTTAGTGCAAATGGGAGATTGTTAGGATATATGCCCTCTTAGACTAAGTTTCTGATGTAAAAATCGAATGTTTTAATAAAAGAATTTATTTTTAGAAATTGTTTATAAATTTACAATTTTATTTGTGCACAATTACGTTTAGAAAAGACCCACTATGTTTAAGTAAGTGGTCCATGTGAATGAAGGTCTTTCACAGTAAGGTATGGATCACGGGCTACTTAGCACATAAACTTTTATTCTTAACCGATTGATGAGAAAGAGAATCTCATCATGTTTAGGTTATTATGTTGCGAATTCTAAATGGGGAATGATTTACCTTTAGCTAGTGAGTAGTCCACTCACTTTATGACATAAGCGTATTTCGAATACGTAGAACAAGACATGTAGTAGAACAAAAAGTACTATATGGTAGAATGATGAGACTCCGCTTCATGATGAAGTTCAAGATAAAGGAGGGGGAGGTGTGACCATGCAAAGACAAGGGCCGGCGACGAAGGTGGATGAAACTAGAACAAAAAAAAGGCCTCCAGAGGATAGCCGATGCCAGCTCCAAGCAGCCAAACCAATGCCGGCTCTATTCTGTCCAAAATGGCTTGTTCGGGTAATTCAACCGCTGAAGACAGAACACAGCTAGCGCCAGCTGCGGTGTCCAAATCGGCGCCGGCTGCACTCTGGGCACCCGCCGACAGCCTCGCTTTTTAATGCTTTTCTCCGACTTTCTTCATTTTTAATTGCTTGTAAAGACTTATTATGACCTAAAAATTGTAATAGAACATCAGGGTTTACTTAGCTAGGGTTATGATAGTATAAATAGAACCTTAGTCATTTGAAAACACAACACACAACATTTTGAAATCAGATTGAGATAGAATCTTGAGAGGCCAATCCTCCTTGTTCATCTTGTTCAAGACCAAGCTTAAGGGTTAGTCCTCCTTTTGTAAGAGCCTATAAATCTTTTGGATAATCCAATGTTGTTTTCTTTGAATGGGTCATAGTTGCTTTGTTCTTCTAAGGTTTGTTTGAAATTCAATAGTTGGGTGCCTATTTTCTCTATTCTATTTGTTCTTGCTTGCCTTTGTTGCTTTAAGGATATTAGGGTGAGAATATAGTAGAGCTTTCTACTCATCTTGAGGGTCTTTGAGGCTTTGTTCTTCAAGGGTTTGAAAGAGTGTAGGTAGTTGGGTTACTTCCTCCTTTTGTCACAAGAAAAGTCCCCTGTTTTTGGTCCCTTTGGTTGAACTGAACACATAGCCACCAAAAACACCCATAACACCAAGAAAGGCCACACAAAAAGTCGTATCAAAGTGTTTGGTATAAGAGTAAGGAAAATATTGATTCCCATCAAAGCTTGAAAACAAGAAAAAAAAATGGAGCGCTACAAAGGGAAGAAAACAGAAAAAAAAAAATAGAAATTCCCGTAACTCAAAAATTGCTCCGAAAAGGTCTTGAAATTTTTGTTGTATCTTGATTTTTCTATTTGGAAATTTCTCCTTGATGTTATTTTAATCCTTGTGAACAAATTTGTCTTATGATTGTGTTGAAATTTGGCTTGAATATGGGTGAAAATTCTGGTTGCTCTTGAGTGACGAGGTTATAGCCAAGGTGTTTGATAAATGTTCTATGAGAGTGTTTTTTGCTATAGCTGGGAACTTTGATTCTTGATTTTTATTCCTTGGGATTTTATGGCTTAGTATATCACTAGATTATTGATTCCCATGTCCATTGAACTCAAATTTCTTATTGCACCTTTGTGATCATCTTGTTCTTCATCATCCTAGTTCTAGTTGTTCTTGTTTTCTTTGTTCTTGATAATTCTTGTTTGTTTCTTGCTTAGAAGTGTTCTTTTGCATCTAGTGCTTGCTCTTGAGTTGATTGAGTCCATTTTTCTAGAAATTCTTGACTTAAAACTTAATTGCTTGGAGGTGCCCAACAAGTGTTTGTAGAAATTCCCCTAAGACCCCCTATTTGAAAATTCCTTTTGATTTATGTGATTCACTTAGCTGGACTAAATCTTCAGCTATTGGGAAGAATTGGGATTGAACAAGAAGGCTTGAGTGTTGAGAAAAAGGCAAGAGAGAGAGCCTAAGAAAGTAAACACGAGGGTGGAATGATCAACCTTGAGAGCCAACACGTAACGAAGTGCGGTGAGGATCGATTTTTCTTTCTAATCTCTTATTTTGTAGGTATAGATAAGTAAATACTCTACCACCATGGCCCATGAACAATAGATCTCTGGGGCTAACGCAAGTATACCTAGTAGACCTCAAGAAGAACCCATTAATGCTAAGGGATTGCGAGAGGACTTGCAAGCCATGATGAGGACTATGCAAAGCGAATTTCAAAATCTGACAAGGGAGTTGATAAACCATCTTGGCCAATATTCTACCGTTGTACAAAGGAGGGGCCAAGAATGATTTGAAGCACCTAGCCCTAGAATGAGGGATGGTGATGCCCAAACTCCTCTATTACATGCCCAACAAGGGGAAGAATAGGACGGACATTCAATTGGGGGATTCCAACAAGCTCCTATAAGAAGGGGAGTTCATGGAATGAGAGTAGGACAAGGCAGAGGACAAAGAAGGAATGGGGGAAACAGTCTAAGGGGGCTAGAAAGAGAATTTGAGGGAGTTGATGAGTAGTATGAGAGGGATCATGTTGAGGCTTTTGGGGAACAACATAGAGGAAGGGGCTATAGAGGAGGTAGGAGAGACGAAAATAATGAGGAGATGGAGCATGAGTGCAGAAGTTGTCCAAGTTTGCTACAACAACTAAATGGGAAGGAAGAGTCGCAAGAAAAAAGGGAGAATCCCAAGCTTCTATAAACATAGTAAAAAAAAAGTAGTAGAGGATTAACTTGTGAGATTTGTTGTAGTACAAGGCACACAATATTTAACTGTCCAAATAAATGGGCATATGAAAGATTTTATGGGGTGCATATTTGCAAAGGGGAGAGACAAATTGAGAAGCAAAAAGCTAGACTTGAGGCCAAAGTGGCCAAGAAAAATGTTGTAGATGTTGAGGACCCAAGAAGGACAAGAAGTGAATAAAAAATTGAGAGGGTTGAACAAAATAAATTACGTGGCTTTGAAAAGGAGGAGAAGCTAGAAAGGGAAGCCAAAGACTAAGAAATGCTTAATAAAAATGAAGAAGTAATGCATGAAGTAGTTAAGGAAAATGTTGATGAGCTTGATGAGGAGCTTAGTAATGATGAAAAAGAAGACGTAGATCCATTGAGTTCAACAAATAGGGTGACTAAGGAATATTATAATATTTTATTCTTTCTAGAGGATGAGTCAAACCCATTAGAAATGTTAAAGGAGAATGTGCAAGAAGAAGTTGAGCAAAAGAGTATGGAATTTGTTGAAGAGCCAAAGAATTCAAAATTTGAGATAAAGAATAAACAAATACATGCTATAGATGAAGGTTCCCAAAGTGCTTCAAGTACTCATGAAGTGGAAGAAAACTCGCATCCACATGAGGAGAGAAAGAGAAGTTGGCTAGAGGTGGTGCAAAAGCAAATGAAAATGAGTGAGACTAGTAAGAATAAAGAATCTAGTTCAATTTCACAAAATGACATCAAATCTAGTGGAGGAGATAGAGTGGGTAAAAGAGATGGGAATACACTTGAGAAATGCTCTCTTATTTTGGAGAGGATTACATTCCTTGGGTATGATGTGAGTGCCAAAGGGATTGAGGTTGAAGAAGGACAAGTGAAAGCCATCCAAGATTAGCCAACCCCTACCACTATTACCCAAGTCTCTAGTAAGGTGAACAAAGATCAAAGAATCATGAAGGAGCAAGAAAGAAGAAGGGAGCGTGGGATGTTAATCCAAAACAAGAAATTGAGAGGAGAGAAAAAGAGAGACAAGAAAAGGAGTTTGGTATGAGTGAGCAAGGTCAATAGAGGTGCCGTAAATGAAGAGTGAATTTCTTTAAAAAAGAAAGTGAGGTTATAGAGGCTAAAGAAACCAAGGATCCGGATATTCTTCTTTTATGCAATTGTTCTTATGTTTCTACAAATGATTTCTCATTGTCTTTGCCTAATACCGTTGTAGCGATGCCTCAAGTATTTGAAGTTGATGTTCCAAAAGAAGAGGTCAACTGAACACTTACCCAACTCTTGTGGGCCATAATAAAGGAAAACATGACCAAATGGGAGGAATGCCTGCCACAATTTGAGTTTGTTTGCAAAAGGGCTTTTCACTCTACCACTTTTTATTCCCCTTTTGAAATTATGAATGGTTTTAGTCCCTTTACTCCTTTTGAATTGATTCCCTTGTCTATTGGTGAACGGATGATACTTGATAGAGCTAAGAAGGTGGAAGTGGTGAAGGCACTCCATGAAGAAGAAGGCAAAGATTCGGAGACGAATCCTTTTCAATGAGGGGGATATGATGAGACTCTGCTTCATCATGAAGTTCAAGATAAAGGAGGGGGAGGTGTGACCATGTAAAGACAAGGGCCGGTGACAAAGATAAATGAAACTAGACCAAAAAGGAGGCCTCCAGAGGACAGCCGGCGCCGACTCCAAGTAGCTAAATCGTCACCGGCTCCATTCTGTCCACAATAACTGTGTTCGGGCAATTCAACCGCCGAAGACAGAACATAGCCGGCGCCGGCTGTGGTGTCCAAATCAGCGCTGGCTGCATTCTGGGCACCCGCCGACAGCCCCCCGCTTTTTAATGCTTTTCTCTGGCTTTCTTCATTTTTAATTGCTTGTAAAGACTTATTATGACCCAAAAACTGCAATAGAACATCAGGGTTTACTTAGCTAGGGTTCTGATAGTATAAATAGAACCTTAGCCATTTGAAAACATAACACACAACATTTTGAAATCACATTAAGAGAGAATCTTGAGAGGCCAAGCCTCCTTGTTCATCTTATTCAAGACCAAGCTTAAGGGTTAGTCCTTCTTTTATAAGAGTCTATAAATCTTTTGGATAATCCAATGTTATTTTCTTTGAATGGGTCTTAGTTGCTTTGTTTTTCTAAAGTTTGTTTGAAATTCAATAGTTAGGTGCCTATTTTCTCTATTCTATTTGTTCTTACTTGCCTTTGTTGCTTCAAAGATATTAGAGTGAGAGTATAATAGAACTTTCTACTTATCTTAAGGGTCTTTGAGGATTTGTTCTTCAAGGGTTTGAAAGAGTGTAGGTAGTTGGGTTACTTCCTCCGTTTGTCACAAGAAAAGTCCCTGTTTTTGGTCCCTTTGTGTGAACTGAACACACATCCACCAAAAACACCCACAACACCAAGAAAGGCCACACAAAAAGTCGTGACTTGGATGTTTGTTTAAGGGTAGCTTCCTTAGAAAGCAGAAACAATCCAGGAGGTCGTGGATCATTGGACTATAGACCTAAGGATGGTAGATGTCATTTCGAGAGGTGTTAGTACACTTCTTTCTCTCTAAATATACGACGATGTATAGAGGAGTATATTAGTCATTACACTTGTAGGTCGGAGACTTTGCTAACGCAATATTGTTCTTGGGGTCAATATTTCTTTATGATGATATTGGGAAATATTTAAAATGCAAAATACAGCTATTTATATGGCAAGGGTATTTTGGTCATTTTAGTAGCCAAACCGGTGTGTCTTTTGGTCCCCAGTATAAACTGTGAGTCCTAATTAAATACAGGTTAAGGGATTGATCTTAAATTAAATGGAATTATTTTATTTAAGTAGCCTAATTTAATTATTGGGCTAGAATAAAATAAAGGTCCATGGAGAGAGAATTAATTAAATTAGGGATTAACCTGGGACTAAACTGATTTAGGCTTATTTAATTGGATTGGTTTACTTGGATTGGAAAATTAATTAATTATCGGGCCATTGAGTTGCTTTCAACTAGAATAATTAATTCAGCCCAATAGGTTAAACCAAGAGTCCATTGGCCCAGTCCAGTTTAACCTAGAGTTTTTTATTTAGGTTAAATAGGAAGATTGGAAATAACGTTATTATAATTAGACACACAAGAGAGACAGCTTCTTCTTTGTGGAATAGTCGGACGTCTCTCTCTCTCTCTCAAGAAAATTCCTTAGCTCGTTAGTTGTTCACCAAACGGTAGTTAGGCCGGCCATATACTGGAAGACCGAGAGTTTAGCCTTCATATACATGCAAAGGCGGAGTAGGATGCTTGCAGGAATTGTACCAGAGGCTTCTACCAGCACACCTACACCAGTTGCACACATTTCGATATAGCCAACACTTAAAACGAGGAAAAGATGTAAAATTTTTAGAAACCTCGGGATTGGGATATGGTGCAACCGGCGCCGGCTAGGGCTGCCCAAGCCAGCACTGACCCTGCCCTAGAATCCCTGTTCTTGTTTTTCGTTTTTTTATGTTCACTTCCACTGTGTGCTCTGTGTTTTCCCATTTTCCATGCCTTCAAGATGTTTCTGCAAGGATCAAAACACATGTGTATAGAGTCATTTTTACCTTGTACCGTCATATTTTAAACCTTTTTTAGTCTTACGTTGGATGAACTAGTAGGTGCCTTACCAAGGCCCTAACTAGAAGAACTTTTTGTACATATTCCTTCTTTGCACCAGAAGCTTCTACCAGCACACCTATACCAGTTGCACACATTCCGATATAGCCAACACTTAAAATGAGGAAAAGAGGTAAAATTTTTAGAAACCTCGGGATTGGGATATGGCGCAACCGGCGTCGGCTAGGGCTGCCCAAGCCGGCACCATTACATTTTTATTTAAAAAAAAAAGTAGACCACAAGGATTCTAAGCCAATGCTCAAATGAGGCTTCAACTTCCACTGCCATATCATGCACCACCTCCAACACCATAACAACAACTCCAAAGCCATGTCCTGAACAATTTGTGGCCAAGGTAGTTTCGTCTACAGAATCTCCTTTTCAATTTATGGAAACTTCCATGCGCAATCAAAATGCGTCCATCCACAACCTAGAAAACTAAATTGGGCAACTAGCAAAGCTAATCTCTAACAAACAAAGTATCACTCTCCTTGGGAATATAAAAAACAATCTACATAAGGAGCATGGAAAGTATCGATCTCTTCTTGCTTTACTATTGTACTTGGACAATTTTTATTTTTGCTTATTTTTTGTTTTTTATTGTATTTTTTTTATTCAGATAATTTACTTTATTCTATTTTATTATGCTTTCATTTGGATATTAGCTTTGATTGAAATTTCTTGCATGTTGTGTATATATATAAAAAAAAAAATGTAGGAACAAGGACTAACAGGACCACTTAGTTTAGGATGGTTAATCGAAAGGGTGTGTCGGGACGTTTCACTTTGATCGAACCTGACCCTAGCTGCCATCATACACCCTGTCTCATTGGGAGTATGTTTGACCCAATAATGTCTGTTGTTCCGCCATTTGCACAAGACCTTATTTTAGAGCTGACACCTACTTCTGAGAGGACACTATCGCCACTTAGCTTGGTAGGAGAGGTAGGCAATGATTCTAACAATGTTGATGGTGATGTTGAGCTATACCATTAGGATAATGACAAGGAGGACAGTATCCCCAGCGATGCAGTGTTATCCAGGGATGATAAGGAGGTATTTGGCGGTGATGTTCTGAAAGTGTTAGGGGAGGAGATGCTAGGGTTAGAGGTTGCTAAGGCAGGAGAGGATCAGGAGGTACCCGAGATGGAGATGTCTGTAGTTGAGGAGCCTGAGAAGGAGCTGGAGATAGACTCAAAGATGGACGCTTGGTTGCTAGAGATTGAGGCAAAGGGTATCACTGCTCTGGGTGTTTAGATTGACCAAGATATGGACAGAGATAAGGGACTTGACTCACCCAAGTCCTATACAGTTTCTACCGACTCAGGGCCTCTTGTCTTGGATAGCGACGTTGACGAGTAGGAGGATGAGATGCAGATATATGTAGTAGGACATGGACAGTAAGGTCAGTGTATGTTAGATATGACAATGTGCTTGGCACACAAATTTTGTACTAACTTCGTATTTTAACAAGAATGAATATATGTTATGTTTCTTGCTGTGCACTATGTCCACTTCTATGCTTGGTTTTGAGCTATGTTACATTATTTTATCAGCAAAACCCTATAAACTGTACAGATGCCTCCTAAACGAACCCCCAGACGATCATCACAAACTACTTGAAATCACCCTGAGCCAACAGTGGAGGAACCGCATGTGGAAGGCTCCCACCCTGTAACTTTGGACTATCCTATATTTCAAACCTTCTAGAAAAGGCTAACAATATTCGTAGTTGACTGAGACTGCCACCAAAGAAAATGAGAATGCTAGAATGAATGAGAATATAAGTGGGGGAAGTCAAAGAAGTGAATTCAAATTGGATCGAGCACTTGAATGCTTTTTGAAATTTTACCCTCTACAATTTTATGGGCAACTGATTCAGAACAGGAGGCTGAAAACTGGATCAAACAAATGGAGAAGATTTTTGCAACTTTGAATTACTCAGATCAGAGAAAAGTACAACTTGCCACATTTCAACTAAAAGGACATGCCCAAGATTGGTGGACAAGAGAAATGGATCAACAAGAGTGGGAGTGGACAGATTTTAAAGTCAGTTTCAAGAAGGAGTTTATTCCCAGTTTAGTGAAAAAGAAAGAGGACAAATTTCAAGATTTTTTACAGAAAGGTCGTACTGTAGGTTAGTATGCCACTAAATTCATTAGACTGTTAAAATATTATCCACTTCTAGTACATTCAGAGGCAAACAAGATTAGACATTTCTTGAAAAGCCTACGGCCAGAGTGAAAAGAGTACTGGCAAGCATGGCTCCCACCAGTTATAATGCTGCAGTAGAGATGGCTTCTAGGACAGAAATAGTTAACATTGAACAGTTTGGTAAGAGAAATAGAATTAGATTTTGGGGTATGAATTAGAAATGATTTGGAGGGCCGTGATGGTAGAAGAAAAGAAAAATACAGAGGAGGGGAGGCCCGACTGGAGGACAACCCTCTTTTAGATGCTACAACTATGGGGAAGCAAGGCATAAGATTTTTAATTGCCCTCATCCTCGAAGGATAGGAGAATGGAGTCAACTAGGGGGAAACAATCAGGGATAGAGGCCAGGACTAAGAAGAGGGAATCCAGGACAAGCTTTTACCTCTAGACCCGAACCTGCCAAACTAGAAGTGAATGCTCGATTAGTTGATTGGAAAAGATAGATAATCATGCCACAGTAGTGGAAGACACACTCCTTATTTTTATCATGATACTAAAGTATTGATAGATCCCGACTTTGCGCATTCCTTTATTGTCAATTCATTTCTTGATACTATGGGGGTTAAAGGGGAAGAAACTTCATATGAAATGATTGTTAGTACCCTATTGGGAAAAAAATAAATAGTGAAAAAATATATAAGAGATGTAAGATTTTAGTAAAGAATGAAATATTGGGGGGAGATTTGATATGTTTGCCCATAGAGTATTACGATTCTATCTTAGGCATGCACTGGCTATCTCAGCATCATGCTCCAGTTGACTATAGACAAAGGTAGTACAATTCTATCGGCCTGGGAAACCTATATTGGAATTTGTAGGTGACGCTGGAAGGAAAAGTAATAGTTTAATATCGGGACTCAAGTCCTGGAAGATGATTAGGAAATGGTGCACTGGATACTTGACTTATATGATTAATAAGCCAGGAGAGGTTAAGAAACCCGAAGACGTCCCTGTGGTAAATGAGTATTTGGATGTTTTTCTGGTAGAATTGAAAGAATTACCATTGAAGAGAGAAGTAGAGTTTTCTATTGATTTAGTGCCAATAGCATAACCAATTTTAAGAACTCCTTATAGAATGGCACCTACAGAACTACAGGAGCATAAGAAATAATTATAGGAATTAATGGAGCAAGGATTTATTCAGACTAGTACTTCACCTTGGGGAGCAACTGCATTATTTGTTAAGAAGAACGATGGGTCACTACAGATGTGTATAGATTATCGAGGGTCAAATGCAATGATAGTGAAGAATAAATATCTATTGCCCATGGTTGATGAATTGTTTTACCAGTTACACAGAGCATGATGTTTTTTGAAATTAGACTTGAGGCAAGAATATTACCAAGTTCATATTCGAGAGGTGGATATACCAAAAATTGCATTTAACACACAATATGGAGATTTTGAGTTTGTAGTGATGCCCTTTGGTTTTACAATACACCAACTATTTTCATGAACCTGATGCACCGGATATTTCAGCCTTACTTAGACAGTTTTGTTGTTATATTCATAGATGATATCCTAGTGTATTCTAAGGATCCTCAAGAACATGAATAGAACCTTCAAAAAGTATTGGGGAAGTTATGGGAGACCAAATTATATTTGAAATTTAGTAAGTGTGAGTTTTGGCTGCAAGAAGTAGCATTCTTGGAATATGTGATATCCAAATATGGGATTATGGTAGATCTTACAAAGTCGAAGCGGTACCTAATTGGAAACGTCCTGAGACTCCAACTAAAATAGGAAGTTTTTTTGGATTAGCAGGATATTACCAGAGGTTTATTAAGGGATTTTGTAAGATAGCTTTGCATTTGACTCGATTTACACAAAAGAAAGTTTCTTATGTTTGGACCAAGAAATGTGAGAGAAGTTTCATGGAGCTAAAGTAAAGGCTAAGTTCTGCTCCTATTTTGGTATTGCCAATGATGGACAAACCTTATGAGGTGTACACGGATGTGTTACAAAATGGATTGGGAGGAGTATTGATGCAGGAGAGAAATGTGATAGCTTATATGTCCAGGAAATTGAAACCCCATGAGAAAAATACCCCACACATAACTCGGAGTTAGCAGCTATTGAGTTTGCTCTTAAGAAATGGAGACATTATTTGTATGGAGCTGAGTTTGAAGTCTTCACTGACCATAGGAGTTTGAAATATGTTTTTACTCAAAATGATATGAACATGAGGTAACATAGGTGGATGAAATTTTTTGAAGAATTCTGGTGCCTAATTAAATATCATCCTGGAAAAGCAAATACAACAACAGATGCCCTCAGTAAGAAGGTGAATTTATCAACTCTTCAGATGCTACAAATTCTATAATTGGAAGCATTTGCAGTAAACAGAGAAATAAGAATGAGTAATATCTCTATTTAACCTATTTTTCAACAATAATTGAAATGAGAATAAGATAAAGATGAAGAGCTGCAAAAGTTAGTACAAGAGGAGGCGAGTATGGGAGGAGGTGAATTCTGAAAAGACAAATGATGGGATTATTTGTTACCGAGATCGATATTGTATTCTGAAATAATCTACAATAAGATAAGATATTTTAATAGAGGTACATCGAAGTAAGTATACCATCCATCCAGGAATAGTAAGGATGTATTAGGACTTAAAACGACGTTATTGGTGGATTGGTATGAAGAAGGACATTTTAGACCTTGTGGCTCGATGTTTAATTTGTCAATAGGTGAAAGACGATCAGCAATGACCTGGAGGGTTGTTACAGCCATTACCTACTCCATCGTGAAAATGTGATGAAATTACTATGTATTTCATTATAGGATTACCCATGGCAGTAGGTGTTAATGTTATGCCCTAGAGGCAATCACTTGTACCTTATATATGATACATTTTATTTTAATAAAAGACATTATTTATCTTATAGTTTATTTTGATTACTTTTATGTAATATAACTATTAAATAAAGTCCCTAGTACAACATTGTGGTAAGGAAATCATGATAGAGATCATGATATGAGATGCATATTACACTGTATAGTGTTAGTACTTAAATAGTCCCTAGTCATAGTATTAATGAGACAAGACATCATTAATGCATTAAGACTAGCATGTGTTAGACTTCCAGATTTGATCAAGCGGTGGTTCTCATATCCATGAGTATTGCGATACTCAAAGTTAACGCGTAGAAGCTTGTTAGTTGAACAAGTTCATTGGATAACCTAGCTATGAGATAATCACATGGATAACTATTTAGTGCCAGTGATATAATCTCAATATAGCAAATATGCAAGTATCCTTAGACTTAAGATCTCCAAGGTACTTTGTTTGCTGAGCATTGTGCCTTGATTCCAATATCCGGAGTTCGATCGAGAGCTGCCTATGAGATGGATATTGGGTACATTGTGAGGTAAACGAAAGTAGTTGAGAGGGTCAATAAAGGATTCACCACTCCTAATAGTAGGGGTGAATATCTCACGGCCACTTGTAGGAATTACTACTCAAGAAGTCCTTGGCAAAGACGTATGTGTATTGGAAACAGTTCCAATTGATACACATCTAGAGTAGTGGGTTCCTGGTTCCAGCATCGGTTGTGTGCTGTTTCGCAATGTCCAAAAATCGTTTCTGGGGAAAACTTTTCATTAAAATCAGTCAACAGCCGACGCCGACTCTAGCTTCTAAATAGGCACCTATTCAGCTCTATTTCACGATGTTCCAATAATATATTAATTAAAATAAAAAACAAAGGGACACTACCCCCTTGACCCCTGCCCGCTGACCGGTCAACGGGACCGCCGTTATCACTACGAGGCGGGACCCAAAAGCATTTCTCAAATTTAGTTTTGAGACAAACAATTGATGTAATTTGCTAAAATATTAATTTTAGAATCTATTTTATTTTTTCAAAATAGTGATTTTGGAATAATAAAAGTTATATGTTTATTCTGTTTAAGCATAATTAATGGCATGGTGGATGGTTATGGACTAAAACCAATTATATATGTTCATGCATTTTATAGTTTTTGGTTTTGTATGAAATAGGGCTTGCGTGTCCTACCTTCTCTCAAATTTGTATGTAATTCTTTTCTCATCTAACTCCCATCGAATGTAACTCGAGGTTTTCTCTTTTTAGGAAATAATGTAATTAGCTTATATAGGTTAGATAGAAGTAGAATTGTCTTATTTTGGAGATGGCAACCAAGACAAGGCGAGAAGGTAAGACCTTCTACTTATATCATGCATGAAAACATAGGGTTAACTATATTAATTTCTTTTATGGCTCAAAGAAATTAATTTAAGGTAAAGTCCATAACCATACTACGTAATTGCTTTATTACCATGATTATCAATTTTGTGATTTATTGATTTTTATGCATGTCATTTATTGAAATCACTAAAAGAAAGAAATCCCTCAATTAATATTAAACCTAATTCCTTCCGTTAATATAGTAAGAACGAGAGTCCTTTTTCGAGACCAGGTTGTTGGGCAAACCCAAGCCTACTTGACATCGGGCATATTTAAGCTATGGAATTAAATTCTTTTGGAATTAAATTCCTAATTAATAGGTCTGGTTTAACTAAATTCTTTATTCCGATTAGGCAAACTCAAGCATAAAGAAATTTAGAGAAAAAGTCGGGGTAGCCCAAAAGGCTTTAAGATTAAAATCTGTTAATCACCCAATGATCTGGTAGTTGCATACGATGTAATTGGTATTAGATACCTACCAATGAACTCAAGAATGTCTTGTTGGGCAAATCCAAGGTTATTCTTGAGGAATTTGGATACCAGTCTACTAGAAAAGCTTCCAACAGGGTTTCCCGAATCAGTAGTGGGGGCTATTAGTTTGAGTAAAATAGTGGAATAAAAATACGTTTAATTAAAGTTCTAATTATTTGCATTTCATGTGCATATACAATACCTAATCCTCTCTATCTTTACATATAGGACACTTGCATCATGTCAACCAACTTAAACCTACGTAGCATTTTTGAAACCAACAAGTTAATCGAATCAAATTACCTCGACTGGTATAGAAATTTGAGAATCGTTCTCAAGTCGAAAAAGTTGTTCAACGTGCTAGATACTCCTATTCCACAACCACCAACTCAAGATGCTCATGCTGATGAGCATGCTATCCACAAAAAGCATAAGAAGGATAGTGATACAACATCGTGTATTATGCTGGCATCCATGACTCCTGAGCTGCAAAAACAACATGAGCATATGGATGCTCAATCGATTATACTACATCTTCGAGAGTTGTTTGATGCCCAAGCCAGAACTGAGAGATACGAGATCTCAAAGCAACTATTCTGTTACAGATAATCGCACACTGTGATTATAGTGGTTAGACATTTAACTCTCGTTGTGTTTGATCAAGAGGATTGCTAGATCGCGCAAAAATCATCAAACTTGAAGAAGGAAAGAATTTATTTTCCACACAATCAAAAAAAGGTAAAAGCTGTTATCTTTGTTGTCTATATATGTCTAGTTTTCCACACATATGCGGATCCTGGGATGGTATCTCATTTTAATCTTCCACTGCACCATATATGATATGCACGAGATAAGCAACAATAGGACAGCGAGATACCATAAGGGTGATAGTGGATCGACTGACTAAGTCTGCTCAATTCATTCCCATCAACCAACGGGATTCTTTACAGAAGTTAAGTAAGATTTATATGCACGAAGTAATCAGATTACATGGAGTACCCACTAGTATTATGTCAAATCGAGATCCCAGATTTACCTCAAAATTTTGGACTAAACTGCAGCAGAGATATGGGATAACATTAAAGTTCAGCAAAGCAGCACACCCACAGACAGATGGACAGACCGAAAGAGTGAATAGAATTTTGGAAGACATATTGTGGGCTTGCGCTTTAGATATTGGAACTAAGTGGATTGATAATTTGGTGTATGCAGAATTCGCATACAATAATAGTTATAAATCAACAATTGGAATGGCCCTATTCGAAATCTTATATGAAAGGAAATGTCAGTCCCCATTGTAATAGGAAAGTTTAGGTTGGAGAACGGATGAACAAAATGTTTTTAATTTTGAAAAAGTTCGATAGGCTGTGAAAATGAACAAAATCAAATTGGAGGTAGCTCAGAGTAGACAAAAAAACTATGCGGATCGATCCAGGAGAGATTTGGATTTTGTAGAAGAAGATCATGTATTCTTAAAGTTGACTGCACAACAACAATTAAGAACCAGAGGATAAGGGAAGAAGTTGGCACTCGGGTACGTTGGACCATTCCATATTGTCGAGAGGATTGAGAAGGTGGCATATTGATGTGTAAATTTAAGGTATATAAAATTATCAATTTTAAATCCATCATTTAATCAAGTTTTAATTAAAGTATTAATCCCAAAATACGCATGTGAGAAAGTATACTCATCGCAAGCATAGTACAGGGAATTAACGAATCTCGATCCTTAAAAGATCAAGTACACACTAATCACTTTTCATTCATTATTTAACTGACCCAAATAAAGTGAAAAAATAATAAAAATAAAGATAAATAATATATAAAACTCAATGTTGTAGGTTTATGCAATTCAAACACTTATCCTAGAAAGCATGACAATGAACCAATTAGCAACTCTCTCAACTAATTATCATCTTAGCATCATGAAGGAACACAGAGTAAAATTCAATTATTTGTCAAGTCATGAATTTACTTAGGTAAATTTCATTTCGTTTTTTAATCCATGAAATCCTATATTTTCAATCATATTAACAGATTTGTCAATCAAACTAAAATAACCAAAATATGCATTAAGCTTATCATTCATATATTGATTCAATTAGTAGATTTGTCAATTAAGCCATCATAACCAAAAATATATATAAATCTCAATTCCTTAAAATCATGAAATTAGCTAAAAGCCCTATGTCAAAGCGAAATTAACTTAACATTTGATCACTTAGTTCTAAAATCCTAACTTCATCGTTCAAATCCATCAAGATTTACAAATACGAAATCAATGCAATGAAACTCCTAACATCATTGTGTTGAAGTCAATTAGAGGAACTTACATTATTAACTGAGGAAATCAAGTAATCAAATACCAAAGATGACAAAGAATTGATCAAATAACTAAATTAACATAAAATTATGAATCCCAAAATAATATTAAATTATAATTAAAAAATTGAACACATCATTGCTTTAGGAAAAGAAGACAAAGAGAAAATAAAGCACTTATAGACAAGCCCTTTTCTTCTTTCTTGTAGACTCCCTTGAACAATACTTCTAAATTTGGGTGAACTCCTCTTTCAATAAGAGAATAAGAATTTCAGCTCTTTAATTCACCTTTTTATGTTGTATACATCCAACCCTTGTCTCTTGTGCTTTTATAGGCCTCTTGGATGCCAATTTCATGGCTGAGGAAGTCTTGGCTGAGTAGGAGTTGGAAAATACCAAAATTATTGGATAAGCCCTAATTCCACGTATAAAATTTCCGCCCCCAGAGTGTACCTGGCGCCTGGTACTTTCGACCCACCTGGCGCCAGGTGCACTTTATTCTTCCCCTATTTTTGCTCTATTTTTGGCCGCTTCTCCTTGGCAGATAGACTGGACCTGGTGCCAGGTGCACTTGCCAAACCTGGCACCAAGTCTGTTCTTCAATTCCCCTAAAGCTTGCTCAATTTCTTTTTCTAGAGAAGAGTGTACCCGGTGCCTGGTCTATTGGCTGGGCCTGGCACCAAGTATACTCTAGTTATGTGCACTTTCTGCTCGATTTTAACTTAAATCTACACATATTTGCCAATAACACCTTTACAAGAAAAATGTTAAATAGGAAGGAATGTGCATAGTTATTACAACAAATATATCTTAAAACATTCACAAATAACTATGAAAAGAATGGTGATTTTAATCCTATCACTTATTGATTGGAGTTACTAGCAGAGCTTCAAGGTATTCACAATGTATTTCATGTCTCCCAGCTTCGGAAGTATATAGCTGATCCTGTACACGTTTTGAATGAAGAACCTATTAAGATGACACCAAGCTTGAAGTATGAGGAAAAACCTATTAAGATCTTGGAGTATGATGAAAAGGAATTGTAAAATAAGAAAATTCCACTTGTAAAAGTGTTGTGGAATCATCATCCAGTGCTAGACGTGACTTGGGAAACGAAAGTAAAGATGTTGATGAAGTATTCAGAATTATTCCAAGTGTAAGCCAATTTTGGTAAGAATGGGCGATTGTAATACCTAATATTTAACCTTCGGTTGGCTAATACTTGTAATAGGATGAGAAATGTATCAATGGCTAGAACAAAAGATAATTAGTATAATGAAATGTAATTTTTGTATAATTACATTTTGTCAGGACTTGGGTGTAATTATTGATTTTGTTTTATCGGTGCCCTAAATCTTCAGAAGGCTACTATTGTTAATTAGATAAGAATTTGAGGGTATATTGAGAACAGAAATTAATCAGTACGATGAAGCGCACATTTTGGTGCAGATTAAGTTAATAGGGTTATTAGGGGCATTTTCGTCATTTTGACCACGCCTACAATTTTGACCGCAAATTTGACCAAATTGAGAAAGAATTGAAGAACTTATGTATTACTAATGGATTTAGTGGAATTTTGGAGTTGAATGGTAAAATAAAATATTTTTCCATTTCGGACCCAAATTTTGATTATTTCAGAGAAAAAGTGAAATCGCAGTTAAAAGAAATGGTACGTGTGGTGTTTTGTGATTGTGGCCATGAACATGTGTCAACTTATGAGAGGTTGCATGAAGAATTCATGCAAGATATATGGAATTAATGAATTACAAAATAAATAAAGGAACGATGTGTTTAATTGTAATTGGAACACGTCACTTGTGGAGCCATTTAATTTATGTCCTACAAAATTTAATTGGCCAATGTTTTGACCATGAAGAGGCGGTGAAATGGCTAAAAAATAGCCAGAAATTAGGCAGCCACAAGAATGAAGAGAAGAGGAACATTTAAGGAAGAAAATCAAGGGAAATGGTGTGTAATTTTATGATTGGAACACACCTACATATAAACCACCACACAATTAATAGAATTTATTAATTAATTGGCCAAAATTCTGATGAAGTGTGGCAGTGGGAAGGCTATTTTACAGCAAAAAATTTGGCAGTCAAAAGGTAGAAAAATAAGAGAAAAAAGAAGTCTAAAGGAATTAGCAAAAGAGAGAGAAAAGGTGAATAGTGTGTGTTCTTGGTGAAGTGTGTGTGTTCTCGAGAGCTTCTTGGAGAAAATCACACCAAAGAGCTGTATACACAAGGTAAAACCTTACCTTGCTAGAATTAAAGTTGTTGGTGGGTGAATGGTGATTATTTTGGTGTTAATTTTAACATGAAAACATGATTTTCATGTCTCGATTTTGGATCAAAAGCTAGGGTATATAAACTTTGTATGTGAACATTGTGTGTGATTATGTTTGCTGGCTGCCTAGGGGATTTGTGGATCATGCTTGGTGTGATGAAGGAATGAATTTTCATGGTAGTTTGAAGGGTTGATCTTAGTTGATGAGATAATGATCAAATTGGAATGAAAATGGTAGTTAATTGGCTAGAAGGATGAATTATGCTAACTTTTGATTGAAGGAAGTGAATTTATGTTGAATAAACATGAATTTTATGAGTTATTGGAATCTGAAAATTGAAGGATCAAAGATGATTCGAAAAAAAAATGAATGAATTTAATGTTCTCAAGGTGTAAAAGATTAAAGAAAATCAAAGGATAACATGAATAGTTGAGTTAGGGCAAACTACTCTGACAGTTTTGCCTTTGCATTGTGTGACAAAAATTTGAACACAGAAAAAGGCTTACAAAAAATTAAATTTAAGAGTCTTATGATCATTTTGATATATCATAGAGCCTAATTGGAGTTGTGGATTGAAAATAATGCTCGAAACAAAATTGTGTGTCAAGAAGGGAAATTGCAGAATTTTGATTGGAAAATGAATGAACTTAAGAGGGATTACTTGTGTGATTTTGGGATGAAATAAATGAGATGCATGAAGATAATTCCTTGTTCATGAAGAGACGAAGGATATGGAAAAAGGAAAATGGAAGAATTAAGCAAATGACGAAAAAAAGACATGAATGATTGTTGTGCATTTTCTTTGTCGGAAACGACATCCAGCAGATTCCTTGTCGGCTCGACGTCGGCTAACCGATTCCTTGTCGGCTAACCGTTGGGTACGTCGACTGGATGTCGGCTACTTTTTGACCAAACACAACTAAACATAAAAATTACGTTTGATGTAGGTTTACCAGTAAATGGCCAACGACATATTGGAAACGGTGAAAACGGTAGTCGAACGACATGTGAACAATAAAAACTTATTTAGGACATGAAGTGAGTCCCTTTAACTTCTAAAACCTTTTGAAGCTAGTATGCTTTATTTTGAAGCCAACAGATTACATTTTACATCATTTTGGAAATCCTTGAATATATTTAAGGTTTTATGAGCAAGATTTATTTTTATGCCATCTTGGGCTCGAATAAACATCATAATTGGCTTGGAAACCTTAATGGATAATTGAAGCCCAAATTTTGTGAATTTAGTCCCTTTTAGATTGAATACTTGGGATTTTTGAAAAATGATAATTTTGGAATCAGGGATTAACGAATTGACTAAAATGCCTTTATTGGAACTTTTTTGGAAACATGATTGGAAACTTTGAATTTAATCCTCTTTTAGAATTGAAATTTTGGATTTCTTGAAATAAGTTCCTTTTGAAATTAGGTATTTGGAAAACAATCTACATGTCCTTATTAGAATGTTTTATGAAATCTTTGGGAATCAGGTATTCAGTAAATGAATGAAATATCCTGATTGGATCTTTTGTGAACATTTTTCAAATCAAGTAAGGATAAAATGACGTGAATACCCTTGAGTTGACTTTTGAGATTGAGTACAGGCTAAATGGCCTAAATACTCTTGGAAACTTTTTTTAATGTGTGAAAAGAACTTTTTACCCTATTTTGACACGATTTTGAAAAATGATCTCTCGATACGAGATTAACTTTAGAAAACGATATTTTCATCTCAAAAACTACTTTATTAGCCTAGTGTGCCTATGGAATGAACTGATTGGCCCTATGGCGCCTATGGGAATAATTATCTGACTTGCGAGTTAGTGGGATCAATTTCTAGAAAATAATATTTTGGCCCTTTAAATGTTTGATTTGGAAATCCTATGGGAAGAAATAACCCTTTGGCCTGATCAATCAGTAGGGATTGGTATTGGTAACATTGAGTACTCAACAAGGGCTTTGATCTTTGTACTAGTCTATGTTAGAGTTAGACGACGCTAGTAACTTGGCCTAGTTCTAGGGATTGTCTTACTCCGAACGGGGTGACAGGATATTGAAATGAGTCATCCTAGCTAGCTATTTAGCACCTGGCATTGGTCGCGCTTGTGAGCGCACCTTACAATGCCTAGTGGGGACACTCGGTAGCGTTTGACTTCTTGCCACCTCGATGGTGAATGGTAACAGGATTGGAACCCCTTGGCTTACGGTGGCAAGTAAAATATTTAGTGTGTTGTGGTACACTTATTCATTCTTGGTAGTATGGTGTACTTACCCTCTATCGGCACACAGTTGAGCACTGTAGGCTACGGTCTTAAAACAATAAGACCCGGTGCCAAAGGCGAAGCCTTATGAGCTTTGCGCGCAGGCTGACCTTCTGTTGGAGAAGTGCCTGTAATTTGGGAATTGGGGCAATAATTTGAAATTGAAACACAGTTTTTCAAAAATGATTGAGTTCTGAGTAAACTCTTCCTTAGGGAGTTTTAGAATTAATTTCAATGGAAAAAGAAAAAAAAAAAGAAGAAGAAACTTTCTGCAGTGCCCTTATTGGGTAAAAAACGCAACATTGCATTACTTTATCTATTTTTGTAAAGCACTAGCGCACACGGGACTCATTGGGTGATTGTTCACTCACAGGTATCTTTTATCTTACTATTTTGTAGGATCCGGGGTTGAGCAAACCTACGAATAGGGAGACGATACCACAGTGACAGCAGACTAGGTCCGGATGCTTTCTCTTTTGATTAAGTACTTTATTACTGATGTAGTATGGAGATCGCATGTATGAAACTCATTGTTATATATGTATATGACCAAGTCAGTATGAGTTAGTTGTACCAGTCTGGACCTTGGTTAGTACTTTTGGTTCTTTGTTATAAAGACCCCTTATCTAGGTAACTAGACGAGGCAACGCCCTGTTTTGGTATGCTTCTGCTGTTACTTTTAGTAGGGGTGTTACACAGTCGCCAAAGGGTCGTGGCGACGAAGCTTTAAAGTGTTGTTGCTAAATGCTGCCCTTTAGAGAGGAAACAATCTAAAGCTATCACTTTTAATTAGGAAATATTTTGTCACTAAAAGTAAACCACTTTTGCCGCCAAAAGTTTCATGTCGTCACAATGATGATTTTTTTGTAACAAAACATTTCGTCGATAAAATTTCACCGCCAAAAATATAATTTTATTTGAGAAATGAAATATGATGGTAAGAAAATATTATTTCCTTTCGTGACGGAAAAATTTCCTCGCCAATGTAGAAACTTTTCATCGCCAAAAAAGGTTAATGGCAAAAATAATAATAATAATAATACTAATTTCTGGGCAAAGTTTTATTAAAAAAAATTTAATGAAAATTATTGAAAAGTATATGTATGTATGTATGTATGTATGTATGTATGTATGTATGTATGTATGTATGTATGTATGTATGTATGT
Source organism: Voacanga thouarsii (assembly GCA_026120185.1). Classification (NCBI taxonomy): domain Eukaryota; kingdom Viridiplantae; phylum Streptophyta; class Magnoliopsida; order Gentianales; family Apocynaceae; genus Voacanga; species Voacanga thouarsii. Next base: position 2,316,111 of record JANUWF010001199.1, read on the forward strand.
ATGTATGTATGTATGTATGTATGTATGTATGTATGTATGTATGTATGTGTATGTATGATGTATGTATGTATGTATGTATGTATGTATGTATGTATGTATGTATGTATGTATGTATGTATGTATGTATGTATGTATGTATGTATGTATGTATGTATGTATGTATGTATGTATGTATGTATGTATGTGTGTGTGTGTGTGTGCACACATACACATATACATACATATATATTAGAAAAAGGCTTATTACCAACAGACATTTCCCAACAAATCAGATTCAGTTAGTAATTACCAACAGATTCCCAAGAAATGTAGAATGTGTTGTATTTTAGTTACTTACCAACAAATTACCGTGAGTATTCTGTTGATGATTTTTCTATTGATAATCTATTGGCAACGTGTTAGTAATCAGGCAGGAAAATATTTACTAATCGATTATCAACAAAAATGCTAGTTGTTGATAACTATGTCTGATGGTAATCCATTAGTAATAAGAAGGGAATGTTGCTCCTGGTAGTTTAGAAGCAAAATACCAATGGAATTGGATAGTTGGTAGATATATTAGTTGGTAATATAGGTGGTAATGTGATGATCAATTTTTTGCTAACAGAATTACAAACCTAAATATCCGTTTTAAATATGGCAAATCAATGTCCAATAAGCTACCAACGGAATTATCAATAGTATGTATTCAGTTGTTGATATTTATGTTGTTAATCAGCTAGTAATTAATTGGTAAATATGTGAAAAAATATTTACCAATAGATTACAATTAAAATGCACGTAGTTGGTAACTATGTACGTAACACCCCACATATCTATGTCATAGTGGGCCTTGTTTTTGTGGGATGTTGCCCCTTCTAATCTCCCAGATAATGGTTCTTTATAACGAATCAATAAACTTAACATAGTGGAAACATACTATATCCTCAAAATAGGGAATTTATTATTATGAAAATTCCATAATACATAGATTTTCAATCCTACATACAATATTCCAAACATAAAACATATAATATAACATATTGTTTATTTCTTTCATTACCACTATACCGTTGTGCACTCTAATCACCATTTTGTACAATAGAGCCTAAAAACATATAGGAAAACGTGTAAGCACTAAACACTTAGTGGGTCTTGTGTGTGCTCGTGATTTTCATATAATAGGATTTCATTACATTTATCACCAAAACAACATGTAAATATGCATGAGTTCTCATAATTGGTACATAACAAACATTTTCCACAAATAGAGATTTATAGTCCCACTATCTTTCAAATTCACATCGCAATAACCTTTGAAAGGAACAATAGTCTAATTGGTAACATTAATACTATAGGAACATTAGTCCTATGAACATAAACATAACATATTTCACAATGAGAATAAATCCAATGGGACACACAATATCCACGTTCATAAATGCTCATTTTCATATATTTTAGAAAATCACTTGCGAAAATGGTTTACATAAAATAAATGGGACTTACAAAATATTTATAACCAGGGTAATAGAAAACACTTAGCTAAAACATGAGTTGGAAATTGAAGGACTGACCTCGTTCTTTGATAATTCCTAAAGTCAATCTTATCAATAAGCAAAATCAATAGCACTATTTCTTTATCTCTATTCTCTATTCTCTCATCTCTCTTGTTTCTCTTTTTTCTTTCTTGCTCTATTCTTTTCTTCCTTTATCTCTTGTTTCGGCTCATTCTCTTTCCCTTCCAATGGGTTTTCTTCTTCTTCTTCTTCTTCTTCTTCTTCTTCTTCTTCTTCTTCTTCTTCTTTCTTTCTTTCTTTCTTTCTTTCTTTCTTTCTCTTCAATTTTTGTCCCCCCGCTCTCTCTCTTTTGCTTCTTTCTTCTCTTGTTCTTCTCACATATCCCCTATTTATAAATGTCTAAGAAGCTTAGGTGGCATGCTTAGGTAATGGCTTATGTCACCAATTCATGTCATGGATTATGTAAGATGATGACTCATCATATGACTCACCATTTCTAGATCCTTTAAGGGACACTTGGCATGATGACTCATCAACTTTAGAAGCTCATAAAACCTTGTAGAGAAAGATAGATTGTTGTGGAAATCCCTAGAAGCTCTTGGAAAATTACAAAATAATATAGTTAATAATAAATATCTAAACTTTATAAAAGTTGCGGGTCCCACCTAATTAGTGAAAATGGTTAAGTGGCCAAATTGGATTTTCCTTAATAATAATAATAATAATAATAATAATATTATTATTATTATTATTTATATATAATATTATAATCTTGTTAATATTAGTAATAATAGTAATAAAATAATATATAGCTTTAATCATTGTACGAAATGGGATTGATATGATAATAATAATAATAATAATAATAATAATAATAATAATAATAATAATACTAAAGATAATATTTACATTAGACTAATATATAATAATAATATAATATTAATATTAACAATAGTGACACTGATAAAATAATATATATATATATATATATACATACATATATATATGTATATACATACATACATATATATATATATATATATATATGTATGTATGTATGTATGTATGTATGTATGTATGTATGTATGTATGTATGTATGTATGTATGTATGTATGTATGTATGTGTGTGTGTATGTATGTGTATATATATATATATATATATATATATATATATATATATCTCATAGGATTGTTAATAGTAGTTAACGAAATAGGATAATAATGGACTATAATGATTATAATGGTATTTGGTAAAAATAATGATATTAAAATAATAATAGTAGTAAAAATAATGATATCTACATAATAATATAATATAATATTTCTTTATAAAATATTATATAGAAAATATATTTCTTTTCAAAAATAATATTTAATATTTATTTTCAAATATAATATAAAATATAGTATTTCGTTGAAAATTATTCATTTCATAAATAATGATTTCTTGAAAATAACTTTATAAAATTCATGAAAATTCTCAAACGACATTGAAGAATTCACAAGGATTAAAAAAAAAAAAAATCCTATTTTTAGGACGGCCTAAGGCAAGATGTTACAATGTCTGATGGTAATATATTAGTAATAGGGCAGATGAATGTTTTTCCTGCCGATGTTCCAATGAAATACCAACTGTAGTGGGTAGTTGGTAGAAATTTAAGTAGAAAAAATAGATTTGTTGAAGATAAACATATCAAATTAATGATCCAAGAGTTAGATTTGTTAAAATTGCTAAAAAAAAAAAAAAAATAGCATGACCAAATTTGAAGGTAATTTGGTATATTTTTCCACATAATAGAACATAATCCCTATGTAAGAACTCAAAAATTAATGCATTTATATACATAAGCATGTCAAATTAACAATCCAACCATTAAATTTGTTAAAATTACAAAAAAAAAATAAAAAATGTATCGTGGAGAAATTTGAAGGTAATGAGATATATTTTCCCATATAATATAACACAATCTCTTAAAAATGGCCCAAAACCTAATGCATTTATAAATATAAATATATCAAATTAATGATTCAACCACTAAATTTGCTAAAATAGTTATAAAAAAAGTAACCATTAAATTTACTGAAATTGATAAAAATAAATAAATAAATAAAGGATTGTGACAAAATTTGAAGGTAGTCGAATATATTTTGTCACATAGTCTAACATAATCTCTATATGATAGTCCAAAACCTAACACATTTATAAAAATAAGAACATCAAATTTACATTCCAACTGTTAGATTTTTTTTTTTAAATTACAAAAAAAAGATATTATGACCAACTTGAAGGTAATTGGATATATTTTGTCACATAATCGAGTATAATCTCTATATAAGCATATCAAATTAATGATCCAATTGTTAGATTTGTTAAAATTACTAAAAAATGTATCGTGACCGAATTTGAAAGTAGTCAAATATATTTTACCACATAATATAGTATAATCTCTATATAATAACCCAAAACCTAACTCATTTATAAAGACAAACATGTTAAATAAGTGATTGAACCACTAGCTTTGTTAAAATTTATTATGACCTAACTTGGAAATAATCGGATATATTTTACTACATAATCTATCATAATGTCTATATTACAGCCAAAGACCTAATGCATTTATAAAGATAAATATATTAAATTAATGATCCAGCCATTAGATTTGTTAAAATTGTTAAAAGAAAGTATATTGACTAAATTTAAAGTTAATCGGATGTATTTTTTACGTAATACAACATAATCTCTATGTAAATGCCTAAAACCTAAAGTATTTATAAAGATAAGCTTGTCAAATCAATGATTCAACTATTAGATTTGTTAAAATTACTAAAAATTTATATTGTAACTAAATTTGAAGTAATCGGATATATTTTGCCACATAATCTAGCATAATCTTTTTATAACGTAAAATCTAACGCATTTATAAAGATAAGCATATTAAATTACTAATATAAGTGTTAGATTTGTTAAAATTGCTATAAAAAAAGTATCTTGAGTAAATTTGAAGGTAATCAAATATATTTTGCTCCATAATCTAGCATAATCTTTATATCATGGCTTAAAACCTAAGGCATTTGTAAAGATAAACGTATTAAATTAACAATCCAACTGCTAAATTTGTTAAAATTGCTTTAAAAAAATATTGTGACTAAATTTGAAGGTAATTGGATATATTTTACTACATAATCCAACATAATCTCTCTATAATAGCCTAAAACCTAACACATTTATAAAGATAAGTGTATTAAATTAATAATCCAATTGTTAAATTTGTTAAAATTGCTAAAAAAAAAAAAAAATCTTGACCAAATTTGAAGGTAATTAGATATATTTTTTTCACTTAATATAGCATAATCCCTATTTAAGCACAAAAAAACCTAACGTATTTATAAATATTAGCATATTGAATTAACGATCCAACTATTAAAATTGTTAAAATTGCTTAAAAAAAGTATCGTGACCAAATTTAAGGGTAATCAGATACATTTTGTCATATAATCTAGCATAATCTCTATATAACAACCCAAAACCTAGCTCATTTTTAAAGATAATCATATAAAATTAACAATCTAACAGTTAAATTTGTTAAAATTGTTAAGAAAAAAAAATCTTGACCAAATTTAAAAGTATTCAGATATATTTTACCAGATAATCTAACATAATCTTTATATAACTGTCCAAAACCTAATACATTTATAAAGATAAATATATCAAATTAACAATCTAAATATTTGATTTGTTAAAATTCATAAAAAAAAGTATCATATCAAATTTAAGCTAATCGGATATAATTTTCCATAGAACCTAGTATAATATCTATGTAATAGCAAAAAATTATCTCGTTTGTTTTGCCTATTATTTAACACTTTTCTAAAGTGAAATCCAGTCTTTGTAATTAAATAATAATAGTATTTTATATTAATATACGAATATTGACTCTATATTTGGGAATAGTTTCGAAATTCAATAATTTAAAACTAAATTTATTAGAATTAAAGGATTCCCAATTTGAGTCTAATAATTATATTAGGATTTTGACCTACCAAAGCAAACTATGACATTGTACATTATTTTAAAAGCAATATGTCCAATTAGCTATGTTTCTATCATCTTTAAAAGATATGCTTATATGGTTATATTTGTATTATAAATTACTATAGTAATAAACTTAGTAATATATAATTACAAGGTAAAAAAAAATGAATTTCATTTATGGGATCTTCATATTTAAATTTGTTTTAAAAAGGCTTTCAAAATTTATAATGAATTTTTTGAATTGAAAATATGGATAAGGAGGGATAAAAATATGTATATATATGTAATCTAAATATATATATATATATATATATATAGTATTTAGTGTATATAAACTATACTTACACACACACACACACATATTATATGCATAAAATATTATTATTTATGTGTACAAAAAAAATATAAATATTTATAATTATTATTTAGTTTGTGTATATATAGACATTATATGAATTAAAAATATAGTAATTGATTATTATTCAATATTGTAAATAAAAGAAGGAAAAAAAGAAAAATACAATGTAATATTATATTGTATTATATTATACAAAATGTAGTATTATAAAAAATGCGTGTAACAAAACATCAATTGGTTTTAACAAAATTAAAAAGAAAAATAAAAGTTAAGAAATTAAAACAATAGTCTCTGGTGATTTCTTCCCTTTCATTTTTCTTCATTCATTCTTCTTCGAGCAAAGATTTCCCAGTGGTTAGCCAATCAGACGGGCCTGCACATGCCACTACTATCTCTGTTGACACTAGCTCCAACAGTACATTTTCCACTGCTGTCTCATGGACACTGGGCCTTTATCGCCCTTGTGTTTAAACACAACTCACTGCACACACCACCACACACACACACAAAACATCCATTGTCTTTCTATCTCTTAGATCAATCTTTCTTCTAGGCTTTTTGCAAATCTGCACCATTCCCCTCTCCATGGTCTGTACCTTCTTGAATTTCCATTTTTTGTAGTTTTGTTGTGAGCATTTTTTGTTTCTTATGGGCTTTGTCAATAGGTAAGATTTTGGAAGTTCTTTTAATTGAATAGAAAAGGTTTAAGAACAGGAAAAAATTTTCTGTTTTGCTATCTAGACTTATTTTACTTTTGTCTCTATCTAAGTTTCATACGTTAAAGGGTTCTGGTTTCTTTGGGTTTACATTTCTTTTTCTTGAATGTTTGTGCTATTCTATTTTACTCCATAAAAAATAGTGTTCTTTTTTCGAGTTTGTTATAGCTTATATCTTAGTCTCGTATATTAATGGGTTCTAGTTTTTTTTTTTTTTTTTTTTTTTTTGAGGTGTAAGGGCTTGGAATTTGTATGGAAGAGAGGGATTTATATTTTGGGATAAGCAGATTGGTTATTTAAAAAAAAAAAAAGGCTTGGTCTGTGTTTTGAAAGCTTTTAAAATTTTATTATTTTGAGTTCACTTTAGATTTTGGCAACACTTTTCGAGATATGGAGTAATGGTTGACTGGAGAATTATTATGTGGAAGCAAGTATGGTATTTTATATTTCATCACCAATCCCATTAAGTGATTTGTTCATTGTTTTATAGCATTGCAATGGGTTTAATTTAAAAGGTCTTAAACAAACATTTTTGCCAAAAATCTTTATTTTATCCTAGTATTATTAGTTGGTGATTTGATGGCTTTGAAGGGTTTAGTTAGCATGGATTGTGTTGTTCCTCTTGTAAAGTGGGTGGAGATGAGTAAAGAGCAGAGTGTGCATGTTTGTCTTGGCTTAAAAAATGATGGGCTTAACTAGATTGCAGCAAATTTTGCAACAAGGGATTCTGTAGATCAAAAGACTCCTAATTCAGAAACTAAGCTGCCTAGTGTTGTTGATAAGAATGAAGGAGGTTTGACCAAGAAGTTGTTAAAGGATGTAATTATTTACCCAGTAAGTAGTCTCATTCATGTGTAGACAGTTCTTAAGTTCTTTAAGATTACAATTTTTTTTCTGTTTCTATATTTCACATGCCGTAGCTGCAAAAAATGTTTTATGTTGTTCTTGAATGAAATGCTTTTGTTGCATTAGCGCCTATTCTTGAATATGAAATTGTGATTTACTTTCTCAATTCCAATAAATAGATGGAGAATGATAATTTTGTTTGGTGTGGCAAGCAGATCATCAATGTGTTCTTTTTTTCGGCTAATGAAGTATGTTTACATTCGAAAAACTATACTATGTCTGACACGAACTATATACTAAACATTTTGGGGCCTAAAAAGATATATAGAAATAAGGAAAATAGCTGGAAAAGAAAATTGACAACAATAACATTTTGTTGGCTCATCTTAATTTCCCAATTTTGATAGCCCATTTTTAGTAAGTGAGCATATTTTCTGGACTATACTTGAAGAACTCATGATATCTCACTCATGAATCCGAGATTAATACATGAAGCTATCATTTTCTATACCTATCAATAATTTATTTAATGTGTATATGTAGTATGTGTACAATTTTTTGTGGTGGTTCATACTGAATATATAATATGTGCTCATCCAAATTTGATTTAGCAAGCCCAATTTTTGGAACGTCTTATGAAAGCAATGTGATAGAATATACAAAATTTGGATTGCTGTATTTCAGAGCTGCGTATAAAAATCAATCATGTGAATATTTCCTAGACTTTTCTTTTTTTTTTCTTTTTTTGTGGGAGGTGGGGGTAAATAAGCTCTACGATTTCTTTTCAATCATCATGCAAAGTATTCTTTACAATATATTGATACTCAATCCAAAACAAACTCCATTAGTGATTGCTAACTATGAAACTGTATTGTCCCACTTCTATAGTATAAGCAAGCATCCAATTGCTATAGGAATTTGGCACTCTCCTTCAAGAGTTGATAGCTTTATTAAACATCCTCAAACATAAAGATAAGTATTATGCTAAATAATATTTACGCAGTTTTCTAAGCTAGTATGAACATAAAATTTCTATGCTACTTTTTAGGAGGTAAGATTTCTTTGTTGTTTAGCTGCTCTATTTGGAATTTTCTTGGGCAATATCAAGAAAATATTATTATAAATATGATAAGTACTTTCTAGAAACACAGTTTATGAATATATGTAAACGCCTTGAAGCCTGATCTTTGGGAGAAATAGCTTTTCCTAGCTTACCAGGAGAGTATTAGATGGTGAAGCATAAGCATAGCTGTGTATTATGAAGAAGGTCACTATAACTTTTTATTGAACTTGAGGAAAATGATCTCATTTAGACATCTTTTTTTTTTTTTGAGGGGGGGGGGGGGCTTATTAAGGGTAGTTCTAATTTATCTTACTTAGTGATCTAGAAGAATTTGTTTCTCTCTCAAGGAGATGATCAATTTCGTACTTAAGTATTCTTGAATTTGAATAGAGAAATGTGCCTCCTTCAGTACAAGATGAAAATAAATTTAAAAACACAAAAAGAGTGAAGGTAAACAAAAGAATCTGACTCGAGCTTGCTACTCGGAACATCTAACAGCACAATGAATCTATTCTCACACTTGCACAGAAAGATTGAAGAAGTCAACTTTGGTTCCATGTTTTTAGAGGTGTTTCTTTTGAAGTGTCTTTTCACTTGTTTGGTAGCCTAAGATACATATTAAGAAAACATAGATAACATAATCAATATGGATAGCTAGATAAAGAAAACATGCCTAACAAAAAGCTTCTTTCCAAGAGCTTTTGTAAAACACAAGGAACATGAATCTCAAAATGCACTATGGCTATGATAATTTTTTTTGAATGATTTTCTAATCCAGAACAAATGATACCTTGCACAAAATAGCTGTTTGCACATTTTCTCTAGGCCAATGTTATGAACTTTTGTTTGCACATTTTCTCTCGGCCATGGGGCATCACAATAAGCTAGTAGTCTTATGATAGATTTCTATGAGGTTTTACCATTTCCTCTTTCCATATTGCTTTTGGTTCACCAACCTTTATTATGTTGATTATAGGACCATTAATCTTCTCTGATTTTACTATTGCTCCAAATTATAGTTCTAAGCTACGGATATCAGTTAAGGTAGAATTTCTCAATTTAATGTACTTGGGTCCTAAATTGGATTGCCAAAATTCTCAAATAAATAGAACAATTAATACATGTATCATAAGAACTGGAAATTTATCACATTCCATTCATTCTTTTATTTGAATGCAAGAAGGACGAGGTGTATATAGTGAACATGCTGGCCTTAAGGCATATCCTAAATGTGAGACTATGCATTGAGATGAGTTTGAAGATGCATTTAAGGTGTTGCATGAGTCTATCTAAACAAATGCATAGTTTATGAAAAATCACTATTATAGTTTGCATAATATTATAGAATAGTAGGTTTCAGGTCCATGATATTCTCTAGCAAGTGCCTTTATATGCATTCATGCCTTTATATTATTACCAATTCAGTGTTCATACAACATGATGTGGTCCAACTTCAAACTTCACATAACTTTACCTAGCAAAATTTTCTTTTATACTCATTCTGCAGGCAGTTGAATTGTGGTTGGTAGACAGAGCAATTCTTCCTATTGAAAGTTCAATAAGTGGAAGCATTCATTGAAGCTATGATTTACTCCATCATAGACTGCATATTGTTGGTAAAGTGCGGTTACCTATAAATTTCAATCTTCTAGCATTACCTGGTATTTGACTAGGGTAGTTAAAATGTGTATTCAAGAACCGACATGTTACATCTCTGATCATCTTTATATATTTCTCTATCATGAATATTTGTCAGTATGAACATGACTAGCTGACAAATTTTAGTTGATGTTCAATTATTATAATTTTAGCATTATTCACGGTGTTGTTTGTGCTCTTCATGAGATTGCATACTCGTATCTAGATTACATCTTTAGCAACCATAAGAATTTATTGTATCTAGCTTTTGGCTATCAATCCAATAGTTGTAGTTAGTAGCAATCGTAGATACATATCTCCGGAGCATATGAGAAAGTTTAAATTGACTTAAAGGTTCATATAAGATTACTATTGCATTGGATTTAAACTATTTGAAAACATGGTACTTTTTTTTTATTATTAATAAAGGCCCGCAGCTACTACCCGAAGGTGTACACAGGGCTTATGTCCCAGGAGATGTTTGAACCTAGGACGTTAGGATAGAAATTCCAATACTAACTATCTTGGTCAACTCAAGGGGACTATTTGTATCTCATCCATACCTGAAACTCCAAGCACATTTTAAATTATTTCAAATTCAACATTTCTCAGGCTTTTTCCTTGAACATATTACCTTCCCTATCATCCTTTAGCTAGCATCCTTTTAGATCTAATAATATCTTATAGCAACATATAAAACAAGGTCTTCTCAAACAACGGATTTTAAAATTCTATTTCGACGAAACATTGGAACGGCATATTTTCATATGGGCTATATGATGGTGATACTTCCATTATTATTTTTAACTGTATGTCCCATTACATTCTGGGGAAGAATTATTTAGTAAAAGTTCTAATTATCTTTTCTTCTTGCCTAAATAATGTGTTGCTAAATATTTTGCATTAGATTGAACCAAGAATTTCTTAGTTCTTTAGTATACACATATATACATCTAAAGCATGAAACAATTTGTGACTTTCCAGCTATTGCATTGGAAACAAGCATGTACTTTTAGATAGAAAATAAAATTTCATAAACATGCATTACTGACAAATCTCAAGTAGAAAAAACTAAGGAGTTTATCTTCTTTCCAGCTGTTGCATCTATAGGCTGCTCATAATTGAGCCACTTCTCATTATGCAAGAATACTTAATTATCTAATAGCAGCGTGACTTTTGTTTATTAAGCATGAAATCTATGAAGTGCTAATGCTTCCTGTGATTTTTATGATGTGAACGCTTCTACTTGCAAGCCCTTGCACAAAGTGAAATATTCCAAAGTAAGTTAGGTCTTGTTGGAGAAAATGTGGAAGATACTATTGGTGCTGCTTAGGTGACAAGTTGAGGGTAGGAATTTATTCTTGTACTTGTTTCCAATACTTTTTAATTTTAAACTGAAACTTGAACTTTACTTTCTTCCAAATTAGATGGTAGCTTCAAAGTAAATTATGGATGCTAGTGTTATTACAACTGCTCGAGCAATTGAGATATATAGTCTTAATATACTTCCGGAAGTTCATCACATGACTTCCACATGACCTATTTTATAGGAATTTTCATTCACTCAATTCTCACAATGTGGTGCCATCATTCTAATTCTTGCAAAGTAACTTCTATATATGACAGAGAAAGACTATTGTGGCTTGCGCGTCTCTCACTTCTTCTTTTAGATTTTTTTTTCTTTTTGGTAATTCACTTCTGCTTTCAAATTTATTCTTCCTTTCTATAGAAATGACAACAAAATTACTGTTCATCAAGAATTGAATTGGTTTTTTTTTTCTTCTTCATCTTTATGTCTTAGTTTTGTTTATTAAAGGGTCAAATATGTTATTTTTGTTGTATGGTTAGATTCAAAAAAGTACGAAAGAGTAATCTCAAGATTATTAAATCGCATAAAAGGTTTGAAGTAAGATCTTAAAATTGTTGTTGATAAATAAAGAAATTTGAAGAGAAGAGAGCGAGATTAAAGTTGAAGAATAATATTTTAGAAATAAAAAACAGGAAAATAAGAACTAAAATCTGGTGATTTTGTATTGTCCTTAAACTTTTATTGTTGAAAGGGCTATTCTTTAGGCGTTTCAAAAGTTTGAGGGCTAAAATCACATATATTTAAAGTTCTAGGTTAGAAATAAAAATTTGTGAAAGTTCTAGGGTGATTGGCATATTTTGCCCTAAAAATTATTGTAAGTTAGGCACTTTATAATGTTAACATGTGTAAAAGTTTTAGAAAATTGTTTGTTTGCTATAGTTTTTAGATGGAAGTCCTTCTCATATGGTAAATATACACAATCTATTGCAGTTTGTTTGGCACTTTTGATTAATAGGAAGAAAAAATGTTTCTCCTTAGCATCAAGAAACTCAATTCCAGTTCCTGACTATCCTAGTCTAACTAGACACGGATATTAATATATAGTTGAAATATCATCTAAAAATAGAGTGAAAAATGTTTGGTCCGTTATATTACCTAGTTTAAATTTAAAAAGTACATTAGGTTGATAGACATTAGTTAGTTTAACTAGTTCTACTATAAATTTTTCCCTAGTTTATGTTCTGATTGATTAAATAAGAATTTGTGTTGCTCAACATTTGTTCGAGCATGAATATTTAGAAATAAAATATAGCTTAAGTTTTAGTTAGGGTTGTTTTGCTAGCATGCATACATTTTCCTACTGATATTGGTTATCATTTACACTATGGTATTGTCATTATCACAATCTAGATACCAAAAGGAATTGCTAAAATAATAATGATAATAATTGCAAATCAAATATGAGAGGGAGCAACCTGAGCCAGTTAAGAAGGATCATTAGATGGAACTCTAACTCTGCTCTGCATATGTGTTATTTCTTTGTAATTGAACCAACTTTTCTATACCAAATTATCAGTTGGCAAGAAAAACTAATCTAGGATAAGTTGGATGGTGATTGGTTTGGGTAGTGTTTCAAATATATGAATTATGAATATGGATGCACTTTTGATATAGATGTACTTTTAATATTATGCAGGATTGTTTTATCAAATATTTAAATTATGGATTATATAGTGATAATGTAATTTTAGTTACCAATAGAAATATGTAGATGCCTACCAATAAAAAATATGTTTGTATATACCAACAATATAGCAGTTTTGTACAACAAGATTAGCAACTGAATTTTAGTTTGTAAGCTATCAATTGGCATGATATTCTTAGACATCTACCAACTAATTACCAACTGAATCATTTGTTGGTAATGAATAATATTTACCAATAAACCAAATATGCCAACTTTAAGGAATTGGAAATTTACTAACTAAATAATCAATTGAAAAAAAATGCCAACTGAATTACCAATAAAAGAATCAATTGGAAAATTACCGACTACTTTACCAAACTGTAAGTCAATTTGTTGGTAACTTAACAAAATTACCAACAGAAAATACTTAACTCCAAGAAAAACTATTACCAACTATGAAATCTATTGGTAATTACCAACCAACATGAAAAAAAATCTTATTGGCAATAATCAACAAGCATTTTACTAATTAATTGAATTCTGTTGGGAATTTGTTGGTAATTCAATATTACCAACAGAATTTGACAGTTGCTAATCAATCTTTTTCTAGTATGTTTACATAATCTAGTACACACACACACACACACACATACACAATATATATATATATACATACATACATATATACATGTATTTATATATATACATATACAATATATATGTAAATATATAAATACATGTATATATGTATGTATGTATATATATATATATATATATATATATATATATATATATATAACATAATATATATGTATGTATCCTAATACATTTATAAACATAAGCAAATTAAAATAACGATATAACCATTAGATTTGTTAAAATTATTTAAAAAGTATTATGGCCAAATTTGAAGGTACTTGAATATATTATGCCATATAATGTAATATAATCTATGTATAAGAGCCATAACCATAATGTATTTATAAAAACAATCAAATTCAATTAACAATTTAACCGTAAGATTTGTTAAAATTGTTAAAAATATATATATCATCAAAAATTTTTAAAGCATTAGATATATTTTGCCACATAATCTAACATAATCCCTATATAAGAGCCCAAAACCTCATGCATTTATAAATATAAGTAAATCAAACTAACGATCCAATTACTAAATTTGTTAAAATTGGTTGAAAAAGTATCATGGCTAAATTTGAATGTAGTCGGATATATTTGACACATAATCTAACATAATCTCTTATAAGAGCCCAAAACCTAACGCATTTATTAACATAAACAGATCAAATTAACAATCCAACCATTAGATTTCTTAAAATTGCAAAAAAAAAAAAAGTTTCATGACCAAATTTGAAGATAATCAAATATATTTTGCTAAATAATTTATTTTAATCTCTATAAAAGAACCCAAAACATAACACATTTATAAGCATAAACAATTTAACCGTTTGATTTGTTAAAATTATTAAAAAAAAAAAAGCATTATGACCAAATTTGGATGTAATTGGATATAATTTGAATTATTATTGACGAATTTTATTGTGTATATATACAACTCACACACGCATATAGTGTGTAGGTGTGTGTGTGAGAGAGAGTTGTATGTATGTATATTTATTATATATATATATGTATGTATATTTATATATGTGTATACATACACATATATATATACACACATATAAACATATAAATAAACATACATACATACATACACACACACACACACACACACACACACACACACACACACACACACACATATATATATATATATATATAGTGCACACAATATGTATTGTATAAATTTAAAAATTTAGGGACCAATTTACAAAGTTTTAGAGTCATATTGTAAATATTTAGAGATTAGTTTGTAAAATTTTTATGCCATATTTTAAATATTCTAAAATTTAGAGACCAATTTGCAAATTTTTGGGGGTTTATTTTACACTTATACAAAATTTAATGGCCAATTTGTAAAATTTTTGGGATCATGTTATAAATATTTTAAAATTTAAGGATAGTTATTAGCTAGAAACTACAAATTTTGTTGTTAAAGATATAATTAATAGTGATGAAAGTTAATGTTTTTGCTAGAAAATTAATTTTTATTGCGGATGATGATCATTTGTAAGGAAACTTATATTTTCTCACTAATACACTTATTTTTGTTTACTACTCATGCATTAGCTAGGAAATTAAAATTTTGTCACTAAAGGTCGTAATCTTTAGGGAGAAAATATTTTGTCACTAAACAAAAATTTTCCTTGCTAAAGGGTATTTTTTTTAGTGACAAAAAAAAATTTCTAACTAAAGTTTTGTCACCAATATATCATTTTCTTGTAGTGCCTCAAAAAAACCAAGAAAGGCCACTAAGGAAGGGTCAAGATCAACTTTGACGAGGAGGAGAGCATTTTCAAAGAAAGTGCAAGGAAGAAGGTAAACACTCTTGTCCGTGAGTTTTTCTCCATTTCTCATTGTAATCTTATTTTGTAAATATTGGGTTACATTGATTTGAATTATAATAAAATGGATGAACCATTATTATGCTTTGTATTAGATTTCTTTTAGTTTAATTGAATCCTACTTTATTAATCAGTTGCTTAGTCGTATTGTGTAGATTAATTGATTTGTGTATTTTCTTTCCTAATGATTTCAAGAGATGGGATTACGTGTTGGGTATCAAATTGATAGATCTATTAGAGTTGTTTTTCCTTGATGAACTTGCGAAATAATTCGAGGGAGAAGAACATGGTGATTGATATGGAGTGAAATGTTGCCTAGGGATAGGGGTTTTTCACTTTTTGGATATGGAATTGGGATTATTTGGGCTTAATGCTCTTTAGATCTAATTTGGGAAGTAGGGTACCTCAATTTGAGTCAAGATAAGGAATTCATAACTTGATTGAGAGTAAGTTTTGGTTGAGGTCAATCCTTTCAAATGCTAATTTAGGTGTTCAACTAACTATATTGGTATTTTGTATTTGGCTAATTTTGGAGAATTTCACTTGATTGCATGACTTATATCTTTTTCTTACTGTTGGATTGGTTTTGTGACCTTTAAGTGACTTATCTTGTGTGTGGATTGGTGATTCTATAGGTAAAGAGTTAAATTTACTTTATCTTGTTAATATTCTCGTCAAATAATGAGATTAGAGTAAAGTGTAGGTACTTGTCACCTTTCCCATGGATTCAATATTTTCCTTTATGGTTATATACTACATGATAGGTAGGCTTACCTAAATTGCATGTATATGAACAATTGTGACATTTTAATTAAAAAATCATTGATTGTATGATTTTATTAATAATATGTCCTACCACACACACATATATACCTATCATTACCCTGTTCATTGATGAAATCATGTGTTTAACCTATGAATTCTATCATCTAAAAATATGATCAATAGGACGAATTTGACGGAGAACTTTTACAGTATGACACTTTGATGTTAGTAGAAGGCTTTAGAAAAAGAATCACAATTAATTACCTGTGGTAATTGTCAATAAAATTTTCGAGTACTGCTTGGTAGATGTTCAGATTTTACTGTAGCAACACATTGATTTGGGGTTCATAAACTATTGTAATTTTTGCTTGATTTTTGGGGGACCTTTTCTTGTACTTTTAATTACATATTTTTTTTGTAAATGTGATGTGTTTAGGGTTGTGCTCTTGGTATATAAGTTGATTATATTGTTAAATAGAAACTGTAGTTGAGGTTGAGTTATAGTTTGAGAAGTAATATAGGAGATTGATATATGAATTTTGTGTATGATAGATTTGGTGGAAGGTTAGGATCAAACTATTAGACATGAAATTCACCTAAGCTTGGAATAAGTTAAGCCCTTGTATTTGTTAGCCCTAAGGGCTTTCTCCTATATTTTGACTTACGACAAATATTGATGTGAACTAACTTATGTAATCTATGTGTGATAGGACATATTTGACCTCAGTTATTCTAAGGCGTTCAAATATGATTCTTAAGCAATTCTTGAGTAATGGAATTCAAGTATGGAAGATCAAAAGGAAGTTCAAAGTATATGGGGTTGCAACCAAGAAGTTTTTATAGAAGAATTTTAGACTAGGAAGTGTTATTAAGGTATTTCTTATTAATTCCTATGTCTCTTTACCTTTTGATTCAATTGATTTCTACCTTAAAGCACACAAAGAAAAAGATTTCAAAGTTTTGAAAATCTCAAAATTTTGGATTGAGTAGTTTGGAGTTTTGCATCCAAAAGATTCATCCAAAATCCTGTAAATAGCGTTGAATTGTTTTTGCCTAAAAAAGTGCTATTTTAGACTTACCTTTTGGATACGTCATCATCCAAAACCTGAGTCCAAAACACAGATAAATTTAACAAAAAAATTATAGCCATTTTATAGCTGTTGATACTTCACTTTTTGGCTCTATAAAAAGCCTCTAAACAAGATTAGACGCAATATTTTTGTAACATTATTCTAAGAAACACTATTGCTCAACAATTTATAAAAATTTCCTTTTATCAAGAGCTTTAAAGTGAATTCATATTGTGTCAAAGGTAAAAGTGTTTGTGCTTTGTATCTTAGTGAACATCTGCTCAAATAAGTGAGTTTTTACTATTCTATTGATATTCAATCTCCTTTGTAATACAAGGTTATGGTGTAAAACCCACTATGGGTGAACCTTGATGTGATTGTTTGATTGAGAGGTTTTGAAAAACCAAGTGTGGTGATCCTCTCTTGTATGTGGTATAGTTTGATTTTATTAAGTGGAGTAAATGAAATCTGGTTGCAAATCCTTAATTGTGAGCTTAAGGTAGTGGACGTAGATCTTGGTAGGTCGAACCACTATACATTCTATATCTCATTTCCTTTCATATGTCATTTACTATTTTGTATTTCTTTCTTTAATCAGAATCTGAATATATCTCAAAAAGTTCTTAGATAACTTTCTTTGTCACCATAAAGTCGGTCCAAGAAACTTGATGATCATTATTATTTTGTATATAAGACGATTTGAAAATTTTTAGTTTGCCAAAAACCTTATTCACCCCCTTCTAACGTTTTTCATTTGGTATCAAAGCTTAGTCTACATACTCTTGGTTTAATAACCTTGTAGAAAAGATCTTTATGGCAAGCTCATCTTCCCTTCCATATGTTGAAAGATCTTCAACAAATCGACCTCCTTTGTTCAATGGAAACAACTACACATTCCAAAAAAAAAAAAAAAAATAGAATGAAAATTAATATGTGTTATATAAACTTTAAGTTATGGAATTTGATAGAAAAATGGTCCTTTTATTCCGTAAAAAATTGTTGATGGCATAAAACTATCTAAACAGAATGACGAGTTTAATGTTGAAGACAATGCTAAGATGACTTTAAATTTTTAGGCTATGAACATTTTATGTTGTGCACTAGATGTGACTGAATACAATCAAGTTAGTGGTTGTAATTCATCCCATAAAATGTGAAAATTACCTGAAGTCACCCATGAGGGGACAAACTAAGTTAAAGAATCAAAACTTGGGCTTCTAATTCGTGATTATGAATTATTCACAATGAAGCCAAATGAAAGCATCACTGATATGTTCACGAGATTCACTAATATCACAAATGGTTTTAAAGCCTACGGGAAGGTTTATTCCATTGGGGAACAAAATCAAAAAATTCTAGATGCTTTACCTAAAAGCTGGCAGCCTAAAGCTCTTGCAGTGGAAGACTCTAAGGATTTAAAATCCTTACCTACCGAAGAGCTGATCAGATTTCTTCTAACACATGAGATGAAACTTAAAAGGTTTTAGGAATAGCATTGTGATTTGTGTAGATTTGGATATAAAAATCGTATAAAAATAAACACATTCCCAATGAATTTTAAATTAAAACATCAACCCCAAATTACACATATGAGCAAGCATACTCAGCATTAACAGAGCATAGGGTTCAAACAAATGTCGATCCTCAAGAAACAAATATGCATTAATTACTTTTCTTTCATTGTTTAACCAACTCAATAAAGTGAAAACGAAAATAAAATAAAATAAAATAAAATAATATATTCATGTCAATGATGGAGAATTATGTAACTTAAACCATTATTTTGACAAGCATGATCTTAAAGAACCTAATCATCATCCTAATTAATTATTCTCCTGGCCTCATAAAGGATTAAGGTAGACTCACTTCTTTTTCAATCTATGAAATTACTATCTTCTAGGCAAATTAGCATAACATATTCTGTCTCAACTGATTCACCTAAAAGATACAATAAACACAATCCTTAATTAAATTTCCATATTTTGAAAAACTTAAAACATGAAATTAACCAATGAATCGATATTCTGGCAAACATCAATTAACCTTCAATTACCTAGTTTTTCGCAATCAACCTCTTTTTCAAGTAAGTCAAGATATAACAAATATGAAATTAATGAATTGAGACCACCATCAAGCCCTTTTTCAAGCAAGTTAATGGAGAGAAACAACCAATTAATCTCGTAATTAGCACCAATAATTGAACACGAAGAATAACTATCAATTAATCAAAAGATCAAAGTAACTCTAAAAATCATGAATACCTAAAACAATGTCAAATTACAATAAAGCAATTAATACATCATTGTTCAAGAAAAGAAAACACTCATAAATAAGCCTCATTCTTCTTCCTTTGCAGACCCTCTTGTACAATCCTCCTTGAATTGAAGAATTTCTCCTTTTACTTGAGTGATTTTCTGTTATGCTCTTCGAATTCTCCCCCTTCTCTTGTATTTTCCATCTATTTATAGGCTTAGGAAGTGCCTAAACTTGTTGGTGTAAGGTTCTTAGCCGAGTAGAAGTAGGATACAGATTATCAAAAATCGCGTGCAAAAATCAAGGTTCCGCCTTATCTTCAGGGCACAACCGACGCCGCCTTGGCTACTGAAGCCGGCGCCGATTGTGTTCTGTTTCTTCAATTGTTCGCTAATTTTTTTCTTGATTTCCCCGCAATGTTGTCCAGAGTACAGTCGGCGCCGGTTTGGTTCTGTTTTGGTCCTTTGTCAACAATTTTTCGTCGCCTCGAAGTGGAAGCATGCAGCACAAGGCCGACGCCACCTCTATTCTGTTTTGCGATATTTTTGCTTTATTTTACCCCTCAAATCTGAAATAACATACAAAATACCTTTCTAAGGGTAAAATCTCAAATATGAAGGAATATGACTAGTTATTGAATAGAATGTATCACAAAAGAGTCTCAAATAACTAATAAAAATATGACTAATTTAGGCCCTATCATATTCCCCCACACTTAGCTCTTTACTTTTCCTCATGCAAAGTATCAAAGACAAGTATGAAAACACAAGGTTTTCAAAGAATCACTTAAATCAATTCCAAAACGATATCTCTAATGCTTTTTTCACTCAAGAACATAAAACACATGCTACTATATCTTTCATAACAATTACAAGACTTGTGTAAGTGAATAGTGACTTAGTAGAACCATCCCAATACTTTAATAATATTCTCAAACCATTGAAAAGAATTTAGTTCAAAAGAAATATGCATTCCATAAGCTTACTTTTCATACACTCTCTCCACTAATCCGAGACATATCATGATTCTACTTAGGTTAAGTAGGACTTTCAATCTTGTAATGTAAGGCTAGAGGATTGTAATATGGCTTGTCAAATGAAGGATATAGGAAAATAAACTATCAAAGAAGATGAGAGTTTGGAAGAAAAGGATAAACAAGATGTATCAATAATTTTCAAACTCTTCTTGCTCTCCTACTCCCAAATCAATCAAAACCCATAACCTTGTTTAGCAATTATAGTTCAACTAAAGCAAATCTTGCATTCTCTCTCTCTCTCTCTCTCTTTTTTTTTTTCTTTCAGCTCCTTCATAAACTCTTCTCTATTTTTTCACAAGATCACTCGAATTTTTAGCAATGGCGTCAAGGACTTGATGTAAACTCAACTTTCACAGTTTAATCACCATTCCTCTTGTGATCTTTCTTTTTTCTTTTTCTTTCAAATTTTCTCTTTTCTTTCTTTTCTCTCTTCATTAGCTTTTCACTGCTGCTATTCTTTTCTTTCTCAGTTTCTCTCTTTCCATCTTTCCTAGCAACTTTTTGGTTTTCTTTTCTTGTTTTCAACCTTTTATTTTCTTTCTCTTTTTTTTTCCCAGCTCAACACAACTATTGATGCATGACTGACAGTAACGAGTCAAGATCTTTCTCCAAGTATTCTCCCTTAACTTTCTCTTACATGCACTTTTTTCCATCAAGAGCAATCAAAGATTTGGAAGAATTATTCAAACTCTCAGAAAAAAAAAAACAATGGACAAAGTATAATAACGGGTTTTAAGAAAGAAATTCACCAATGTAGGCTCAAAATAGGTACTAGGGATAATATAAAAAATAGGTAGGCTTGAAAAGCTCAAACTATCCAAAGAAGGCCTATTACCGTCATCCCTAAGTTAAATCATGAATGTCTTTTCTATTTCGCCTCGAAAGGTATTTGAGTAAGTTCTAGAATGCTCAATGAGTTTTAGTGTAAAAACAGGTTTAAGAACAATGCAAATCATATGATCAAGAACTACTTAGTCCAAGTGCGTGCATAAAGTCATGCATAAGCTATAAATGATATAGAACATATGCTTTATAATCTATCATAAAGACATGTATTAAGAATACAGCTTAAAAGAATGATGCATAGAAGAATAGAAGAATTTTAAATCGAGCCACTCCTCGACACTTAAACTGGATATTGTCCTCAATGGTTAAAGAAATAGAACAAAGAATAAACAATGCCATGGGACCAAAAATATAAAGGAGAAGAGATAAGAAAGACAATACTTCCAGATATTGTGTAATTTGCTATACAAGCATTGAGTTCCTGGAGAAAGAGGCATTGGCAAAGTACCTAAAAAGAAAAATACAAAAGAGCACACAAAAGCATAAAAACTAGAAAACAAAAACTAAAGAAAGAAAATAGTACAAACGAAGAAAAGTAAGCAAGAGCTAACTAGAAAAGATATGAAAAGATAAAGGAAAAACAAGAGTGAACAATAAGAGAAAGTATGGAACAATCAGCTCAATCCTCCTCATCATCATCATTAGCAGGGGCGGAAGTGCCCTCACCACCATGTTGTCCTGGAGAATGCTGCCTTCATTCAACCCATTGTTGCTCCATAGTAGCTTGCCACCGGGCAATGTCATCGATGGAGCCCTGCAAGCGTAGGAGCATCTCCATTTGCTGGGCTAACTATCCCAGCATGGTAGTCTTAAAGTCAGTCCTGGGTTCGTACTGAGAACTACTAGCTCATGCGCGTGCTGGTGGCGGTGGGTGCTCGTCCTTCACAAGAGGTGGCCTAACTTAATCGGGATACCTGACCTCATGGGGAGTTAGCCACTTTTTCAATTCCTGGTTGTACTTGTACCCACAACTCAACAGTGTTTGTTCTGTAACCCTATCGTGCTCAGTGGTAGCCTTCATTAATTCTCTCTCAATACCAACACCAAAGTCTTTCAGAATTTTCATGATAACTAGAGGAAAGATAAAGGCTTTGGTAGAGAGACGGTGATGAACCACATCCCTAATGGAGTGTATAATCAAGAGTGCAAGAGGGATAGGTAGGGTGTTCATCATCCTATGCAAAATATAGGTGTCAATAAGGCGGGTCTCATTAAATCCATTGGCACGGGGGTATAACATTGAACCTAAACATATAGACTAGAGCTCTAAAGTTGGTAGCAAGATCATTATTTGAATAGAAACTATTGGCCTGGAAGGCATTATGCTTATACAAGCCTAGAGTAGCTCTAGTCCCATTGCCATCCCAATTATGGTCAGAAAGAATTTTTTGATTGTTAACATCTATCCCTAACCAAGAATCATCATCAAATACCTGGAGAAGATTAGCTAAGTGATTTTGTGTGATGATAATGGGGATTCCTTTTACTCTCGTCTCAATGTGGGGAAGGTGTTTATTGCCCTTGTCAACCATGTTGGCATAGAATTCTTTGATTAGCACTAGACAATACTTCCCTTTTAGCTGTACTATCGCTCCCCATCCTAGCCTCCTAAACATCATTCCTAATTTAAGAGCACAGTCTAGGGTAGATGCGAATGTACGCTCTACAATGATCTTGTTAGATTTTCTCCTATTATACCATTCCTCACATGATGGATCGATAAACTCAATTGGTCTAAGGAACAAGGGATCAATGGATGAGGTGGTTGAGGAAGAGGAAGCTCTCGCCCTTTTAGAGTATTGACCCTATGCTCTAGATATGTTGTCGAGTGAGTAGTGGTGAAAATATGAGGATAGAACAAATGAGCTCAAAGAAGTAAAAAGGGTGTAGCTACCGATTTCAAACACAATCCTTAACTCTCACTTAAACCTCAATCAATCTTACCACAACAATGCTTGATAGGGGCTAAATTAGTCATATTTTTCCTAGTTATTTGAGGTTCATTTGTAATATATTTTGTTCAATAACTAGTTCTATTCCTTCATATTTGAGATTTTACCCTTGGAAAGGTATTTTGTTCTTTATTTCAGATTTTTAGCGTAAAATGAAATAAAAACGTCACAAAACAAAGGAGAGGCGGCGCCGGCTAGGTCCCTAGAACCGGCGGTGGCCATGCATTGTTGAAACGAACTTTGAAGCGATAGAAAAATTGTTGAAATAGAGTAGAACAGAACCAAGGTGGCACCGACTATGAAGCTAGAACCGGTGCCGGCTGCATTCTGGAACACATTGTGCAAAATTCGAAGAAAAATTAGCGAACAAGTGGAGAAGCATAACACAACCAGCATCAGCTCCAAGAGTCAAGACGGCGCCGGCTGTGCCCTGAAGCCAAGGCAGTGCTTGATTTTTTCTACGCGATTTTTGGTAATCTGAGGTGTTTTAGTATCTTTCAACTTCTACTCGGCCAAAAAATTTGTACCTATGAGTTTAGGCACTTCCTAAGCTTATAAATAGGTGAAAAACATAAGGGAAAGGGAGTGAATTCATTGATCATCACAGAAAATTACTCAATCATAGGAGGAATTCTTCAAGTTCAAGGAGGGTTGTGCAAGAAGGTCTGCAAAGGAAGAAGAAGGAGGCTTGTCTATGAGTGCTTTCTTTTACATTGTTTTCTTTTTCTTGAACAATGATATGTTAATGATTTGAGTGTAATTTGACACTGTTGTATATATTCATGATATTTAGGGTATTTGATCTTTTGATTGATTGATTATTTTTCTTGGTATTTAATTACTTGTGCTTATTACAAGGTTAGTTGGTTGGTTCTTCCTATAAACTTGTTGAGACCAAGGGGGTTGATAGTAGTTTTGATTGATTAATTTCATATTTGTTGTCAAGTAACTCGCCGAGACCAAGGGGGTTAGTTGATGAGGACTGGGTAATTAATGGTTAATTGATGTTTGCTGAGACCAATGATTCATTGATTAATTTCATGTTATAAATTTGCCGAGACCAAGGGAATTTAATCAAGGATTGTGTTTAATGCATATTTTAGGTGAATTAGTTGAGACGAGACCAAGTGATTCTAATTTATTTAGAAGATAGTGATTTCATGGGTTGAAAAAGAAGTGAGTCTATCTTAATCCTTTATGATGCCAAGAGAATAATTAGTTATGATAATGATTGAGTTCTTTAAGATCATGTTTGTCTCAACAATAGTTTGAATTACATACTTCTCCATCCTTGACATGTATATATTTTTATTTTGGTTTTTTTATTTTGTTTTTCTTTGTTTGTTACTTTATCAAGTCGGTTAAATAATGAAAGAAAGGTAATTAATGTCTACTTGTTCCTGGAGGATCGACACTCGTTTGAACCCTATGCTCGGTTAATGATGAGTACGCTTGCTTATATGTGTGATTTGGGTTGAACGTTTTAATTTAAACTTGATTGGAAATGTGCTTAGTTATTGTATAATTTTTATACCTAAGTTCGAACACATCAATGCCCAAACTCCTTCAATGTATATTATACTCTCAACAACAACCAATTCAATCTCTTCTAATCAATTCAACATAACCTGCAAAAATACATATAAAGCTCACTGTAAAGCATAAATGGGTTGAATATCCCTAATGCATTTGAGTATACATGATCATGTGAATGAAGGCATCATCATGGTATTACATGAAAACCAATTCAAGTTCCATGTGTAGCAATTACTCAACCATCATAAATAGCCACAATTCTAACCTTAGATATATGCATGAATTTCCTAATAATCATGTGCTTGAATCAAGCATCCAAGAACCATTAACTCCTAATCTATCCAAAGTCATGAAGCTCAAGAGGTAATATCCAATTCAAGAGAACATAAACAACTCCCAATTTTCGGCCAAAATTGTCCATAAAATTAGGAAAATTCATCTACACCATTTTAACCATGGGAATTGAATAAAAATAATACCTTTGTACTTGTGTATGCATGAATAAGCGAAAGATGTAGTCTTTTTGCAGAAATCCAAGCTTTTTTCTTGTGGTTTGAAGGTGAGTTTGTTTTGAAAAATGGAAGATTTAGAGAATTTTGATCCGTAGGATCAACAAAAGAAAGGTAGATGGATGTTATAAAAGTGATTAGGAGGTGAAAGATCAAATTTTGGGAAGTTGGGGAGGTGCAGCAGGCGCGGGTTAGAGAGGATTTGAGAGGGAGTTGGAGATTTTGAAAGAAGAAGTGGCCAAAAGGGCCTATTTCTTATGCCTTACCCAACAGGAACCGGCACTGGTCCTAGCCCTTGCCGGCGCCGGCTGCATTCTGTCCGGCCTTTTCTTTTTTTTTTTAAATAAGAAAAATGATGAACACACAATAATGATGAATAATTCATTTTAATTCATGAGAAATAATTAACCAAAACAACGAAAATAAAAATTTTTCCAATCACAAAACTGAAAGTAAATAAAAAAAATGGCTTCAATGTTTTCCACGGCTTTGATCCAGTGGATTTTCTTCAGTGTTTCCTGGCAATGTTTCGACTTGACAATCCCCTAGTAGTTTGGCTAGTTGACCAATTTAGTTTTCCAAGTTGCATATGGAGGCCTCTAAGTTCCTTGTTGTAACATCGACCCCTTGGAACTTAGTCTCCATTGTACTTACCAATTGGCCAATCAATTCCTCCAATAGTGGATTCGAAGGTGCTGCATTATTGTTCATAGGAGTTTGGTTCCTTTGATTTCCTCTAAAATTTAAAGAACCCTGCCTAGGTTGGTTTCTATCGATCCAAAAGAAATTAGGGTGATTTCTCCAACCAGGGTTATAAGTAGAGCTATAAGGGTTGTTACTTAGATGGACATTACCTGCAAATGCCGCTTGTTCTGTGGTTTCTTAGAGTGAACCCATATTTTGGCATTCATGATTTGGGTTCCCCTATCCACAAAAATCACAACTTAAGTTCAATACCTGGCCTTGAGGCATTACCATTTGTTCCATCTTTTTAGTTAAGGCATCCATCTTAGCCTCTAATGCTGCCATAGTATCCACTTTGTGTACTCCTTGCACACGAGCTCTAGACCGTGTACTTCCCCAAGAGTAGTTATTAGAAGCTAGATTTTTAGTAAGATCGAATACCTGTTTCGGAGTCTTATGATTGATGGAACCCTCTACAGAAGAGTCCATCATTTGGCGTGTTGTGAGCATGAGGCCATTCAAAAAGATGAGCATCTGCACTCCTAGCTCAAATCCGTGGTGTGGGCATTTTCTCAACATTTTCTTGAATCTCTCCCAACTTTCATACAAGGGCTCAGAATCTAATTATTGAAAGGAAAATATCTTGTTCTTAAGTTTGGCTATCCTAGCTGGAGGGAAATATTTGGCCAGAAATTTTTTAGCTAGGGCATTCCAAGTAGTGATCGAACCTGTAGGTAAAGACTTTAACTAAGAGTTGGCTCTATCCCTTAAAGAAAAAGGAAAAAGTCTTAACTTTATGGCATCCTTAGAAACACCATTCATTTTAAAAGTATCACAAATCTCAAGGAAACTAGCTAAATGGGCATTGGGATCTTTTTCTGGTAGCCCATCAAATTGAACCATGTTTTGGACCATCTGGATAATATTGGGCTTTATTTCAACATTATTTGCATCTACCCTAGGCCTAGTGATACTCGAGCATGTGCTCGAGATTGCAAGTTTCACAAAGTCATCCATAACCCTCCTATTATTCCCAACATTTTTATTTTGAGAACCATCCATGACGACAATTAAGTTCCTTTGGATTATCTAGCGGATCTTTGATAGTGTCCTTTTGATTTGGGGGTCAAAATGGACTATCTCACCTTTGAATTTTCGGGTCATGTACCAAGGATAACACCTAGAAAAAATAAGAAGCAAGTTAGATAATAGGATTCATGATTACAACAAAATTAAAAGAGTACAAAGTGAGTCAATAGAACATAGTCAAAGTTAGTAGGTTAGGTTACAAGGGTATACACAGATACACAAGATACAAAAGATAGCACTTGTTTGCTAAAAGAACAATTGTACATATTCACATATTTACCTATTTACATATTTACATGGTGAAATCAACAAAATTCAAGTTTTCATGATATTGTTCCCCGGCAACGATGCTAAAAACTTGATGCGTATAGATTTGGGTACAAAAATCATATAAAAATAACCACATTCCCAATCAAGTTTAAATTAAAATGTCAACCCCAAATTACACATATAAGTAAGTGTACTCATCATTAACAAAGCATAGGGTTCAAACGAGTATCGATCCTCAAGGAATAAGTATGCATTAATCACTTTTTTTTATTATTATTTAACCGACTCAATAAAGTGAAAAATAAAATAAAAGAATATATACATGTCAATGATGGAGAATTATGTAACTTAAACCATTATTTTGATAAACATGATCTTAAAGAACCTAATCATCATCCTAATTAACTATTTTCTTGGTCTCATGAAGGATTAAGGTAGACTCACTTCTTTTTCAATCCATGAAATCACTATCTTCTAGACAAATTAGCATCACATATTTTAGCTCTACTAATTCACCCAAAAGATGCAGTAAACATAATCCTTGATTAAATTTCCATATTCTGGAAAACTTAAAATATGAAATTAATCAATGAATCCATATTCTGGCAAACATCAATTAACCTTCAATTACCTAGTTCTTCGCAATCAACCTCTTTTTTCAAGCAAGTTAAGAGACAACAAATATGAAATTAATGAATTAAGACCACCATCAACCCCTTTTTCAAGTAAGTTAATGGAGAGAAACAACTAATTAATCTCGTCATTAGCACCAGTAATTGAACACCAAGAATAACAATCAACTAATCAAAAGATCAAAGTAACTCTAAAAATCATGAATACCTAAAATAATGTCAAATTACAATAAAGCAATTAATACATCATTATTTAAGAAAAGAAAATAAAAGTAACATAAAGCACTCAAAGACAAGCCTCCTTCTTCTTCATTTGCAGACCCTTTTGCACAATCCTCCTTAAATTGAAGATTTCCTCATTTGACTTGAGTGATTTTCTGTTATGCTCTCCAAATTCTCCCCATTCTCTTGTGTTTTCCATCTATTTATAGGCTTAGAAAGTGCTTAAACTCGTTGGTGTAAGGTTCTTGGCCGAGTAAAAGTAGAAAGATGCTAAAATTCTGCAAATTACCAGAAACTGCGCGAAAAAATCAAGGTTCCGCCATATCTTCAGGGCACAGCCGGTGCTGATTGTGTTTTGCTTCTTCAATCATTCACTGATTTTTTTTCTTGATTTCCCCGCGATGTTGCCGGTGCTGATTGTGTTTTGCTTCTTCAATCATTCACCGATTTTTTTTTCTTGATTTCCCCGCAATGTTATCCATAGTACAGCCGGCGCCACCTTGGCTACTAGAGCCAACGCTGGTTTAGTTATGTTTCGGTCCTGTTTTAACAATTTTTTGTCACCGCGAAGTGCATGCAAATAGCCACGTGGCTGGCGCTGGTTCCTCTATCCTGGCTAGTGCCGCCTCTGTTTTCTTTTGTGACATTTTTGCTTTATTTTACCACTCAAATATGAAGGAATATGACTAGTTATTGAACAAATTGTTTCACAAAAAAGCCTCAAATAACTAATAAAAATATGACTAATTGAGTCCCTATCACATTAAAAGTTGAAAAAGAAGATGAAGAAACCAGTCCATCTAACAATAGTGAGGATACAGAAATAGACAATGAAGATTTGGCTGTGATAGCAAAAAAATTCCGAAAAATGTTCAACAAAGGGAACTACAAAAGTGGAAAGAAGTTCATGAGAAAAAAAGGACAAACCCCAGCATTCAAACCTCAATGTTATGAATGTAAAAGCACTAATCACTTCATTGCCGATTGTCTAGTTGCAAAAGGTAAGGAAGGAAGAACACTTAGAAAGAAGAAAGACCTGTAAAGAAAGGTAAAGGATTGATGGGAACTTGGAACTTAAATGAAACTGAGTCTGAATATGAAGATTCTGACAATGAAACGGCCAACCTATGCTTCGTGGCCATGGAAAATGAGGTAAACTCTTCTGCATCTAATTTCATGTCTAATTCGCTTATATCTATGACTGAAAAGCATGATGATTCGAATGAGCTGTTAATTGATATATTTCATGAACTAAAAAAACTATCCAGAAAAAATAATGAAATGAAGTTGAAGATTAACTGTTTAAAAAAAGAGAATGAAATGTTGTTAAATGATAACAAAATGTCTCTTAAGCCACATGTGAGTGCTATTATTGAAAAAGATATGATCATGACTACTTTACAATGTGCATCTCTGGAAAATAGAAATTTGTGTCATAGAATTCAAACTCTTGAAAGTATGGTTAACACTTTTAATGATATGAAAAATAAAGTCAATGATCTTACCACTTGTGTTGAACAATTCACAAATGGTAAAAGAAATCTGGAAAAATTACTCAGAACTCAACATTAAGTTGGAAATCGAAATGGCTTAGGATATAGACATAAGAATAATGACAAAATTCACAAGCCCAAATTTGTTAATGCTGGATATCGAAATGGCTTAGGATATGGACATGAGAATAAGGACAAAAATAACAAGTCTCATTTTGTTAAATCTGCCTTATGTTACCCTACACACAAAGCTTGCACATATTGTGAAAAACCAAGACATATAGTATCGAGATGTCTTACTAAAAGAAAAGTGGAATCCGGTGGAATAACATTCTGGAAAATCAAAGGAAATGTTACTAACCTTCATAGACCCAAAAAAATGTGGGTACCAAAAATCATTCCTCCTTCTCATGTATAGGCACATTCTTTGAGCTTCACCAAGTGATTCTTGGACAGCGGTTGTTCAAGACACATGACTAGAAACACAGCTTTGTTAGAGGATATACAGACCACAAATGAAGGATTCATTACATTTGGAGATAAGAAGAAAGGAAAGATTCTTGGTATTAGTAATATTGGTAAAGGTTCCTTAACCATTATAAAACAAGGAAGGTTCTTTAACCATTATAAAACAAGTATTGCCATTAATAATATTGGTAAAGGTTCCTTAACCATTATAAAACAAGTATTACTTATTGATGATTTGAAATATAACTTGCTTAGCATTAGCCAACTATGTGATAATGGCTGCAAAGTCATCTTTGAAAAGGATTCTTATTCTATAACGGACAGCTTAAATCTTGAAACAATCTTTACTGCCAAACGTATTGGAAATGTATATGTGTTCTATCTAAATGACCTGATAGCTAATAGTATTAGATACCTATCCATACATGACAATGATGGTTATCTTTGTCATAGAAGATTAGGTCATGTATCTTTTGATTTACTAAATAAACTATCTTCAAAAGAGCTTGTTAGGGGACTGCCCAAAATGAAGTTTGATAAAAGCAAAATTTGTGATGCATGCCAATTTGGAAAACAAATCAAAACCTCCTTTACACCCAAGAAAATTATTTAAACCTCAAAACCTCTCAAATTAATTCATATGGATATGTTTGGACCAATGAGGACTGTTAGTCTTGGAGGTAAGAAGTATGCATATGTACTAGTTGATGATTTCTCTAGATTCACTTAGACTTTATTTCTTGGACAAAAGGACGAAGCCTTTTTTGAATTTTCGAAACTGATTAAATACATCCAAAACTCTATTGGATGCAAACTGATTTCTATTAGAAGTGATAATAGTAATGAATTTTGCAACAATGAATTTACTCACTTCTATGATGAAAATGGAGTCTTTCACAATTTTTCAGTAGCAAAAACTCCTCAACAAAATGGTGTTGTTGAGAAGAAAAATCGCACTTTGTAAGAAATGGCTAGGTCAATGCTTTGTGAAAATGCTCTTCCAAAATATTTTTGGGCTGAAGCTTTTAATACAGCTTGCTATATAGTAAACCGAGTTATGCTGAGACCGTTTTTGAGAAAAACATATTTTAAACTTATGTTTGACAAAATTCCATCAATCTCTTATTTTAAAGTGTTTGGCTGTAAATGTTTTATCCTTAATACCCAAGATAATCTTGAAAAATTTGACAGCAAGTTTGATGAGGCCATATTTTTTGGATACTTTTCCACTAAAAAGGCATATAGGGTATACAACAAAAGAATTCTTTGTGTGGAAGAATCCCTTCATGTTGTGTTTGATGAGTCTAACATTTATGCTTCAAAGAGAGATGACGATGACGTAGGAAGTTCAAAGGAAGTCAAATTAGATCAACTCAAAGCTCCACCGCTAGATACTTATGCAAAAGATGAAGAAATTGAAGAGCTACAAGCTGAAAAAGGAAAAGAACAAATTGAAGATTCTACGAATCAATAATTGCCGAAAGATTGGAAATACAAAATAGGTCATCCCAAAGAACAAATCATTGGTGATCCAAACTATGGAGTTAAGACTAGATGGTATTTTATTAACAACTTTGCTCTTCTCTCAAATATAGAACCTAACTATATTGATACAGCATTGCATGATGAATTTTGGATTATTTCTATGCAAGAAGAATTAAACTAAATTGAAAGAAATCTAGTTTGGAAACTTGTATCTAGACCTCTTGATCATCCTATTAATGGTACCAAATGGATATTTAGAAATAAATTTGATGAAAAAGGTGTTGTGATTAGAAATAAAACTAGATTAGTCACTTAAGAATTTAATCAAGTAGAAGGTATTAATTATGATAAGACATTCGCTCCTATTGCTAGACTAGAATCTATAAGAATGCTCCTTACTTTTTGCATCCTTCAAGAATTTCATGCTCTATCAAATGGATATCAATTGTGCATTCCTAAATAGTTTTATTGAGGAGGAAGTATATGTTGAACAACCTCCTAGTTTTATTCATGAGCACTTTCCAAATCACGTTTTCAAACATTCTAAAGCTCTTTATGGATTAAAGCAAGCTCCAAGAGCTTGGTATGAGAGGCTTAGTGGTTTCTTGATTTCAAAAGGTTTTTCAAGAGGCTTGATTGATATCACCTTATTCATCAAATCTGATAATTCTGGTGATCTACTAATTGTTCAAATCTATGGATGATATCATTTTTGGATCTACTAATGACTCTTTGTGCAAGATGTTTGCTAAGATAATATAGTAAGAATTCGAAATGAGCATGATGGGAGAACTAAGCTTCTTCCTCGGATTGCAAATTAAGTAAACCAATGATGGGATCTTCATAAATCATGTTAAGTATGTAAAGGAGTTTCTCGAAAGGTTTGGAATGAATGAAGCAAAAGAAATCTGCACACCTATGAGTACTTCTATAAAACTTGATCAAGATGAAAAGGATAAGAAAGTAGATAAACATAAGTATAGAGGTACGATTGGAAGCCTACTCTATCTTACTGCTAGCCGACCAGACATTATGTTTTTGGTATGTCCTTGTACTCGTTTTCAATCTTGTCTAAAGGAATCATATCTATGTGTAGTAAAACACATACTTCGATATCTACTTGGCACATATAATTATGGCTTATGATATCCTCACACTAACACATTTGATCCTATAGGATACACTGATGCAGATTATGCCGGCTGTAAAGTTGAAAGAAAAAGTACTAGTGGCCATTGTCAATTTTTTAGACACTCTCTTGTGTCATGGCACAGCAAAAAGCAGGCTTGTGTATTCTTATCCACAACTGAGGTTGAATACATTGCAGCTGGTAGTTGTTGTGCTCAAATTTTGTGGATGAAGAATACATTGCTAGATTTTGGTCTTAACTTTAATTGCGTACCTATATTATGTAATAATACAAGTGCTATCAATCTAACAAAAAGTCCTATTCAATATTCTAGGACAAAGCATATAGAAGTTAAACATCATTTCATCCGAGATCATATGCTCAAAGACGATGTGTATGTTGAATATATTTCAACTAATGAACAACTTGAAAATATCTTTACTAAATCTCTAACTGAAGAAAGATTCAATAATCTAAGAAAAGGTTTGGGAATTACAAAAATCTGATAACTAACATTTTGGCATAAGTTTTCTTTATTTTCCAAGATTAGTAAAGAAAATGTTTTTGGAAATAGTGTTTGTATCCAAAACATACCAACAACTGTTTGGACGCAGTATTTAAGCCCAAATCTTGCATACATTTAAGTCCAAATACATTTTTTCAAAATGTATTTCTGAAAAAACCTGGTTTGGATGATTATTTCGGGTTGGGTCAAAATCCAAAAC
This sequence comes from Voacanga thouarsii, assembly GCA_026120185.1. NCBI lineage: Eukaryota > Viridiplantae > Streptophyta > Magnoliopsida > Gentianales > Apocynaceae > Voacanga > Voacanga thouarsii. The sequence goes on from JANUWF010001199.1 coordinate 2,349,908, forward strand.
ATTTTTTATATACTCTATATTTTTCCATATTCCAAATTTTTAATTTCAAAAAGTTGGTTTGCGCAATTCTCTAAACTTCTATGATAAATTTATCTTTTCAATGCACTTCATATCACATTGCTCCAGACATTCAAAGCACTCTGATTTTTTTCCAAATCCTTGTAACCAACATCCTCCAAAACTCTCTGTGTTCTTCTTCTTCAAAGAAAAATTCCTGTCCAAAAAAGCCCTAATCTTACGAATGGCAAAAATGAAATCTTCTGTACCAAAGCCCAAGAAGGTGCATAAAATGTCTTTGAAGATGAAGAAGAAGGGTTCAACTTCAAGCAAAGCGAAAGGGAAAGAAGTCTCCCCTGAACCGAATTTCTCGGCATCATACTACGACTCATCAAAGTCTTTTTCAAAACAATCGAGTTCTGGAAATTAGGCACTCCTTTTCATAGACTCTAAATGTGAATCTGATTATAATGACTAGGTTTCAAGGAACATAACAGTTATTTCTGGATACCGTGCTAATCTTTCGGCCTTTCTAAATCTTTCAAATGTATTAGATATGTTTGAACACATTAGATGGGGGTAGTTTACTTTCTATCGATGAGAAATTATTTATTCCACTTGTTTGGAAATTTTATGCAAATTTAAGAAAAGGTCATCTTGAGGAAACTGGGGTTGGTTTTATGATTCGATGGTATGTGTCAAGAGTTAAAGGAAAAGATATTGAGTTTGATCACCATTTGCTAAATAGGATCTGTGATGTGAGGGATGTTGGAATTCAATATTTTGAGTTGAACAAATTTCCAGAGTGAAATGATATCTTTGATTTGAAGAAATTTGAGGAAATCTTTATCGGAGGGAAGAGTTTTGGGAACTCTAGTAACAAAAGTACAAAATAGCTTAATGGAGTTGGAAGGATTTTGCACCATATGGCTTCCAGTATGGTCGTTCCAAGCTACGGACATAAGACCTCCATAAGCATCCTACAAATGGTAATCATGTCAGCTTTGGCAGAGGGAAGGCAAATAAATTTTGGGTTTTTAGTTGCTAAATTAATGTTGCAATCAAGGAATACATCAAGCAAAGCACTACCTTTTGGAAATCTGTTATCTAAAGTGTTAAGTCATTTTTATGTTGATTTAAATTCAGTTCCTAGTGATCCGACAAAAATGTTTACAGCTTCAACTCCTTTGAGAGAATGGGTAATGAATGGAAGCTACTAAGAGACACTGTGGGTAAAGAAAGAGAAATTTTGATGAAATGCACTAATTGCATATTTGTTAAATCTTAGTGGACTTGGGAAATGAAATTAAGATTAAAGGACTAAAGTAGTTGAAGATTAGTTGATTTCATCTAAAACATAGGGTCATTGGCTAATTTCATGTTTATGAGGAATCGAGTTTAATGCATCTTTTGGTTATTTTACTGTGATTGAGAAATTGCTACTTTAGCCAAGAGACAATGATTCCATGGATTGGGAATGAAGTGGAGTCTATAAAAGTAGATTCATGACCTGAAAAATGATTGAATTGTACTTTATATTGCTTCATGGTGCCAATGTAATAATTGATTGTGATAATTGCTAAGAGATTCATTGTTATATCTTCAAGATTAATTGTCTAATTGCATGGTTTTTCATCCTTGAGTTATATCTATTTTTATCTTTATTTGTTTTTCTTTTTATTCTTCCTATTTTATTAGCAAAATAATAAAGATTTTGGTAAAGTAAGGTGGGAGCCTAAGTTCTCATGGATTCAATACTTGTTATTTTCTATATTATATGATGTGTATGCTTGCCTATATGTGTGGTTTTAGTGGTCAGCATTTCCATTGCTACATATGGTCAACAATGGTCACAAATTGTGAGCTATCCATTTTCAACCATTTTTCCTATTGGTTGATTTAATTAAATCTTTGAATCCTTCAACAATTGTGATACTTGAGATTCTCTATACTATATGACGGGTACACTTGCGCGTATGTGTGGTTTTAACGGTCAGCATTTCCACCGTCATATATGGTCAACAATTGTGACCATTTGGTCACAAATTGTGGATTATCCATTTTCAACCATTTTTCCTATTAGTTGATTTAATTAAATCTCTAAATCCTTAAACTTATTCAATAATATTTTGCAATTAAATAATCCCACATATATGTCACTCCTCCAATGATATTTTAACACTTTTTTTTCATCCACCTATCATGTTACGCCGCTTGCCTTAATTTCTATCGTATTTCAGATTTTCTTCAGAAAATAGCTATAATTCCAACCCGTATCGGGAAAAAAATATTCTATTCTACCAATGGAATCTATAAATTTCACTAAACTCAATAGTGGGAACCTAAATTCTCAATTCCTTCTCAATTCTTCCCAATTTACGATCAAAGTCTTGATTGCTGTCAAAATTACAGTAATAGCCCCGATAGCTTAGGTTATACCAAAACGTCTGCCTTGTCATTTTAATCAACTTTTGTTTTGGGCTTATATCCAAATTCTCTCTTTGTATAAAGTAGTCACCAATTGAAGTACAAAGGTACAGGTAGAACAATTTCAAAATTTCATCTAGGTCCCTATAATTTTAAATTTTCAATAATACGCGCTAAATATTTTTATCCCACCAAAACATTTATCTCATTATAGTTATCATTTATTGTTCTGGCCACCGATACAAATTCTTACCCTATATAAAGCAATAGCAAGTCCAAGTACAAAAAATGAGGGATATTACAGATTTACTATGAACATAGTGAAGGATCAAAATGGAAAATATCAACGAAAGTGCAACGAAATTTTTTTCAGTTTTCCAAGCCACATCTAAGGGAGAGTACTTACTTTTCTTGATTGGTTGCAGATGAACCAATGCAGGGACAAGTTACATTGGTACTTCTTGCATTGGAGGGGGAAAGTGAGGTGCTTGTTGTTCAATTGGAACTCTCGCCAATCTTCTACACTTACGCATCAAGCGCCTCCAAGCTTTCTCTCTTTGTCTTCTGGAGTATAACTCTACCTTACTCTTAGATTAGCTTGGAGAAAGCTCCTTCTATGGATAATCAAGATACTCTCCAATAGAGAAAGAAGAGAAGAACGTGGAATAGAAAAAGAGGAAGAGACAGCACACCAGAGAGAAAGGAAAAAATTAACGTCGTAAAAAATCTTTTCCTTGTTTTCCTGTCTTATTTTCGGCCTGCCTTGGGGCATCCTCAAGCCCTAATGGCCGAAATCATCAAGACCTAATCAGCTTGGTGCTGTGCTCATAAATCAGTCCAAGATTAGCCCAATCCTCTTTATTAATTAATTATATTTTTTAGACTTCATTAAATATCCAAGACTAATTAATTAATTCTAATTGGACTCTTAATATATATCAACATATATAATCCTAATTAATTAATTTATTTTAGCCCAATTCTCTTAATTAATTAATTGTCTTTTCTAGGCTTCATATTAATTAATTCTAATTGGACTCTTAGAAAAAATTTTGTTCTCTTCCATATAATTATCCATTAAGCCCAAATTGTATCTAAATAATACCAAGATAACTTGAGCTATGTCAATGACCAAGAGACATATTATTATAGCTACTGAAATGACCAAAATATTGGGTATCTCACATTTATCATATACAGCACAGTGGAAGAATAAGAATGAGATACTATCCAAGGATCTGCATATGTGTAGAAAACAATACATATATATAATAAAAAAAAAAACAAAGATAACAGCTTTTACCTTTCTTTGTTTGTATGGAAAATAAAACTTTCCTTCTTCAAGTATGATAATTGTGGCGCGATCCAACAATCCTCTTGAAAAATCACTACAAGAGTTGTATGTCCAACCACTATAATCACAGTGTGTGATTATCTCTAACAATAACCCACACGTAGGATTACACTCAAGCACCAAGATTTTTTGTGCTAGCGGAAAACAACAATGGTGGCTGGAGTTTTTCTTGTTCTTCTTGTTAAACAAAAATAGAGAAAGAAGAAGAAGAAGAAGGGTTCTGTTCTCCTTGAAGAAGCTTAAGAAAGAGAGAGAGTGTGAAAAGAACAAAAGAGCATATATTTATCCTTTTGTGTGCCCTTTGGTTTTATGTTGTTCTGGAGTTGTTTCAAGTGACCTTTGGTTTTCATGTTTTGTTTCATGTGTGCCACTTGGGTCACTCAAAAACCTCAACAATAAAACCATCTAAGAATTCCAAACAAACAATTGCAATTGGAACTTATTAAGTTCTCAGAATTACAAATTGGCCCATAAATTATAACTAATTATAATTTAGCCACATCAACTTCTTTTTCTCGCAATAAACCCTACTATGTTATCAAATAACATCTTAAGTATATATTTTTCTTTTGTTTGTGACCTATTAGGTTTCTCGGTCAATTGGTAGCGAATATGAATTAATCCAAACGTCTTTGAGATTAATAATCCTTAATTAATTAGAATTAATCCTATTAATTCTAATTAGGATTGGTTTATTAATTCATCAATTAATAAACCCAAATTCCCAGATCATGAGCGATATCTAGCAACACATCATGACCACCCTAAAGTCTAGGAAGTCAAGTGGTTTGAGATGAACCCTTCAATAACAAACTACAGTGGAATTAACTCATTTCACCATACAATATCTCATTCGGTTTTGAGTACGGAATTAGTGCCATCTCTCTATAGAATGTATATTAATTCTGGCCTGAATACAATTAATACATATACCAGGAACCCACTACTCTAGGTGTGTATCAATTAGAACTGTTTCCAATGCACATAAGCCTTAGCCAAGGACTTCTTGAGTAGTAATTCCTACAAGTGGCCATGAGATATTCGCCCCTACTATTAGGAGTGATAAATCTTTTATTGACCCTCTCAACTACTTTCGTTTACCTCACAATGTACCCAATATCCATCTCATAGGCGGCCCTCGATCGAACTCCGGAGATTGGAATCAAAGCATAAAGTTCAGCAAACAAAGTACCTTGGAGATCTCAAGTCTAAGGACACTTGCACGTTTGCTATATCGAGATTATATCACTAGCACTAAATAATTATCCATGTGATTATCTTATAACTAAGTAATCTAATGCATTTGTTCCATTAACAAGCATCCATATGTTAACTTTGAGTATCTCAATATTCACGGATATGAGAACCACCGCCTGATCAAATCAGGAAGTCTTAACACATGCTAGTCTTAACGCATTAATGATGTCCTGTCTCATTAATACTATGACCAGGGACTATTTACGTAGTAACATTATACAGTGTATGAGGAATCTCATATCATGATCTTTATCATGAATTCCTTAACACAGTGTTGTACTATGGACTTTATCTAACAGTTTTATTACACAAAAGTAATCAAAAGAAACTGTAAGATAAATAGTACATTTTATAAAATAAAATGTGTCATATACAACATACAAGTGATTGTCTCTAGGGCAAAACAGTAACAAACTCCTACTTGCACTAGAGCTAATCGTTCATGTATCTAATACTGAATGACTCAACATGACAATCATGTTTCTTTTGGGATAGTACTTTTGTAAGCGGGTTAGCTATGTTCTCATCCGTGGGAACTCTCTCTATCTTTAGGTGCTGCAGAAGTAGTTATGTACGCAGCTTATGTCGTAGAGTCGACTATAGTCTCTTGTTTAGAACTCTTCCAACTTATTACCCTTCAACACAATGTAAACACGTAGCCTGAATGTGATTTGAAATTATCTTTATTAGATTGAAAACTGGTATCAGTATACCGGTTTATTTTCAAATCACCTTCTCCATATACTAAGAACACATCCTTAGTCCTTTGTAAGTACTTAAGGATATTCTTTACAGCTACCCAATGACCCTCACTAGGGTCCGATTGGTATCTGCTCATCAAACTATAAGCGTAAGATACATCGGGCCTAGTATATATCATAGCGTACATGATAGATCCAACTGCCGAACTATATGAAATCTTACTCATGTGATCCCTTTCAACTTGTGTCTTGGGAGACATCGACTTTGAAAGGCTTATACCATGTAACATGGGTATGAATCCCCTTTTGGATTGATCCATGCTAAACCTCTTTAGCACTTTATTTATGTATGTAGTCTGTGAAAGACCTAGCACCCTTTTAGATTTATCTCTATAGATCCTTATTCCAAGAATATAGGTTGCTTCTCTAAGGTTTTTCATGGAGAATTGTTTGGACAACCAAATTTTAATCATTTGCAAGACAGGTATATCGTTTCCTATTAGTAATATGTCATCTACATAAATTAATAAGAAAACGATTGTGTTCCCACTAACCTTCTTGTTTACACAAGGCTCATCCATGTTTTGAATGAAACCAAACACTTTGATTATCTCATCAAAATGGATGTTCCAACTCCTAGAAGCTTACTTAAATCCATAAATAGACCTTTGTAGCTTACACACCTTTGTGGCATTACTAGATGTGAAACCCTCAGGTTGTGTCATATACACTTCCTCAGTCAGATTTCCATTTTGGAAAGCTATTTTCACATCCATTTGCCAAATCTCATAATCATAATAAGTTACAATGCCTAGGAGTATCTTGATGGATTTTAATATGGCTAATAGTGAGAAAGTTTCGTCATAGTCAATACCATGTTTTTTACGATAACCCTTCACCACTAGTCATGTTTTTTAGGTAACTACGTTACCATCTATGTCCGTTTTCTTCTTGGAAACCCACTTGCACCCAATAGGTATAATTTCTTTGGGTGGATCAACTAAAATCCATACTTGGTTGTCATACATAGAATCCATCTCTGACTTCATGGCCTCAAGCCATTTGATAGATTCTGAACTATTCAGAATATCCTCGTAGGTAGTAGACTCATCTTTATTTATGAGCAATACGTCATTGTGGTTACTGATGAGAAACCCATATCTCTCAGGTGCCACACGTATCCTACTAGACCTACGGGGTTCTTGTGTAGTAGAAGGTTCATCTATTCTCTAAATAGATGTGGGATCAGAAGGTTGGTCCTTGTTTGTTTGATCTTCTTGAACTTCACTAAGTTTAATTTTACTCACACTGTCCTATTTGAGCATGTGCTCCTTCTCTAAGAAGACAACATGCTTCAGAACAAACACTTTGTTCTCAGAGGGTAGGTAGAAGTAATATCCAAAAGATTCTTTTGGATATCCCATAAACAAACACTTGTCAGACTTACTATCAAGTTTGTTTAGCTGTGGCCATATGACAAAGGCAGGACAACCCCATACTCGCAAGTGAGATAACTTTGGTTTCTTACCAAAGAACATCTCAAATGATAGGCATCCACGTGTTAACTTTGAGTATCTCTCAATATAGCAAACGTGCCAGTATCCTTAGACTTGAGATCTCCGAAGTACTTTGTTTGCTGAGCCTTGTGCTTTGATTCCAATCTTCGGAGCTCGATCGAGGGCTGCCTATAGGATAGATATTGGGTACATTGTGAGGTAAACAAAAGTAGTTGAGAGGGTCAATAAAGGATTCACCACTCCTAATAGTATGGGCGAATATCTGACGGCCACTTGTAGGAATTACTACTCAAGAAGTCCTTGGCCAAGGCGTATGTGTATTGGAAACAACTCCAATTGATGCACATCTAGAGTAGTAGATTCTTGGTACAAGTATAATTTTATTCGGGCCAGAATTAATATATATTCTGGAGGGAATTGGCACTAATTCCATACTCTAAACTGAATGAGATATTGTATAGTGAAAGGAGTTAATTGCACTGTAGTTTGTTATTGAAGGGTTCATCTCAAGCCACTTGACTTCCTAGACTCTTGGGTGGTCATGATGTGTTACTAGATACTGCTTATGGTATGGGAATATTGGTTTATTAATTAATGAATTAATAAACTAATCTTGATTAAAATTAATAAGATTAATTCTAATTAATTAAGGATTATTAATCTCAAAGACGTTTGGATTAATTCATGTTTGCTACCAATTGACTAGGAAATCTAATAGGTCACACACAAAAGAGGAATATATACTCAAGATGTTATTTCATAACATAATAGGGTTTATTGTGAGAAAGAGAAGTTGATGTGGCCAAATTATAATTAGTTATAATATATGGACTAATTTATAACTTTGAGAATTTGATGGGTTCCAATTTCAATTGAAGAATTGTTTGGTATTCTCTAATGTGGTTTTTTGTTGAGATTTTTGGGTGACTTCAAGGGACACGCGAAACTACTAAAAAACATAAAACCAAGGGGCATATAAGAGACATCAATTATCTTCTCTTCTCTCTCTCTCTCTCTCTCTCGTGGGCGTGTGAGTCTTTCCAAGAAGAATAAGAAAAACCCCAGCCACCATTGTTGTTTTCTGCTAGCATAAAAAATCTCGGTGCATGAGTGTGATCCTCCGTGTGGATTACTATTAGAGATAATCATACGCTGTGATTATAGTGGCTGAATATACAACTCTCTTGGTGCTTCTTCAAAAGGATTGCTAGATTGCTTTATTAATTCATCAATTAATAAAACTATATTCCCAGATCATGAGCGGTATCTAGCAACACATCATGACCACTCAAGAGTCCAAGAAGTTAAGTGGCTTGACATGAACCGTTCAATAACAAACTACAGTACAATTAACTCATTTCACCATACAATATCTCATTCGGTCTAGCGTATGAAATTAGTGCCAACTCCCTCCAAAATATGTATTAATTCTAGCCCGAATATAACTATTCGATAAAGTCCCTAGTACAACATTGTATTAAGAAAATAATAATAGAGATCATGATATGAGATTCGTACTACACTGTATAGTGTTAGTACTTAAATGGTCCCTAGTCATAGTATTAATGAGAAATGACATTATTAATGCATTAAGACTAGCATGTGTTAAGACTTCCAGATTTGATCAAGCGGTGGTTCTCATATTCTTGAGTATTGAGATACTCAAAGTTAACTCATGGATGCTTGTTAGTGGAATAAGTTCTTTGGATAACCTAGCTATGAGGTAATCACATGGATAACTATTTAGTGCCAGTGATATATTCTCAATATAGCAAACGTGCAAGTATCCTTAGACTTGGGATCTCTAAAGTGCTTTATTTTCTTAGCCTTGTGCTTTGATTCCAATCTCTGGAGTTCGATTGAGGGCCGCCTATGAGATAGATATTGGGTACATTGTGAGGTAAACGAAAGTAGTTGAGAGGGCCAATAAAGGATTCACCGCTCCTAATAGTAGGGGTGAATATCTCATGGCTACTTGTAAGAATTACTACTCAAGAAGTCCTTGGCTAAGGCATATGTGCATGGGAAACAGTTCTAATTGATACACTTCTAGAGTAGTGGTTTCCTAGTACAAGTATAATTATATTCGTGCCAGAATTAATACACATTCTGGAGGGAGTTGACACTAATTCCATACTTTAGTCCGAATGAGATATTGTATGATGAAAGGAGTTAATTGCAATGTAGTTTGTTATTGAAGGGTTTATCTCAAGTTACTTGACTTCCTAGACTCTTAGGTGGTCGTGATGTGTTGCTAGATACCACTCATGATATGGGAATATGGGTTTATTAATTGATAAATTAGTAAACCAATCATAATTAGAATTAATAGGATTAATTCTAATTAATTAGGGATTATTAATCTCAAAGATGTTTAGATTAATTCATGTTCACTACCAATTGATCGGGAAACTTAATAGGTCACACACAAAAGAGGAATATATACTCAAGATGTTATTTGATAACATAGTAGGGTTTATTGCAAGAAAGAGAAGTTAATGTGGCCAAATTATAATTAGTTATAATTTATGGGCCAATTTGTAAGTCTGAGAATTTGATGGGTTCCAATTGCAATTGTTTGTTTGGAATTCTCAGATGTGGTTGTTTTTGTTGAGCTTTTTGGGCGACTTCAAGGGTCACATGAAATGACTCTAAAAACATAAAACTAAGGGTCACAAGAAGCCTTATATATACATGATGTTCTCTTCTCTCTCTCTTGTGGGTGTGTGAGTGTCTCCAAGACAACACCAAGACTCTTCTACTTCTTCTTCTTCATTCTCTAGTTTTGATGAACAAGAAGAACAAGGAAGAAAACCCCAGCCACCATTGTTGTTTTCTGCTAGCACAGAAAATCTTGGTACTTGAGTGTGATCCTTCATGTGGGTTACTGTAGGAGATAATCATACATTGTGATTATAATGGTTGGACATACAACTCTCATGGTGATTTTTCATGATAAAGGTTATGAAATAGTTATAACCTCCTCTTGCTTATATTGACATTAGGCCACATACATCAGAATGTATGAGTTAGAAGAACTCCTTGGCCCATTCTTCTTTTCTTGGAAAAGGAGTTTTAGCCAAAATGCCCTTACTATTAAATAGTTATATTTTACCATTTTAAATATTTTCATTTATCACCATATAGAAATATTGACCCCAAGAATAATATTTCTAAGGTAATGTCTCTGACCTATAGGTGAAATAACGAAAATACCCCTCTACGTAACACCCATCAATGAGACAAGATAAATGTACTAACACCCATCTCAAAGACATCTACCATCCTTAGATCTCTAGTCTGATAATCCATGACTTACTCGGATGTACTTGCTTATTATTAGAAGCTACCCAAAAGCACACATTCTAGAGTTACGTTCCCAGGGCCCTGGATCGGTAGATTATCCTAGACAATCACAAGGGCTTCACTAAGTGAAGCATAGAAACTCTGTTGTATGAGTCTGTCTTAATTAACTAGAGTAATACGCCCAATGTACAAGGATATTGATCTCATAAAAGAAATTGCATCCAACATACATCAAAGAAAAAAACCCTGGCTTTGCCAAACCACCAACTCATACTCAGGTATGAAGGAATCCATCTACGCTATAGCATAAATAGTATAGTCTCTATAATTATAGTAATTTTAAAGAGACCACTACTACAGGTCCAATTCTACGTATTTGAAATACACTTATACCAGTGATATGAGTGAACTACTCACTGATTCAAGGTAAACCATTCCTTATTGGAACTCATGGCATAATAGTCTTACCTTGATAAAATGCCCAGTTCCATCAAATGACTAAGAACTTAATTTTAGTTGTATGACATGTTACTATGGTCTATACCTTACTATGAAGAAAAACCCGACACATAGAACATTACTTGTCATACTTGGACCTTAAATGTGCAATAATATAAGAAACAAACTAAATTAAATGAATAAACATTGTATTACAATATATTAACACAGAATACATAGTCTTTGAAGGCACACTTTCCAATAATCTCCCACTTGCACTACAAAGTCTAAGAAAGTCCACAAGTGCCTACCCCTACAGCATCTACGTGTCTACGAAACACCTTTTCTATCAAAGGCTCGTTAAAAAAATCATCTAGATTGTTGACAGAGGAAATCTGATCAACAATAATATCTTGTTTCTCGATAAACTCCCGAATGAGGTAGTACTTCTTCTCTTTGTGCTTGCCCTTCCTATGGTTTCGAGGTTCCTTGCATTGTGACACCATTCCAGTGTTGTCACAATAAATCATGACAGGCCTATCCATGTACGGTACTACTCTAAGTTGTTGGAATATATGCCCTCTAAACTAATTTATCTGATGTAATTATCGAATTTATTAATAAAAGAATTTATTCTCAAAATTTGTTTGTGAATTTACATTTTATTTGTGGACGATTTTCATTTGGAAAGAACCCATTGTGTTTAAGTAAGTGATCTATATGAATAGTAGTTTTTCATAGTAAGGTATGGATCACGGGTTAATTAACACATAAATGTTTATTCTTAACCAATTGATGAGATTGAGAATTTCATCATATACAGGTTATTATATTATGAATTCCAAAAAGGGAATGCCTTACCTTTAACCAGTTAGTAGTCCACTCACTTCATGGAATGAGCGTATTTCGAATACGTAGAACAGGACCTATAATAGTGGTTTCTGAAAGTACTATTTAAAAGAAACCCAGACTATTACTACTATAGCGTGGACTAATACTCCATCACTTGAGTAGAAGTTGGTAGTCTGATGAAGCCATAAGCATATACTTTGATATACTATAGTTAAGGTTCTTTCGTAGAGCCAATATACTTGTATTTTGGGTACTTAGGTATATGTGACTAGTTAGTTAAGATAGACTTATACAAGATAGCTTATACGTTATATCGCCCATTGTGACTGTTGAAATGATCTAATTTTCCAAGGCGCTCGGAAACATGACTTGGATTTTTACTTTACGGTAGCTCCCTTGGAAAGTAAAAATATTCTAAGAGTTGTGGATCATTGGACTAGAGGTCTAAGGATGGTAGATATCTATTAATAAGGTGTTAGTACACTATTCCTCTCTAATTGCACATCGACGTGTATAGGGGTATTTTAGTCTTACACCTGTGGGTCGAAGACTTTGCTAACGCAGCATTGTCCTTGGGGTCAATATTTCCTTATAGTAATAGTAAAAAATATTTAAAATGCAAAATATAGCTATTTATATAGCAGGGGTATTTTGGTTATTATAGTAGCCAAGGCGATGTGTCTTTTGATCCTCGGAATGGCTCTTAAGTCATGAAATATTTGTGTTAATGAATTGGTCTTGATTATTAAAGTTTTTTTTTTATGTTATTAGTCTAATTTATTATTTGACAAGAATAAAATAAATGGCCCGAGAGAGAGAATTTATTTTATCTAGTTTAATTAGTTAATTAATTATTCAGGGCCCAAGGCCCAAATTGAATAATTAAAAAATTAATCTAGATATAAAACTAGATAAAAGGCCTGATATTTTATAATGGTCTATTTGGGCTTATTAATTATTTATTGGGCTGTTTAATAATGCCCAAAAATAAATAATTAAGATTTATTATTTATGGGTGTTCAAGCCCAAGAGTAAATAATTTTATTTGGTGCAATGAATAAGACCAAGTGGTAAAATAAAATTAAAAAATAATTAATTAAAATAAAATTAAAAAAATAACACTGGATAGATCACGTGTTGTTTTGTGTGAAAGATAACAGAAAGCATAGAGCTTTTTGTTTTTACACAGGTGGCCACTCTTTCGGGGTGTGTAGATGAAAATGGAAATAAAGCTATAATGGCTAGGCTTTTTCATTGGTCAATGATAGAAAACCAAATCGTTCAAAGAAGAAACCCAATTCATAGGAAAAAAGGTCTGTGAAACATTCACAGAGAAGAAAAATGTATTGCAAACCCACTTCTATAAGCTTTCATCGGATGTGCTACGAGCAGTATTTCGGAGGATCAAAGGATTCACGTGAATGATACGCAGTAGACATTTGCAAGGACGTGATCCAATAGCCTCAAGTATCCTTGTACAGACATCTATACCAGTGCAAAGAGGGCTATTCAATCACAGAGGTAAATTTTTAGTTTTCCTAGCACACTTTTGTGTTGATGATTTTGGCCATTTTAATCTTTCAATTGGTATCAGAGCCATGGTTTGGCAAATGTAGAAAGTATGCTAGGCTTAACTAAAACAAGAAAATATTTATTTTGGTTGAAATCTGTGATCGTTTATATTTACTGGTATGGGTAGTTTCACTATTAGCTTCGCAAGTGGAAGAATAGGAACAATGTTTTTTTATTGCATTCATAGATATCATGTAAATCCAGTGTTTTCAAGGACATAGGTGGTTGTTTCGATGAATTTTGATTGAAAATGGAAGAAAAAATTGAAACTAGTTCGTAGAGCTTTTTTCTAGAGAAGAAGGTACTGTCGAAGCCAAAAAGAGCCGAGACAAGCCATCTAAGCTGAGTCGCCTGTAGATGTGAGAGGAGCCGCTGAGCTATAGCTCCAAGCAGCGCGCCGCTCCCATGGCGCGGGGAAGGTTTCCTCACAGAAGGCTTCCGCGAGGAGTGCAATTCGCTGTGCGGCTTCCGCGAGGATTGCAATTGCAATTCGCTATGTGGTCAACAATTTTGACCGCACTACAATTTTGACCGCCCTGTCGGGGCGGGCGCGGGCTGAGTCCACCCATCCAAACTGGCCCATGGACCATGATCTCGTGTGGCGGGTGCACTGGACCTAAATAAAAAAAAATTAGTTTTTGGTCTCATACCAAGCGAAGTTATTTTTATTGCAATAGTTAATATTCTTTGAATATTTTTCGTGAAAAATAATAGTAAAGGAAATATAGAATTAAACAGGACCATTAATTAATTAGTATGTTTAATTCTATTTTTTGGACACTTAGGTTAAAAGAATATAATTCTTTAATATTTTCTCAAAGGATTTTATCCTTGACATAGAAAATATATTAGATTTAGACATTTTGGTAAATTAAAATAGAAAACCATTTTGATTGAATTTTAACAAGAATTTTATTTTGGGGTCAAATTAATCTTGAGATCAAAATCTCTCGAAAGTTTTGTTGAAAATTTTTGAAATTATTAAGTTTATTAACTTCAATAAAATTAATGCATGGAAAAATTTCTCAAAAGGTATAAAACTTGATATAGAAATTTTTATGGGTTTAGATATTTTATTTTATGTTAAAACAAAACTTAATTGAATTTTTCAAAAGATGTTTTCCAAGAAAAACTTTTATTTTAAAATACTAAGTAGGAGAGGGGTTTCAACGGCCTCACGGCTTCCATCACGGTCCTCATTAGAGATCGTGGGTCCCCTCGCGTCACCTTGGGAGTGAACTCGTATAGGATGAGGTTACCACAAAGATCTAGAACTAAGGATGGATGCAATTAATAACTCGGGACATGTGCTATGATCGGCCAGCCCACGTTGGAGGTTTTAGTGTGAGGAATGTCCATAGAAAATGAGAAGAAACGGTCATTCCATGATGGAGTTATCTTTTAGATCATTACTAAGATGTGAAATTAATTTGTGGTAGTTAATACACTTAGCTTAAAAAACTGTTAATCTTCCTAAGAGGCTATGTCAGTTTTTCTAGGAGTCAAATTAATCATATTAAAGATAATAGAGGGTTAACTATTATCGGATTTAATATAAGGATAAAGTCACAAATTATTTTAATTTTTCACAAACTAATTTCGATATTTCAGAAAAGGTTGGTGGAGGTTCTTTTAGTCATTTGACTGTTATTCTCTATGAGAATAAGCTAACGGATCCAAATTATATGGATAGGAAAAGGAACTTGGACATAATCCTCACTGCTGAGGAGTATATGTATGTCTTCTTTGAAATCTGCCCTATTATCGGGGATGGTTCCACCGCTGATGAGTGCGAGGCTAAGAAGGCATCGAAGAAGGCCAACAAAATGGCTCAATGCTACATGTCAGCCTCCATGTCTAATATGCTTTAGTCAAAACAAGAGCACATGGCCACTACATATGACATTACCCAATTATTAGCCACGATGTTCACAGATAAGAGCCGGTTTGCAAGGCAGGAAGCTCTTAGGACAATCATAAACACTAAAATGGCTGAGAGAACATCAGCCATGGAACATATGTTCAAAATGATTGCTGCTTTTGAGGAAGCAGAAGTCTTAGGGGCTATTATTGACCTTGAGAGCCAAGTGGATATGGTTCTCGAATCTCTACCGGGCTCTTTTACTCAGTTCATGTTGAAGTACAACATGAACAAGTTAAACATAACTTTAACTGAGTTAATAAAAGAACTTTAGATGGCGGAGAGTTATGAACTATTTCTTCTAGAACTGGGCCTAAACCAGGAAGTTCAAGAAGAAGAAGGGAAATGCACCGGCTAAGCCCAATAACCAGCCCAACAAGTCTAAAGACAAATGCTTAAAATGCGGGCAGAAGGGACATGTAATAACCCGCCTTGTCCGCCTTGCATAAGGAATTTGTGTAGCATGGTTTTGTTAACAATGAAAATATATATAAACGAAATATTTTCCTTCTTTATTATCAATAATAAAATTAAGATTGCAAAGTAATAATATTATTCATAGAATTATAATATAGCCATCACTAGTGCTATTATCATTATTAATATTAGTATTATTATTGCTAATATTATTATTGATTTTATTTTTATTCTATTATCCATTACTATTATTTTATGTCTATTATGTAATATCAATATTCCTTGGTAATATTAAATTATAGTATTATTGAATTCAATAATTGTATTAAATTATTATATTATTCTTACCATTATTATTATTATTATTATTATTATTATTATTATTATTATTATTATGTATATATATATATATATAACAACTAATATCATAAATATCTTAATTTATATTATATTATATACAAGATATTTTAGGGGGCCCACTAGCATGATATTTTTGACCAAGTTTGATTATTTTTAGACTTCCTCTAATTAAGCTTAATTAAGCTAAGTGGGATTAGGGTGAGTTAATCATGATTAAGCAATTAGTGATCCCAAGAGATTTAAGAATTTCTTCAAAACCCCTAAAGGATCCTAGAACCTTCTAGGATAATGCACAACTCTCTTGAAATGGCCAACTCACCATAAATCTTTTATTAAGACCAAGATAAGATCAAGGAAGCTAGCTATATAAATAGGAGCCATGGAGGAGAATTTCGGCCAAGGGGAAAAGCAGCAAGAAGAAGAAAAAAAAAAAAAGAGAAGAGAAGAGAGGAAGAGAAAAACAAAAGAAAGACCAAAAGAAGGAGAAGAATTTCGGCAGCAAGGAGGAGAAGAGAAGGACCGGCAGCAAGGAAGGGGAAAGGAAGAGGAAGAAAAGGAGGGAGAGTTGCAGCTTGTTTTCATATTTGAAAGGTAAGAGATCACTCTTGAAAGCTAAGAAAATGGTAGTAGAAGATGGAGACTAACTGCATATAAAGATTGTTGAAGTTAAGTGATGAAAATATGTTGATTTTGGCGATGGTTGATTTACCGGTTGGATGAGTGATGAAGTAGACATGATTTTCAGTTTATTTACTGCTTTTTGGAGTGATGATTTGCTGGAATTTGAACACAAATAATGCTAAGCATGTCCTAGACTAGTTAGGAAGGATTTGGATCATGTGATGTGAGCTTAGATGGATGCGAAATCAGAAAATAGCTAGAGTAATGTAATCTGCCAAAATTTACTGGTTTGGTGAACTTGGTATAACTTGTTTGATTGAACTAAAGAAAAGTGCTGAGCATGAGAACTTGTTGGAATACTGATGTTGGAAGGATAAATGATGTAGTGAAGGGTTTAAATATGGTAGGGTATGTTGAAGAAACCATAGAAATTAATTAAAACAAGTTGAGCTTCTAAACTGTGGTTTGAACCATCAACTCGGAACAGTAAGGTTAGCTAAAAAACTGAAGGAAGTGGAGAGAGCTTTGAATACCATATTACCTGAAGTTGATAGAGAGACGTCCTAGGAGTATTTTAGAAGTAGTTTCACCTCATTTGGACTTGTATTGAAGGAGATATGCACAAAACGCTGGAAGATGACAAAATGGGATGGAATTTCCAGAACTTATGACCTGTAATTAATAGAGGTATATCTTAGGGATATTATGGAAGTATCCTCACCCTATTTGGACCTATATTGAATAAATTGTGTGAAAAATGGTGAAGGGTGGTAAAGCTGTAAAACCAGAAAAACCATCCAAAGCTCTAACCCATTTATTTCTTTAAGAAAATTATAGAAACCTTATTTAAACCATTAGGTATTTGAATCTATTAAGTAATAATAAGGAAATGTACTAATGATGTATGTGAATTAAGTTGAGGGAACCCCTTCTAGGGCTATACTCGAGTGCAACTTCAGCCTAATATACAAGGTGAGTTCCTATGCTTTCTAAAACCTTTTTAAAGGCTAGTGTGCTTTAATTTTCCATGAAATGACATGTTTTGTACCGTTTTGGAAACGTTTAAATATGTTTACGGAATACATGAGCAAGACTTATTTTTATGCTATTTCGACTTGAATGAATTTCATAATTGGTTTGAAAACCTTATTGGATGATTAAAACACGAATTATGTGAATTTAGTCATTTTGGATTAAATATTTGAGATTTCCGGAAAATGATAAACTTTAGAATTGGGTATTTGGAAAATGATCCAGATATCTTTATTGGAATGATTTATGAAACTTTTGGAATTCGGGTATTCGGTAAATGACCGACTTATCCTTATTGGAACTTTTGTGAATATATTTCAAATCGGGTAAGAGTAAAATGACCCGGACACCCTTAAAAAGTCTTTTGGAACCTGGTATGGGTAAGATGACCCGAATGTCCTTGGAAAATGACTTTTGTGATTGAGTACGGGAAAAATAACCCGGTTACTCTTGGAAACACATTTTGATGTGTGAGTAAAACCTTTTATCTGGTTTCAACATGATTTTGGAAAATATTGTTTTGGCCCCAAAATGTTTTGATTGAAGATCCTGCGGGATAAGATAACCCTCTGGCTTGATCAGTCAGATGGGGTTGGTATTGTTGCGTTGAGTACTCAGCAAGGACTTTGATCTTTGTAGTAGCCCATGTTAGAGGTAGACGACCCCAAGTAACTTGGCTAATTCTGGGGATTGTCTTACTCCAGGCAGGGCGACAGGACATTGAGATGAGTCGTCCTGGCTAGCCGTTTGTGCCTGGCAATTGCCGTGTTTCTGAATGCGTTTATGAACGCTTGTTGTTTTTTAGTCATTCGCTGGAATAAGGATGGGATGTTCGGGCCGTTTGACTCCTTGCCACCTCGATGGTGATTGACGTCAGGATTGGGACCCCTGGTTGATGGAGGCAAGTAAAAGATCCCTAAGTGTACGGTGGGGTACATTTGTACGCTGCTCACACTTTCAGCCTGACATGGGTGACGTGCTGTAAGGTGCAGTCCCTGGCACGAGAAACCGTGCAGCCGAAGGCGAAGTTCCTTGAACTTTGCACGCAGGTCGCACTTCTAAAAGGGGAAGAACCCGCATTTATTAAAATTAGGGGCCATATGTTTGGAAATCATTGTTTTTCAAATGTACATGATAACTTGTTCCTAATTTTACCAATTACTACTATTTCACTGTTGTGAAATTTATTTCAGTAAAGAAATTGAAAATCATCTCTCTTCTGAGCAAAACACTAGCACACACGGGACTCACTGGGTTTACCACTCACACGTGTGTTTGTCATTCCTATTTTTTTTTTTTTTTTTAGGGATTGGAGTTGAAGGCTAGCGACGGTACTACCCGGACTTACCATCTAGCGCTAGATAGCGAATCTTTTGGCATGATTATTGTACCTAGATGATGGAACTATTTTGTCTTGTGTATTTTGGGAACCCTGATGATGTATCTATCACAACTCATGTATTTATAATGAAAGAGTATGTTGTTTGTATTTATTTAAGCTTCGACTTGTACTTACTTGCTTTAAATTTAAATCATTATAAAGACCCCTAGTTTGAGGAGTCGGACGGGGCGACATCCCACCTGAGCCTGGCCCACTGCATCAAGAAAAGAAATGTGGGGTGTTACAGGACACTAGAAAAATGAGTGTCCAGAACTTCAGGTCAAGAAAAACTCAACAAGTATTATTCTCTATCTAGAGTTAATTTCAATGGTTGGATCAACTTCCATTTGAAATGTTGATTTTGGTGCAGCTAATCATATCTTTAACTCCTTGCAGGGGTTTAGAAACATAAGAAGACTCCAGAATGGTGAGCATGGACTACGATTAGGAAATGGAGCAGGAGTATGGGCCCTTGCAGTAGAAGAACTGGATTTTATTTTTAATTATAATAAAGTGGTTGTATTAAAGGATATTTTATATGTACCCAGTTTTCAACAGAATTTGATTTCAGTTGCAAAGCTAATAAATCATGGATATTCTGTTTCTTTCTATTCTGATATTACTATTAGTAGAAATGGAGAAGTTTTATATATAGGGCATATGTATGAAAACTTATTCTTTTTAAATCCTACAAACAATCAAATAAATAACGCTCAATCTAAATCTTTAAGTAAGAAGAGAAAGACCAATGTTAATGACTCATACCTTTGGCATCTAAGGTTGAGCTATATTAACTCAATCAGGATTCAGAGGTTAATCCATGATGGGCCCTTAGGTTCATTAAGATTGGAAAGTTGGCATCAGTGTGAATCATGCCTTATGGGAAAAATGACCAAAAAAGTCGTTCACCCAAAAGGCTGATAGAGCCAAGGAGATATTGGGCCTTGTTCATATTGATGTGTGGGGTCCTTTGTCTACTCAAGCTAGAGAGGGTTTTGAGTACTTTATCACTTTCACAGATGATTGTACAAGATTTGGTTATGTCCACCTGATGAGGCACAAGTCTAACTCTTTTGACAGGTTCAAAGAGTTTAAGGCAGAAGTGGAGCGTCGACAAGTAAATTGATCAAAACCTTATGATTAGATCGTAGTAAAGAATACCTCCTTAGTATGTTCAAGGATTACATGGTACTCCATGGAATAGTATCCCAGCTCTCTGCGCCAGCTACATCCCAGCAGAATAGAGTAGCTGAGAGAAGGCATAGGACATTAATGGAAATGGTCAGAAATATGATGTCTCATGCTACTCTTCCAGTCTCTTTTTAGGGATATGCTTTGGAAACAACAGCATACATTCTAAACTTGGTGCCTTCTAAGTTAATAACTAGGACACCCTATGAGATGTGGACTGGGCGTAAGCCAAGTCTAAATCATCTTAGGAAATGGGGCTATGTAGCTTATGTATTGATCAAGGGAGATAAGGTAGAACCAAGATTAAAAATATGCTACTTTGTTGGGTATCCAAAAGGGACAAAAGGAGGTCACTTTTATCATCCCAAGGAGCAGAAAGTATTGGTAAGTACTAATGCTAGATACTCGGAGAATGATCAAAGTACTTCCACTAAATGTTCAACAAGGTTGGAACTCGATGAGATGTTTTCTTCAGAATCAACTTCTTCAGACCTAATTATGGAATAAGATGAGGCACAGCCTCAAGAACCTGTACAAATGGAACTTCGTCGTAGTGGAAGGGTATCTAAAGTTCTAAAAAGATGGACAGGAGAGGCTTTCGAGCTGGTTTCTGACTATTAGGAATAAGATCCTACTAGATATGAGGAGAATATTGGTGATGTCGATGCAGATCTATAGCATGAAGTAATGAAAGCCAAGATTGAGTCTATGTACTTCAATCAGGTTTGGCATCTTATAGCTTCACCTGAAGGGATAAAACCCATTGGGTGTAAGTAGCTATACAAGAGGAAGAGGGAAGCGGATGGGAAGGTGGAACCCGTCAAAGTTAAGCTTGTGGTAAAAGGGTATACTCAGAAAGAAGGAATCGATTATGATGAAATCTTTTCCCCAATAGCCATGGTTAAGTCATTCTGTATCCTCCTTGCCATTGCGTGTCATTACAACTATGAGATTTGGAAAATGGATGTCAAGATGGCATTTCTTAACGGCCATCTTAATAAACACATCTATATGTCCCAACTGGAAGGTTTTACTGCTAAAGGCCAGGAACATATGGTTTGTAAGCTTAAGAAGTCAATTTATGGACTTAAACAGACATCTAGAATATGTAACATTTGTTTTAACAAAACTATTAAGTCTTACGATTTTATTCAAAACGAGGATGAACCATGCATGTACAGAAAATTGAAAGGCATAAATATGATTTTTCTTATCCTATATGTGGATAACATTCTACTTATTGGAAATGATGTAAGGATATTGTCATCTATTAAGGTTTGGTTGTCTAGTTAATTTTGTATAAAGGACTTGGGAGAAGCCAGTTATATTCCCGGGATTAAGATTCTTAGAAATAGGAAGTAGAGAATGTTAGAATTATCCCGAATGACATATATTGACAAGGTGCTGACCAAGTTCAGTATGAACTCATGTAAGGGAGCTCTAATTTCTTGCAGACATGGGTTATCTTTTTGTTCTAAGGCTTTTCCTAAGTCTCAAGAGGAAAATGACAGGATCAGTAGGATTCCCTACGCTTCAGTTGTGGGAAGTCTCATGTACGCCATGATGTGTACTAGGCTAGATATCTGCTTTATTGTAGGCTTAGTTAGTAGATATCAGTCAAACCCTAGGAAGGTTCGTTGGCAAACTGTAAAGCATATTCTTAAATACCTCAATGGTACGAAATACTATATTCTGGTTTACAGGGATAACGACTTGCTTCCTACTAGATACATAGACTCAAATTTGCAGACAGATAAGAATAAGAGAAAATCCACTAGTAGATATGTCTTCACCTTGTCTGGAGGAACTGTTTCATGGAGGAGTATCAAACAATCTTGTATTGCTGACTTAACCATAAAAGCTGAGTATGTGGCAGCTTCGGAAGCATCCAAGGTAGCAGTCCAGCTCCGAAAGTTCCTTTCAAAACTTGGAGTTATGCCACACAAAGACAGACCAATTGTGGTGTATTGTGACAACTCTGGAGCTATCTCGCAATCCAAAGAACCCAGGAACCACAAGAAGGGGAAGCACAACCAGAGGAAGTATCACCTGATCTGGGATTTCATTCAAAGATGGGAAATCGTGGTACAACAGATAGCCTCAGAGAACAACTTAACAGATCCCTTCACCAAGCCTTTGGCTGACAAAGTCTTTAAACGACACTTAGACGCCATAGGGTGGGCACCTATGGACTTTCTTAGTCTTAGAGTGCAAGTGAGAGATTGTTGGAATGTATGCCCTCTAGACTACTTTATCTGATGTAATTATCAAATTTATTAATAAAATAATTTATTTTCAAAATTTGTTTATTAATTTATATTTTATTTGTACACGATTTTCATTTAAAAAGGACCCATTGTGTTTAAGTAAGTGATCCATGTGAATGGTAGTCTTTCACAGTAAGGTATGGATCACGGGTTATTTGACACATAAACGTTTGTTCTTAACCGATTGATGAGAATGAGAATTTTATCTTGTATAGGGTATTGTGTTATGAATTCTAAAAATGGAATGACTTACCTTTAGCTAGTAAGTAGTCTACTAACTTCATGGCATGAGTGTATTTCGAATATGTAGAATAGGACCTGTAATTGTGGTTTCTAAAAGTACTATTTAAAAGAAACCCAGACTATTATTGCTACAATGTAGACTAATACTCTACCACTTAAGTATGAGTTGGTAGTCTGACGAAGTTAGAAGCATATACTTTGATATATTGTAGTCGAGGTTCATTCGTAGAGCTAATATACTTGTATGTTGGGTATATCTAACTAGTTAGTTAAGACAGACTTATACAAGATAGTTTCTACGCTATACCGCCTTTTGGGATTATTAAAATTATATAATTTTTTTGGGCCTTGGGAAACATGACTTGGATGTTTACTTTAGGATAGCTCCCTTAGAAAGTGGAAACATTCCAGGAGTCATGGATCATTGGACTAGAGGTCTAAGGATGGTAGATGTTTATTAGAGAGGTGTTAGTACATTCTTTCTCTCTAATTGTATGATGATACATAGAGGGGTATTTTAGTCATTACACCTGTAGGTCGAAGACTTTGCTAATGCAACATTGTCTTTGTGGCCAATATTTTTCTTATGGTAATATTAAAAAATATTTAAAATGTAAAAATATAGATATTTATATAGCAGAGGTATTTTGTCATTTTAGTAGCCAAGACGATGTGTTTTTTGGTCCCCGAAATGGCCCTTAAGTCATGAAGGATTTCGGTTAATGAATTGGTCTTGATTATTATGGTTTTTTTTATTTTATTAGTCTAATTTATTATTCGACTAGAATAAAATAAAGGCCCAAGAAAGATAATTTATTTTATCTAGTTTAATTAGTTAATTAATTATTCAGGGCCCAAGACCCAGATTGAATAATTAGAAAATTAATCTCGATATAAAACTAGATAAAATGCCTGATAATTTTATATTGGTCTATTTGGACTTGTTAATTATTTATTGGGCTATTTAATAAAGCCCAAAAAATAAATAATTAAGATTTATTTTTTATGGGTGTTTAAGCCCAAGAGTAAATAATTTTATTTGGCCCAATAAATAAGACCAAAGGTAAAATAAAATTAAAAAAATAAATTAATAATTAATAATTAATTACAAAAATAACATGGGATAGATCCAATGTTGTTTTGCGTGAAGGATAACAGAAAGCATGGAGCTTTCTGTTTTCACGTAGGTGGCCACTCTCTTAGGGTGTGTAAATGAAAAAGGAAATGAAGCTATAATGGCCTGGCTTTTTCATTAGGCAATGACAGAAAACCAAATCGTTCAAAGAAGAAACCCAATTCATAGAATAAAAGGTTTATGAAACATTCATAGAGAAGAAAAACATATTGCAAACCCACTTCCTTAAGCTTTCACCGACAGTGCTACGGACACCATTTCGAAGAATCAAAGGCTTTGCATGAATGAGACGCAGTAGAAGTTTGCAAGAACGTGATCCAATAGTCTCAAGTATTCTTGTACAGACATCTACACCAGTGTGAAGAGGGCTATTCAATCACAGAAATAAATTTGTCGCTTTCCTAACATGTTTCCGTTTTGATGATTTTGCCATTTTAATCCTTCATAAGTTCTGTGAGGAACTTCCGGAGCAACACAGCTTCTTTAGAAGCTTCTGAATCAGTAATGTACTTAGCTTCCATGGTAGAATCAGCAACGCAGGATTGCTTGATACTTCTCCATGAAATAGTTCCTCCAGAGAAAATGAAGACATATTCACTAGTGAATTTTCTTTCATCTTTATCTGCCTGGAAGTCTGAGTCTGTGTAACCAGTAGGAAGCAAATCATCAGCACTATATACAAGCATTTAATCTCTTGTTTCCTTGAGACATTTGTGTATATGCTTGCCAGTGATCTTCCCTTGGGTTTTATTGATATCTACTAGCTATGCCTACTGCAAAGTAAATATCTAGCCTAATACAAAGTATAGCATACATGAGACTTCCCACGGCCGAAGCATAAGGGTTCTTCCTCATTTTCTGCTTGTCTTCCTGTGTCTGAGGACATTGCTTGGAAGATAAGGATAATCTATGTCTAAAGGGTATAATAGCTTCTTTACATTAATTCTTACTATACTTGACCAATATCTTGTCAATATAAGTAGACTGAAATAAGCCTCTCTCTAAGAAGCTTAATACCTAGAATGTAGCTAGCTTTTCTCATGTCTTTCATGCTAATTTGACTAGATAGCCAAACTTTAACGGATGACAATGTCCCTATATCATTTCCAATAAGTAGAATGTCATCTACATCATGTACCAAGAAAATCACTTTGCCACTATATGATTTTCCAAACACATATAGTTCATCCACGTTTTGAATGAAATCAAAAGCTTTCACAATTTCATTAAAACATATGTTCCATATTCGTGATGATTACATAAGTCCATAGATGGACTTCTTAAGCTTATAGACTATTTGTTCTTGACCTCTAGATACAAACCTTTCTAACTAGGACATATAGATGTCTTTGCTAAGATAGCTATTTAAGAAGGCCATCTTGACATCCATTTGCCATATCTCGTAGTCATAATGACATGCGATAGCTACTGGTGAAAATGTTTCCTCATAATCGATCCCTTCTATCTTAGTATAACTTTTGGCAACTAACCTTGCTTTATAGGTTTCAACCTTTCCATTTGCACCACTCTTCCTCTTGTATACCCACTTACACCGATGTGTTTTATCCCATCAGCTGCAGTGATAAGATCCTAGTCCTGATTGAGGTACAGGGACTCAGTATCAGCATTCATGGTAAGCTGCCATTTGTCTACATCAGCATCAGTAATGGCCTCATCGTATCTAGTTGGATCTTGTTCCTAATGATCAGAGACTAGATATAGATCTCTCTGGTCTACCTATCTGGAACTCTTATGATCCTCCCACTAAAACGAGGCTCAATTTGTATAGGAACATCTGGTAGTGTTTCTCTTGGTTCCTCAATTGGGGTGTTAGAAGTACCTAAAGTTGAATCAGTGACCAACTTCATTTCTCACTCTATTCTACTTGAACTCGTGGTGGAAGTAACTTGTTCATCATCTAAGTAACTAGCATTAGTACTAACAAGTACTTTATGTTCTTGAGGATGATAGAAATATCCACCACTTGTTCCTTTTAGGTACCCAATGAAGTAGTATAACTCTGATCTTGGCTCTAGCTTACTTCATTTTATCTGCATATAAGTTGGATAAGCCCATATTCTGAGATGGTTTAAACTAGGCTTTCGACCAGTCCATATCTCATATGGTGCCCTAGGTAGTGATTTGGAAAGCACCAAGTTCAAAATATATGCCGTTGTTTCTAAGGTATACCCCCAAAAAGAAATAGGAAGAGATAAATGACTCATAATGCTTCTGACTATTTCCATCAAAGTTCTATTTCTTCTCTCAGCTACTCCATTCTGCTGGGGTGTCCTAGATGCAGTCAACTGAGATACTATGTCATGATGTACCAAGTAATCCTTAAACTCACTAAGGAGGTACTTTCCACTACGATCTGATCTCAAAGTTTTAATTAATTTACCTATTTGATCTCCACGTTAGCCTTAAACTCTTTAAATTTAGCAAAAGCGTTAGACTTGCACCTCATTAAATAAATATAACCAAAACGAGTATCATCATCTGTGAAAATGATGAAGTACTCATTGCCTTCCCTAGCTGGTATAGTCATCCGACCATAAACATCGCATGAACAAGTGCTAGTATTTTCATAGCTCTATCCTCCTTTTTGGTAAAGGACCTTTTGGTCGTTTTACCTTTATGATAAGATTCACACTGAAGTTATTCTTCTAATCTCAATGAACCTAAAAGCCTTGAAGCTAATGAATCAAAGGAAGCCATGAATGTAACACTATAAAACTGAAAAAAGCACCGGACACGGCACGTCGAAAAGCAAGAAACAATACCTTTTGTAGTCCTTGGTCTGTTTGCTTGAGAAGAAGAGGTACTAACCACTGGTGTGGCTACTTGTCTCGGCTTCAATTTCGGCTGAAAAACCAACGATCCTTCGGCTTCTCCTCGGCATAAACACGAAGCTTTTCGCTTCTTATAATATTCTTCTGCCCAATCTGTGTTGGTTAAACAACTTAGGCAAGGAATGGTCATTCTTGATTCTTTGCTATTAATTAGAAAAATCAAGGAGATGAAAGATGAAGAAAAGAGACGAGAGAGAATAAAGAGAAGGCTTTGTTTTTTTTTTTTACTCTGTGTCGTGTGTTTGTATTTTTTTTCAACTGAAGGCCATGACTATTCACCACCAGATAACCCAACCCCGGTGTTTTGATATTTCAAACATCTAGAGGTTATTAACAAAAGAGGTTTGGCTTAGCCTTAACTCTTCTGTTCTGTGAATAATAAAAAAACCCTTTAGTCTAGGCTATTGGCCCAAAATAATTTATAATTTTTCTCGGACCCACTGTGCCCAAAAATAATAACCATTAATTATTTATTTCCTGGGCCTGTTAAAATAACTCAATAAATAATTAATAAGCCCAAATGAACTAAAATAATTTTAAGCCTTTTACTAACTAGTTTAGACCCAGATTAATTTTCTACTTATTCAATCTGCTCTTAGACACTGAATAATTAATTAACCAATTAAACTAGATAACATATTTAATTTCTATCATTCTTTTATTTTATTCAGGCCCAAAAATAAATTAGACTTCTTGAATACAAAAAAAAAAAAAATCCTTCTTATTGTGACCATTTCCTCTGCCTAAAATAACTAGGACTTACGGGCTATTCCGATGATCAAAAAGACACATCGCATTGCCTTCTAAAATGACCAAAAGAATCTTACTATATAAAAAGATGTATTTTACATTATAAATAATTTTTAATATTACCATATGTAAATATTGACCCTACGAACAATGCTGCATTAGCTATGTAACACCCCGCTACCTACGTACCCCAAACCGGGTGGGGATATCGCCTCATCCTTAGGACAAGGGATCTCTATAACTAGGTAACAGAAAATATAGAAGGAAATAACTTAATAACGGACTTAATACAATCCAAAAACAATACTTTTACAAGTCTTGAAACAAATATATGATAACCAAAATCTCTAACAAATAAATACATCAAGATAAATCTTCTAAGCTCATGGCAACATAAGTTAATCAACCTTCCAAGTACGATCGACTTGAAGATGTGATATACAAGGTGTGTGAAATATTTCTAGTAAGTCCTGTGTGTACTCGTAGTATTTCAGGAAAAACAGTTCATGTATGCAGGTTTTGAACAAGTCATAATAAAAAGTCTGCAAGCCCATAAATTTATCTATGAACATTGAGTGGTGTTTTATAGCATTTGTAAAGTAAAATGATCAATTTGAAAAGAAATAATCACTTTAATAAAGTTAACTATGAAGTCATGCATTATGAATGAACATGGCACCACACTTTGTGCACCATGTCAAGAGAATGATCAGGATGCCACACTTTGTGCATATTAATACAAGGTGGGTGTATGGCCTACCGGGTGAGATACTCCTCCAACTTTATACCCAAACATACTGAGTGTTCACTCCAAAAATAAACAGTCCACCTAAACTGTACTACTAGCTCGAATCGGCCTAACCAACAAGAACTATCGCCTTATCTAGGTAGGTTTCACCCCTCAAAGGTGGCCTCCTACTGAGAGACTTACCCAAGCATTGAAAGACTAGTCCTAGTAGTCTACCTTTATTGAATACTCAATGTTATGCTTCTTCCACTTGAAAAATGTAAAATCAATGAAGAGCTTTCTTTGAAGTAGCAATTATGGTTTTCAAACAACTTTAGGTAAAATATTGTTTAAGAAAAATTTATTGTTTTGCTCAGAAAATTGTTTGCTTGACAAAAATTATTTTATTTTAGAAGAAGGAATATATTGTCCATAATTGCATCTCAAGGTACATCTTCCATGCCAATCAGTGCACTTGACTTGCAGAAAAGCATTTGTTCACAAACATCCTTATGCAAGGACTTACCTGATCTCTTGTTTTTCCTTGATACAATAGCCTTCCAAGACAGTTCAAGGCATCCTAACCCCGCCTGGGGTAAATACAGGGTATAAGTCCCAACATCCAAGCAATACTTGCTTTAAATAAATAATTCCTAGCCTAGCATGCATAAGCTCGACTAGATACAACAACATCTAGTTAAGACAACAATGCCTTAAGCTTTAACACTAGTTGATAAGGTATTTTATAGAATAAGATTAATTTGATAAGTTAAAATAAATAGGTTTTATAAATAATAAATTATAATATTAACTATTTATTAACAAATAATAAATAATGAGTAATATTAATAAATAAAATTGGCAATAAATAATGAGTACTATTAATAATAAATGCTAAATAATATTGGTAATAAATAATAAATAATATTATTACAAATAATACGTAATAGTAATAATAAATTATAAATAATTTTAATAATAAATTATAAATAACAAATAAAATTAATAATAAATAATATTTAATAGTGTAAACAAAATTTTTAGTAAGGCTAACTAATAATAATATGAATATAAAAGATATTTGATCTTAATTCCAATATATTATTATTTATATCTAATAATGTTTAATAAAAATATTCTATTTATTTATCTAATAAAATACCAATATTTTAAATAATTATTAGTTTTGAAAATATTTGTGTTCACCGAAATTAGTCAATTAAATCAAACAATAATATTAATTATATTAATAATAATAATAATGATTGTAAGAATAATACTAAAAATAATAAAAGTAGTTCTTATAATTATTTTTAATCACTATAGTGAAATACTAGAGAAAATTTATATACATATTCATACACACATGGATCCGACAAATAACTTGTCGATTTATCCAAAAATGGGTTTATATTAACATACATCATAGCAAGGTTGATCTTCTACTGGCCCTAAATATTCTTTATGGATTTATTGAAAAATATAACATCATGAAGGCATAATCAACAATGATGATTTAATGTCTCCCATACATGAAACATCCATAAAACTCTTAATCCTAATGAACATACAATGATCTTTAATCATAATCCATACTTCTTGAGTCACAACATTCATTTAATTCTTCATGGCTTAAATCTATTCCCTTCACCCACATACATAACTCCAACCCCATATTATTCTACAACCTATCAAATCCCTCATCTAAGAGTCTTGATTTGGAAAATTTAAAGAGGAGATCGAGAAAGAAATACTTGATTTGATGAACGTTTTGTGGAGGTTGCACCTTGCTTAGTGGAGATCCTTGAGTCCTTGAAGGCTTTTAGTGATTCGGAAATATTCTGTGGTTGTTCATCAACATTTCGGCCAAGAGTGAGGGAGAGAATGAAAGGGGAACAAATGAGAGTAGAAGAGGATTATAGAAGTTAAATAAAGGAAGAAGAACAAGAAGGTTGTTCTTATTTTACCTTTTTGGTGTTCTTTAAATCTTCAACAAAAAAAGGTGGTTTGATCCGTTCGAAGGTTCAACTTTATGTGTTTTGGTGTTATAAAGTGCACCAATGAAGAATATAGGCTGAATACTAATGGTATTGAGTGTTTGGGATGTTGGGTATCTCTCACGCATATCATATATGCCACAGCAGAAAAATAAGAACAAGATACCGACCTAGGATCTGCATATATGTGGACAACAAGACATAAAGAGAACAAAGGTAACAACTTTACCTTTCTTTGAGCGTCTGAAAAAACAAAATTTTTCCTTCATAAAGTCAAGGCGAGATCCAGCAATGCACTTGATCAAACACCACGAGAGTTGAATATCTAACCACTATAATTATCACAATGTGTGATTATCTTTAACAGAAATCCACATGGAGGATCACACTCAAGCACCAAGATATTTATGTGCTAGCATAAACTAAAATGGTGGCTAGGGTTTTTTTTGGTTGCTCAAGATCCACAAAAGAGAGAAAAGAGAAGGTTTGGATATGTTGTTTTTGGCATCAATTACTCTCAAGATAGGGTTTCGTGTGTGTCTCACACATATCACGAAAAACCTGCTGAAATTACTCCATCTCAGGATTCTAAAACAATTAGAATTCCCTAAATGTAGTTGGAAACATCAAGTTCTCACAATTACAACTTAGACCATAAATTATAACTAATTATAATTTGGCCACAACAACTTCTCCTTCTTGCAATTAACCCCACTATGTTATCAAATAACATCTTTGGTATATAATCCTCTATTGTGTGTGACCTATTAGGTTTCCTAGTCAATTGGTAACGAATATGAATTAATCTAAAACGTCTTTGAGATTAATAATCCATAATTAATTAGAATTAATCTTATTAATTCTAATAAGGATTGGTTTATTAATTCATCAATCAATAAACCTATATTCCCAGATCGTGAGCTGTATCTAACAACATATCATGACCACTCAAGAGTCCAAGAAGTCAAGTGGCTTGACATGAACCCGTCAATAATAAACTATAGTACAATTAACTCTTTTTACCATACAATATCTCATTCGGTTAGGAGTATAGAATTAGTGTCAATTCCCTCCAGAATATATTAATTCTGGCCTAAATATAATAGTACTTACATCAGGAACCAACTAATCTAGATGTGTATCAATTGGAATTATTTCCAATACACTGTCACCTTGTCCAAGGACTTCTCAAGTAGTAGTTCCTACAAGTGGCCGTGAGATATTCCCCCTACTATTAGGAGTGGTGAATCCTTTATTGACCCTCTCAACTACTTTCGTTTGCAAAACAATGTACCTAATATCCAACCCATAGACGGCCCTCGATCTGGCATCAGAGATTGGAATCAAAGCACATAGCTCAGCAAACAAAGTACCTTGGAGATCTCAAGTCTAAGGATACTTACACATTTGCTATATTGAGATTATATCACTGGCACTAAATAGTTATCCATGTGATTATCTAATAGCTAGGTCATCCAATGAACTTATTCCATTAACAAGCATCCACGTGTTAACTTTGAGTATCTTAACACTCACGGATATGAGAACCACTGCCTGATCAAATCAGGAAGTCTAACACATGGTAGTCTTATCGCATTAATGATGTCCTGTCTCATTAATACTACGACTAGAAAATATTTAAGTACTAACACTATACGGTGTAGTTAGAATCTCATATTATGATCTATATCATAATTTCCTTCACACAGTGTTGTACTAGGGACTTTATCTAATAGATACATTACATAAAAGTAAACAAAAGAAACTGTAAGATAAATAATGCCTTTTATTAAAAGAAAATATGTCATATACAACATACAAGTAATTGCCTCTAGGGCATAACATTAACAAACTCCTATTTGCATTAGAGCCAATCATTCATGTATCTAATACTGAAAAACTCCACATGCCTATCATGTTTCTTTTAGGATAGTGTTTTTGTAAGTAGGTCAGCTATGTTCTCATCCATGGGAACTCTCTCTAATTTTACATCATTTTCTATCTATGATCTCCCAGATTAGATGATTGCATCGGAGTACGTGCAATAGTCTCTTGTTTGGAACTTTTTCAACTTATTGCCCTTCTGCACAATGTAAACACGTAGCTGGATTGTGATTTGAAATCATCTTTGTCAGATCGAAAACTGGCATCAGTATACCCGTTTATTTTCAAATCACCTTCTCCATATACTAAGAACACATCCTTAGTCCTTCGTAAGTACTTAAGGATGTTTTTTACAACTGCCTAATGACCCTCACCAGGGTCAAATTGGTATCTTCTTGTCAAACTGAGAGCACAAGATACATCAGGCCTTGTACATATCATAGCATACATGATAGATCCAACTGTCGGATAATATGGAATCTTACTCATGTGATCCCTTTCAACTTGCGTCTTGGGAGACATCGACTTTGAAAGGCTTACACCATGTGACATGGGTAAGAATCCCTTTTTGGATTGATCCATGCTAAACCTCTTTAGCACTTTATTTATGTATGTAGACTATGAAAGACCTAGCAACCTTTTGAATCTATCTCTATAGATCCTTATTCCAAAAATATAGGTTGTTTCTCTAAGGTTTTTCATGGAGAATTATTTGGACAACCAAACTTTAATCGTTTGCAAGATAGGTATATCATTTCCTATTAGCAATATGTCATCTACATAAAGCAACAAGAAAATGATTATGCTCCCATTGACCTTCTTGTATACACAAGGCTCATCTATGTTTTAAATGAAACCAAACACTTTGATTCTTTCATTAAAACGGATGTTCCAACTCCTAGTAGCTTGCTTAAGTCCATAAATGGACCTTTGTAGCTTACACACCTTTGTGCCATCACTGGATGTGAAACCCTCAGGTTGTATCATATAAACTTCCTCAATCTGGTTTCCATTTAGGAAAGCTGTTTTCACATCGATTTGCCAAATCTCAGAATCACAATGAGCAGCAATGGCTAGGAGTATCCTGATGGATTTTAACACTGCTACCGGCGAGAAGGTTTTGTCATAGTCAGTACCATGTTGTTAACGATAACCCTTCAGTACTAGACGTGCTTTATAGGTAATTAAGTTACTATCCATGTCAGTTTTCTTCTTGAAAACCCATTTGCACCCAATAGGTTTAATTCTTTTGGATGGTTCAACCAACGTCCATACTTGCTTGTCGTACATAGAATCCATCTCTAACTTTATGGCCTCAAGCCATTAGCCAAATTCTGAACTGTTCAGAATATCCTTGCAAGTAGTAGTCTCATCTTCATCTATGAGCAATACGTCATTGCGGTCACTAATGAGAAATCCACATCTCTCAGGTGCTACACCTATCCTACTAGATCTATGAGGTTCTTGTGCAGTAGAAGGTCCATCTATTCTCTCAATAGATATGGGATCAGATGGTTGATCCTTGTTTGGTTGATCTTCTTGAATTTCACTAAGTTCAATTTTACTCCCACTGTCCCCTTTGAGCACGTGCTCCTTCTCTAAGAAGATATCGTGCTTCGAAACAAACACTTTATTCTCGGAAGGTAGGTAGAAGTAATATCCGAAAGATTCTTTCCGATATCCCATAAACAAACACTTGTCAAACTTACTGTCAACTTTGTTTGACTGTGGCCTTTTGACAATGGTAGGACAACCCCATACTCGCAAGTGAGACAACTTTGATTTCTTACCAAAGAACATCTCAAATAGGGTAGAATCAACTGATTTTGTCGAAACTCTGTTTAGTATATAAACAAAAGTGTCTAGTGCATAACCCCAAAACGATTTTGGTAGGTCTGCAAAAGCCATCATAGTCCGTACCGTGTTTAGAAGGGTTCGATTCCTTCTCTCAGATACACCATTATGTTGAGGTGTATGTGATGGAGTCCATTGAGATAATATCCCATTATCTCTAAGATAAATTAGAAACTATTGGCTTAAGTATTCTCCTTCTCGATCAGATCTTACAATCTTAATACTTTTGCCAAGTTATTTCTCTATTTCATTCTCGAAGTCTTTGAATTTATCAATGACCTTAGATTTGTATTTCATTAATACAAATACCAGTATCGTGAGATATCATCGATAAATGTTATGAAATAGTTATAACCTCCTCTTGCTTGTATTGATATTGGGCCACATATATCAGAATGCATGAGTTCTAATAACTCATTGGCCCGTTCTTCTTTTCCTGGAAAAGGAGTTTTAGCCATTTTACCTAGTAAACAAGACTCGCATGTGCAATATGATTCATAATCAATTGACCCTAAGTCACCACACTTGTGTAACTTAGAAACACGATTTTCATTTACATGGCCCAAACGATAGTGTCATAAGTAAGAGGTGTTAGAGTTATCTATTTTAGGTTTTTTATTATTTATATTGAGTATTGGATTATCCAAGTCTAGAACATATAAACCATTAACCAGAGTTGCTGAACCATAATGAATATCATTCAATGAAAAAGAACAACATTTATTCTTAAATATCAAATGAAATCCATTTAAGTCTAAACATGCAACTGAGATAATGTTTTTTATTAAAATGGAAAATAATAACAGTTTTGTATTTCTAGAATTAATCTCGAAGGCAGATTTAGCCCGCAAGTCCCCACAACAGGTGCATCAAACTTTACCCCATTTGTAGTACGTAGGTCCACATCTCCTTTCTCTAGCCTTCTACTACCCTTTAGTCCCTGCAAGTTATTGCACAAATGAGATTCATATCCGGTATCTAATACCTATATCTTATTTCTAAAGGCAGTATTTATCTCAATCGCAAACATACTCAGAATAGAAGTAAAAGTTCTTGCAAGCTTTTTCTTCTACTTCTTATCCTTAACGATCTCCAAGTAGGTCTTGCAGTTGCGCCTCCAGTGGCCCATCTTGCCACAATGATGTCATGGGCCCTTGGTAGCAGCGTCTGTCTTCTTCACACCACATTTGGGCTTCATGGCAGCCTTTTCTTCTTTTGAAGTTTCTTCATAGAAGAAGAAGATTATACCATTAAAACTGCATTGGAATCCTTCTTCATGGAGGACTCCGCAGTTTTGAGAAGATTGATCAACTCAGGAATGGTGGACTTAATCTTATTCTTTTGATATTTAATCACAAATTGTAAGAAACTATTAGGCAAAGACTGTAGAATTAAGTCAACACTTAAGTCATGATCTATTAAGCCCAGCATCTTCAGCCCATGAGTGGCCACAGAAGAACCCTCTGCCATTTTGCAATGGAATAGTTTCTTCAAGATCTCGTATCTCTCAATTCTGGCTTGGGCATCAAACAACTCTCGAAGATGTAGTGTAATCAATTGCGCATCCATATGCTCGTGCTATTTTTGTAGCTCAGGAGTCATGGATGCCTGCATAATACATGATGTTGTATCACTATCCTTCTTGTGCCTTTTGCGGATAGCATGCTCATCAGCATGAGCATCTTGAGCTGGTGGTGGCGGAATAGGAGCATCTAGCATATAGAGTAACTTTTCTGATTTGAGAATAATTCTCAAATTTCTATACCAGTCGAGGTAGTTTGATTTATTTAACTTGTTGGTTTCCCAGATGCTGCGTAAGTTTAGATTTGTTGACATGATGCAAGTGTCCTAGATGTAAAGATAGAGATGATTAGCTATTGTATATGCACATGAAATGCAAATAATTAGGACTTTAATTAAACGCATTTTTACTCCACTATTTTAATCAAACCAATAGCCCCCACTACTAATTCGGGAAAGCCTGTTGGAAGCTTTCCTAGTGGACTGGTATCCAAATTCCTCAAGAATAACCTTGGGTTTGCCCAACAAGCCACCCTTGAGTTCATTGGTAGGTATCTAATACCAATTATATCGTTTGTAATTACCGAATCATTGGGTGATTAACAGCTTTTAATCTTAAAGCCTTTTGGGCTACCCTAACTTTTCCTCTAAATTTCTTTATGTTTGAGTTTGCCCAACCAAGATAAAGAATTTAGTTAAACCCAACCCATTAATCAGGAATTTAAATCCAAATGAATTTAATTTCATAGCTTGAACATGCCCATTGTCGAGTAGGCTTAGGTTTGCCCAACAACCTGGTCTCAAAAAAGGACTCTCGTTCTTACTATATTAATGGAAGGAATTAGGTTTAATATTAATTGAGGGATTTGTTCCTTTTAGTTATTTTAATAAATGACATCTATAAAAATCAATAAATCACATAATTGATAATCATGGTAATAAAGCTATTACGTGATATGGTTATAGACTTTACCCTAAATTAATTTCTTTGGGCCATAAAAAAAATTAATATACTTAACCCTATGTGTTCATGCATGATTTAAGTAGAAGCTCTTACCTTTTCGCCTTGTTTTGGTTGCCATATCCAAAATAGAATAATTCTATTCCTATCTAACCTATGTAAACTAATTACATAATTTCTTAAAGCTAGAAAACCTCGAGTTACATTCAAGGAGAGTTAGATAAGAAGAGAATTATACAAGAATTCCAGAGAAGGCAGGACACGCCGGCCCTATTTCATAAAAAACTAAAACTGTAAAATGCATGAACAGATATAATTGGTTTTAGTCCATAACTATCCACCATGCCATTAATTATGCATAAAGAAAAATAAACATATAATTATTATTATTCCAAAATAACTATTTTGAAAAAATAAAACAAATTCTAAAATCAATATTTT
Organism: Voacanga thouarsii; assembly: GCA_026120185.1. Taxonomy (NCBI): domain Eukaryota; kingdom Viridiplantae; phylum Streptophyta; class Magnoliopsida; order Gentianales; family Apocynaceae; genus Voacanga; species Voacanga thouarsii. The sequence goes on from JANUWF010001199.1 coordinate 2,386,884, forward strand.
AGAAAAATACTTTAATTTAAAAATTTTCAAAATCATTATTTTGAAAATAAATTTATTTGTCTCAAAACTAAATTTGAGAAAATGCTTTTGGATCCCGTCTCTGGGAACGAAAACGGCAATCCCACTAGGCGGTCAGTGGTGGGGGTCAAGAGGGCAGTGCCCCTTGAAAGAAAATTTTATTTTACTGCCTCTCATCATATCAGATTTTTCCCTTTTAAAATCCTTTTTTTTTTTCTTACTGGAACGTTGAAACAGAACAGAACCGGCACCGGTTTGGAAGCTAAAGTTGGTGCCGGTTGCGGTCTAGTTTTAAGGAAAAAATTTTCCAGAAACGATTTCTGGATGTTGCGAAATAGCATAGAACCGTCGCCGGTTGGGAGTCGGCGCTGGCTATAGTCGGGAAGAGACGACGATTTTTGAAATTTTTCCAGAAACAGTTTCTGGTGCCTTCTTCTTCTACAAATTTTTAGTGAGAACAATTCTCAACAGAATTTTATATTTTTGAAGCTCAAAACAACAACCAATTTGTTAGTTTAAAATAAAACAAAATAGAAAATTAAATTCATAGGATGAAACGGAAGGTAACAACCATGTTCAACAAAACGTTTTTCTATAAAAAACTTGCAGCATATAAAGAAAACATTTTTCGAAATATGCTGTAACTATTACACAAGCGTATTGTGCTATGGACCCAACCCACAATGCTGGAAACGATTGTAACTCAAGTGAAAACAATTTTTCATAGTGAACAAAGACATAAACGATTACATGAAACAGCTTTCACGCAAGAAACAATGTTTGCAAACCACATATAGTAAGACTCCGATACCACGATTGAGTATCTCTCACGCATATCATATATGGCACAGTGGAAAAATAAGAACGAGATACCAACCCAGGATCCGCATGTGTAGAAAACACGACATAAAGAGAACAAAGTTAATAGCTTTACCTTTCTTTGAGCATCTGAAAAACAAAATTTTTCCTTCTTCAAGTCGAGGCATGATACAGTAATCCTATTTATCAAACACCACAAGGATTGAATATCTAACCACTATAACCACAGTGTGTGATTAACTGTAATAGAAATCCACACGGAGGATCACACTCAAGCACCAAGATGTTTATGGGCTAGTAGAAACCAAAATGGCGGCTTGGGTTTTTCTTGGTTGCTCAAGAACCACGAAAGAGAGAGAAGCGAAGGTTTGGAGATGTTGTTTTTGGCGTTAATTCCTCTCAAGCTAGGGTTTCGTGTGTGTCTCACACATATCACAAAAGACCTTCTAAAATTACTCCATCTCAGGATTCTAAAACAATTAGAATTCTCTAATTGTAATTTGAAACATCAAGTTCTCATCATTACAACTTGGACCATAAATTATAACTAATTATAATTTGGCCACAAGAACTTCTCTTTCTCGCAATTAACCCCACTATGTTATCAAATAACATCTTAAGTATATAATCCTCTATTGTATGTGACCTATTAGGTTTCCCAGTCAATTGGTAGCAAATATGAATTAATCCAAACATCTTTGAGATTAATAATCCATAATTAATTAGAATTAATCCTCCTAATTCTAATCAGGATTGGTTTATTAATTGATGAGACTCTGCTTCTTCATGAAGGTCAAGATCAAGGAGGGGGAGGTGTGACCATGCAAGGACAAGGGCCAGCGACAAAGACAGACGAAACTTGAGCAAAAAGGAGTCCACCAGAGGAAGGCCGTCACCGACTCCAAGCAGCCAAACCGGCGTGGCTCCAATCTGCCCCAGCAACCACCTCAAATCACAACATGACCAGCCTGAAGACAGAACACAGCTGGCGCCGGCTGTGATGTCCAAATCGGTGCCAGCTCCATCTGGGCAGCCGACGACTGCCTCGCAATTTTAGTGTTTTCTCTAATTTTTTCCAATTTTAATTGCTTGTAAAGACTTATTATGACCCTAATCTGTAATAGAACCTAAGGGATTACTTAGTTAGGGTTAGAATAGTATAAATAGAACTTTTAGTGATTTGAAAACACAATACACTTTACTTGAATTCAAATTTGAGAGAGAATCATGAGATGCCCTAGCCTCTTTGTTCATCTTGTTCAAGACCAAGCTTAAGGATTAGTCCTTCTTATGTATGAGTCTATAAAATCTTTTGGATAATCTAATGTTGTTTTCTTTGAATGGGTCGTAGTTGCTTTGCTCTTCTAAGATTTGTTTGAATTCCAATATTTGGGTGCCTATTTTCTCTATTCTATTTGTTCTTGTTTACCTTTGTTGCTTCAAGGATATTGGGGTGAGAATATAGTAGAACTATCTACTTTTCTTGAGGGTCTTTGAAGCTTAGTTCTTCAAGGGTTTGATAGAAGGTAGGTGGTTATTTCACTTTCTCCTTTTTGTCACAAGAATCTCTGTTTTTGGTCCCTTTGAGTTGAGCTGAACACATAGCCAACTAGAACACCCACAACACTAAGAAATGCCACACAAGATTCATATCATTAATTCATCAATTAGTAAACCTATATTCTCATATTCTGAGCTGTATCTAGCAACACATCATGACTGCCCAAGAGTCCAGGAAGTCAAGTGGCTTGACATGAACCCTTCAATAACAAACTACAGTGCAATTAACTCATTTTACCTTATAATATCTCATTCGATTTGGAGTACGAAATTAGTGCCAACTCCCTCCAGAATATATTAATTCTGGCCCAAATATAATAGTACCAAGAATCAACTACTCTAGATGTGTATCAATTGGGACTATTTCCAATACACTGTCGCCTTGGCCAAGGACTTCTCGAGCAGTAATTCCTACAAGTGGCCGTGAGATATGTCCCCCTACTATTAGGAGTGGTGAATCCTTTATTGACCCTCTCAACTACTTTCGTTCAACTCACAATGTACCCAATATATATCCCATAAGTGGCCCTCGATCTGGCTCCAAAGATTGGAATCAAAGCATATTGCAAAGCAAACAAAATGCTTTGAAAATCTAAAGTCTAAGGATACTTGAACGTTTACTATATTAAGATTATATCATTGGCACTAAATAGTTATCTATGTGATTATCTCATAGTTAGGTCATCAAATGAACTTGTTCCATTAACAAGCATCCACGTGTTAACTTTGAGTATCTCAATACTCACGGATATGAGAACCACCACCTAATCAAATCCGGAGTCTAACACATGCTAGTCTTCACGCATCAATGATGTCCTGTCTCATTAATACTACGACTAGGGAATGTTTACGAACTAACACTATACACTGTAATAGAAATCTCATATCATGATCTCTATTATGATTTTCTTAACACAGTGTTGTACTTGGGACTTTATCTAACAGTTATATTACATAAAAGCAAACAAAAGAAACTGTAACATAAATAATGCCTTTTATTAAAATGAAATGTGTCATATACAACATACAAGTTATTGCCTCTAGGGCATAACACTAATAACGGAGTGATTGAAGGTGTTTAGAAGTGATTTAGGCTTGAAGATGTGAAGTGTGTATTCTTTATGTTCTTAGTGTTTTTGGGAAAGTTTGAGAGGAGATGAATTTTGTGTGTGTTTGTGAGTGTGATGGCCAAATGGTTTAGTCTCGGGAGAGCTTTTGGTTATCCATGAATGAGAAAGAGAGTTTCAATTTTTTTTAAAATTCAAATTGAGAGAAAAGTGGAGTTGTTTGAGGTATAGGATTGGATAATGGTGTTTACTCTTGGAAGGTTTCTTGTCCTTTAATGGCATATGGCTAAACTAGCTATATTTCAGCCAAAGGATGGAGAGTTGTTTCAGAGTACGGCTGCCAAAAATAGCTATGGAATGGCAGAGGATTTTTTGATTTTATCAACTAGCTAAAGGAGTGTTTCAATGAAACAAAATCTAGAAATTTCATTTGAAGTTTGAACATGTTTGGATAGAGTGAAGATAGAAGCTTTTTGAGGTATGTTAATAGAGTCCTAAAACTCAAGGTTGGTGGAGAAGCTAAGATGTTCAGTTCATGGCTGTAGAATGGCCAAAATTTGTTGAAGCATGCTGAAGAATTTCGGCCTTAGTATGAAGAGGCAAAGCTAGACAAAAATTACTGGAATTGAAGCTCAGGAACACTTGAAATGGAAATGGTTTTGGTGCATAATTGTTTGGTCCACTTTGGAATGATTTTTCAGTTGGAATTTAAAGGTATTTGAAGGTGCATTAATGGTGGTTTTCCAGCCATCATTTTAAAGAAAAACAAAGAAAGTTCTAGTAGTTCATATGTTCTAATGGATGGCTTCAAGTCCATGTGTAATGTTGCTAGTTTGCTAGAAAAAAATTCTGGTTTGGCATTGTTTGTAAAGCTACGAAAATTTAAGAAATTCCAGCCTTCAACCTCACATAAGATAGTTGGTTTTCTTGCAAAAATTGGGTAGGAAAGCTTGTTGTAATTTTCAAAAATAGCCTGGAAGGAAATCTAGAAAATTTTTCAGATTTTTTACCAAGATAAGAACAAGAGAAAGGTGATGTTCTTAAAGAAATAGCTATGGTGTTTTGCTTGCAACCTCTACCTATTATCCCTCCTTATTTTCGGCCATTCCTATCCCACAAGAGTTGGGATTTTCAAAATTCCAAGCTAGAGAATTATCTCAGACGTTTTATGATTAAAAATGAATAAAAGAATCAAGAGTAGTTTAAATTTCAAAGATGTTAGGACAAGGCTAGCAAAATTAATGGAGACAAGAATTCTTCTAGAATTCTTTTTAGGACAACACCACATGGTTAAGGTATTACCATTGTGTCTTCCTTCAGACAACATTCCTATCTTTAAGGAATGTGAGGAAAACGAAAATTCAAACATGGATAAGATAAATATGAATAAAACTTAAGGGATTAGATTTGAACTCAAGACCTTAGAGATTAAATCACAAAGCTCTAACCACTTAACCACATTAATTCTTGTTCCTATTTTCTCAACTAATATTCTTCTTATCTAAACGTCAAGCTATCTTCCTATTTTGACATCAAGCAAAATTACCCTTTTATCCCTTCTAATCAACAAGCACAGATAAATCATATAATCTATAAAAAATAATTCTAAGGCACACAATGTCATTCAAAAGATATATTTTATGCATGATGACATGATATGCATCTCATCCCCCTTACTTTAGGTTAGGTTTTAGGTGGAGTTTCATATATTCCCCTCCTTAGAAGAATTTCGTCCTGAAATTTAGGCGTACCTTTCTCTCAAGTCAGGATATTTCTGTTTCATCCATTCTTTTGCTTCCCATGTGGCATCATGCGCTGACAAGTTGAACTTCAAATCAAAACCCATTATTATTGGAAATTTGCCCCAGGCTGTGATATAGACCTCAAGTCTTGATTAGAGGCGATACTTGGGAGTACTTTATGCAACTTTACTATTTCTCGTACATATGTCTTAGATAACATTTTCATAATGTCCCTTAAACTTATGGGGATAAAATGCACTGCCTTTGTTAGTTGATTAACCACTACCTAAATGGCATCCTTTTGGGTTTTTGACATGGCCAAGTCGGTGACAAATTCCATCGCTATCTCCTCCCATTTCTATTTTGGTATTGGCTATAGTTACAATAATCCAGTTAGCTTCTTGCATATTGTGATGCTGCTATAACACTTTCACCTTTGGTATCTGCTTATTTCAAAGAGTCTTGATGCTTCAATTTAAAATCTTAATCGACTCCTCTATGTAACTCAAATCAAGTTACAATAGTAAAGGCTCGTCGTTAAAACATATTTCGGATTAGGATCACACATCCTTAGCTAAGATATATAAAACACGTCTCGTAATATCCATAAAATGCCTGGTAAGTCCAATCTATAGACGACAGTTCCATCATTCTCTTCCTATCATTCATATAGCTCTTCTACCGACTCCAAATCATCTTCAGTCTTTCTCTTGTTACTTTTACCTTGTCGACTTCTCTTGAACACGAACTTCACCAAATTTGATAATCTGCCAATCTTCAGTTCATCCCTACTATAATGGTACTTGACACGTCTGGCTTTGCATCGCTTCTTTTAGGGCCATCCCAATAGAAGATCAGTAATTGCTGTTGCATACCTACTTTCATATGGCACGCGTTTTGTTCATTTATCAACAAAGCCCAGCATACATGCCCTAAACATGTCCTTCAGTATCTGAATAAGTCTTTCCAACTGGCTATCAATTTTGGAGGACATGCTATAGTATAGTACTTCCAAGTTGATCCCATTATCTCTAGGAACTTAGTCTAAAATCTTGTAGTGAACTTAGGATCCTACTTAGATATAATACTTGATGACATCCCATGCAGCCTCTACTTGGGCTAGAGCTATCTTAAAACCACCCTTGATTACCGCTCATTCCAAAAATAGAACCATACTTAACTAAACTTTCACATACCAAACATAATGTAAATTTACACCATTTACACTCTCTAATATCAATTTCGATTGTCTCATGTCCTTAAGGCATTTCAAATACATCAAGTGTTATCTGAAAAGGCACCGTAAAATTATCAAAGTAGGATTGAAATCCTAAGCATCAACTTTATAAGCATTAGAGCCTTTGTCAATCAATATGACATCACCACCTATCCTTGGTACCTATTCCCAATATTAGTTGTAATCTCTGCATATCTTCTTCTCAAATTCACACTGAATAATGTCATTATCTCAAGTCTAACTTAGGAGTAACCATATATATCTTTGATGACCAAACTATCCAATATTCTTTGGTCTATACATAGCTTTAAAATTTCAACCTTTTCTTATACCATTACTACTGGGTCTCACAGGCTACAACACCAAGCTAGATATCTTTAGTATTCCTTTAACAACGCTTTATAAAACTTTTCTCTTAGTATTTTACTCTACACTTCCTTCGCCTTACCTCTTATAAAATTTTATCATACCCATCTGATCCCCAAAGATGCATTTTTCTATCTCTATAACTAACTTAACTCCTTACTTCGACAATCAATCCTTATCTAATATGCTACAATAATCCTCAAAAGAAATCAAGTCAGAATCCTAATAAATTTTACTTCTTTAGCTAAAATTTCATATCACAAATCAAACCTATAGTTCCCTACTTCCTTGCATGATGAGGAATACCTAAACAATTAATAAGAAAATCTATAACTATTCATAGCTGACAAATTTGACTCTTATGGTCTAGCTTAACACTACTCCAATGAATAGAATACTACACAACATATATAGGCATTGCAGAATAAAGACTAAATAGCATATTCTTTCAAGAGAAATAAAGAATTAACCCAGCACCACGGCTGCATCCGATCTCATGTCCTCTCTGCTCAACCAAATTGGTCATCACCTATAGCCTTAACTTATTTCTTCCAATAACTACATTTCCTCAGCAGATTGAATTCAGTGGTAGGGTCTTAATCGGGCCTGTCCAACTATCACCTTAGAAGATCCCTTAGGTTCTATATTTTGCTCTTATTCATGCTCTTTTCTCACGTTTGGTTGCTACTGCTCTGCTAGCTCGTCTTCATGTGTTGAAGGTTTCCTAACATGACCAATTCTGCCTATTGTTGCAATCTTACGTCTAGGTGCCCTCTTTGATTATCATCGCCACAATTATAGGTCGACAAATGCATACATATGAATGCATAAATATAATGCAAAGATAACATACATAACTTTTGCTGACTTATTGAACATATGAAAGTATAACCATTTTTTTTCTTTTTGGAAGAAGTGAAATACTCAAAATCATTATTCAAAATAAATCATACTTTAACACAAAGAAACTGGATATCATAGCTGATACCTCTACAGGAATTAGATACTCATAGATAAGAAAGTAAATAAGGCCATGAACTCAATAAACAGATTTCCTAATAAACAAATTACATCACAAATCTACTAAGTCTTCTCATTGCTCTAGTCGTCACTGAAGTAGTCAGAAATAGATTCATCAAACCATCATTCTCTTCTCTTCTTGCAGTCTATTCCAAATCCAAACCTAAGTGTACAACCATTAGTTCTACTCTTCCTAGGACTCTCCTCCACCTTCTCTTTTCCCTTGTCCATCGCCCCTAAACTGACTCCCTAAGTGCTCTCTTATTCGGGTGAGTCTATCCTTCTGACTAGGTCCCTCACCACCAAACTACTCAGAGTCAAAGCTAAAAAGGGTAATGTCAAACTCTCCTATTCATGGAGTCTAAGGAGGCACAACTACCTCCTCCTTCTCCTCATCAGACTCTTTCATCCTCCCTTCTATTTTCTTATTAGAATCATCCATCTCTTATCCTCCCTCATCGTCAGTATCACTTAGTTCCTCACCTCCCTTACCATCAGCAACCCCCATCTCCTCTTCTCCATCACCACTTAGGTCAAGATCAGGAGCTTCTTCTTTAGCCTCGCTATCTGAGACTAAATTAACCATTGGTATGGGAGGGTCCACCGCCCGCACATCCTCAATTCCTCTCTCCTATTCGGGGAACTCTTGTGCAGTAACCTCCATCTCCATATTCTCTTCCTTACCATCGTTAGGCACATTAGGGTCAGAAACCTCAATCACAATCTCACTGTAATTGCTCTCTAACTCAAATCAATCTGACCCAAGTTCGGGTTCAGTGCCCGAAGAGGATAGGTCTACTACAGGAACTAGAGTAAGTGTTCTACCACACATAAAAGGCCAATCTCAAGTAGCAGGCGCGAATCGCCTAACCATCTTGCAAACAGAACATATATATTAGCACTAGAGATTATAAAGCTTAATGTAATAAATCCAAATATTGTTAATAGCTGCCTAAACCTAAGCTCTGATACTACTTGTAACACCCTGCTACCTACGTACCACAAAAAGGGCAGGGATGTCGCCCGTCCTTAGGACAAGGGATCTTTATAACTAGGTAATAGAAAACATAGAAGGAAATAACTTAATAATAGACTTATTACAATCCCAAAACAATACTTTTACAAGTCTTGGAACAAATAGATGGTAACCAAAATCTCTAACAAAAACATACATCATGATAAATATTCTAAGATCATGGCAGCATAAGTAAATCGACCTTCCAAGCAAGATCGACATGAAGACATAATATAAAAGATGGGTGAAATATTTCCTAGTAATTCGTGTGTGTGCTCATGGTATTTTAGGAAAAACAGTTCATGTATGCAGGTTTTGAACAAGTCATAATAAAAAGTCTGCTTGCCCAGAAATTTATCTATGAACATTGAGTGGTGTTTTATAGCATTTGTAAAGTAAAATGATCAATTTGAAAAGAAATAATCACTTTAATAAAGTTAACTATGAAGTCATGCATTATGAATGAACATGGCACCACACTTTGTGCACCATGTCAAGAGAATGATAAGGATGCCACACTTTGTGCTTATTAATACAAGGTGGGTGTATGGCCTACCGGGTGAGATACTCCTCCAACTTTATACCCAAACATACTGAGTGTTCACTCCAAAAATAAACAGTCCACCTAAACTGTACTACTAGCTCAAATCGGCCTAACCAACAAGAACTATCGCCTTATCTAGGTAGGTTTCACCCCTCAAAGGTGGCCTCCTACTGAGAGACTTACCCAAGCATTGAAAGACTAGTCCTAGTAGTCTACCTTTATTGAATACTCAATGTTATGCTTCTTCCACTTGAAAAATGTAAAATCAATGAAGAGCTTTCTTTGAAGTAGCAGTTATGGTTTTCAAACAACTTTAGGTAAAATATTGTTTAAGAAAAATTTATTGTTTTGCTCAGAAAATTGTTTGCTTGACAAAAATTATTTTATTTTAGAAGAAGGAATATATTGTCCATAATTGCATCTCAAGGTACATCTTCCATGCCAATCAGTGCACTTGACTTGCAGAAAAGCATTTGTTCACAAACATCCTTATGCAAGGACTTACCTGATCTCTTGTTTTTCCATGATAGAATAGCCTTCCAAGATAGTTCAAGGCATCCTAACCCCGCCTGGGGTAAATACAGGGTATATGTCCCAATATCCAGGCAATACTTACTTTAAATAAATAATTCATAGCCTAGCATGCATAAGCTCGACTAGATACAACAACATCTAGTTAAGACAACAATGCCTTGAGCTTAACACTAGTTGATAAGGTATTTTATAGAATAAGATTAATTTGATAAGTTAAAATAAATAGGTTTCATAACTAATAAAGAAATATTAAATTGTAATATTAACTATTTATTAACAGATAATAAATAATGAGTAATATTAACAAATAAAATTGGCAATAAATAATGAGTACTATTAATAATAAAGCCTAAATAATATTGGTAATAAATAATAAATAATATTATTACAAATAATAAGTAATATTATTAATTGATTATAAATAATAAATAACAAATAAAATTAATAATAAACAAATTATACTCATATAAATAATATTGAAGAGTGTAAACAAAATTTTTAGTAAGGCTAACTAATAATGATATAAATATAAAAGACATTTGATCTTAATTCTAATATATTATTATTTATATCTAATAATGTTTAATAAAAACATTCTTTTTATTTATCTAATAAAATACCAATATTTTAAATAATTATTAGTTTTGAAAATATTTGTGTTCACCAAAATTAGTCAATTAAATTAAACAATAATATTAATTATATTAATAATAATAATGATAGTAAGAATAATACTAAAAAATAATAAAAGTAGTTTTTATAATAATTTTTAATGACTATAGTGAAATATCAGAGAAAATTTATATACATATTCATACATACGTGGATCCAACAAATAACTTGTTGATTTATCCAAAAATGGGTTTATATTAACAAACATCACAACAAGGGTGATCTTCTACTAGCCATAATATTATTTATGGATTTATTGAAAAATATAACATCATGAAGGCATAATCAACAATGATGGTTTAATGTCTATCGTACATCAAGCATCCATAAAACTCCTAATCGTAATGAACATACAATGATCTTAAAGCATAATCCATACTTCTAGAATCACAACATTTATTTAATGCTTCAGGTCTTAAATCTATTCCCTTCGCCCACGTACATATCTCCAACCCTGTATGATTCTATCAACCTATCAAATCCCTCATCTAAGAGTCTTGATTTTGAAAATTTAATAAGGAGATCGAGAAAGAAATACTTGATTTGATGAACGTTTGATGGAGAATGCACCTTGCTCAGTAGAGATCCTTCAGTGCTAGATGGCTTTTAGTGATCCGGAAATAGTCCATGGTTGTTCATCAACATTTCGGCGAACAGAGAGGGAGAGAGTGAGAGAAGAATGAATGAGACCAGAAAAGGACAATAGAAGTTGAATAAAAAAGAAGAACAAGAAGGGTTGTTCTTATTTTACATTTTTGGTGTTCTTTAAATCTTCAACAAAAGAGGGTGGTTTGATCTAAGGTTCAACTTTGTGCGTTTTGGTATTATAAAATGCACCAGTGAAGAATATAGGTTGAATACTAATGGTTTAGAGTGTTTGGGAGTGATTGAAGGTGTTGAGAGGTGATTTAGGCTTGAAGATATGATGTGTATGTTCTTGGTGTTCTTAGTGTTTTTCAGAGAGTTTGAGAGGAGATGAATTTCATGTGTGTTTGTGAGTGTGATGGCCGACTAGGGAGAGCTTTTGGTTATCCAAGAATGTGAGAGAGAGTTTTAGATTATTTTTTTTTTTAAAAATTCAAATTGTGAGAAAAGTAGAGTTGTTTGAGGTATAGGATTGGATAATAGTGTTTGCTCTTGGAAGGTTTCTCGTCCTTCAATGGTGTATGGCTAAACTAGCTATATTTCAACCAAAGGATGGAAAGTTGTTTCAGACTAAGGCTGACCAAAAATAGATATGGAATGGTAGAAGATTTTTTGGTTTAATCAACTAGCTAAAGGAGTGTTTTAATGAAACAAAATTTGGAATTTTAATTTGAAGTTTGAACAAGTTTGGATAGAGTGAAGATAGGAGCTTTTTGAGGTTTGATAATGGAGTCCTATTACTAAAGGATTGTGGAGAAACCAAGATGTTTAGTTCATGGTTGTATAAGGGCCGAAATTTGGTGAAGCTTGCTGAAGAATTTCGTTCTTAGTAGGAAGAGCCAAAGCTGGACAAAAATTTCTAGAATTGAAGTTCAAGAACACTTGAAATGGAAATAGTTTTGGTGCAGATTTTTTTGGTCCACTTCGGAACAATTTTTCAGCTGGAATTTAAGGGTGGTTGAAGGTCCATTAATGGTGGTTTTCCAGCCATCATTTTGAAGAAAATCAAAGCAAGTTCCAGCTGTTCATATGTTCTAACGGATGGCTTCAAGTTCATCTGCAATGTTTCTAGTTTGCTGGAAAAAAAAAATTGGTTTAGCATTGTTTATCAAGCTACAAAAATTCAAGGAATTCTAGCCTTCATCCTCACACAAGATGGTTGGCTTTCTTGCAAGAATTGGGTTGGAAAGCTTACTGCAATTTTTGAAAACAGCCTTGAATGAAATCTGGAAAATTTTCCAAATTTTTGACCAAGACAAAAACAAGAGGAAGATGATGTTCTTGAAGAAATAGCTTTGGCGTTTTGCTTGCAACCTCTACCTATTATCCCTCCTCATTTTCGACCACTCCAATCCCACAAGAGCTGGGATTTTTGAAATTCTAAGCTAAAGAGTTATCTTAGAACTTTTATGATTAAAAATGAATAAAAGAATCAAGAGTAGTTTAAATTTCAAAGATGTTAGGATAAGGCTCGCAAAATTAATGGAGACAAAAATTCTTCTAGAATTCTTTTTAGGACAAGATCACATGGTTAAGATATTACCATTATGTCTTCTTTAAGACAACATTCCTATCTTTAAGGAATGTGAGGACAATAAAAATTCAAACATGGCTAAGATAAATATGAATAAAACTTCAGGGATGGGATATGAACTCAAGACCTTAAAGATGAAATCGCAAAGCTCTAACCACTTAACTATATTAATTCTTGTTCTTATTTTCTCAACCAATATTCTTCTTATCTAAACCTCAAGCTATCTTCCTATTTTAACCTTAAGCACAATTGTCCTTTTACCCCTTCTACTCAACAAGCACAGATAAATCATATAACCTATAAACCACAATTCTAAGGCACACAAAGTCATTCAAACGATATATTTTATGAATGATGACATGATATGCATCCAATCCCCCTTACTCTTGGGTAGGTTTTAGGTGGGGTTTCACAAGCTATGCCTTTGACCTACAGGTGAAATGACTAAAATACCCCTCTATGCATCTCCATGCATTTAGAAAGGAAATAGTGTACTAACACCTCTCTAAAAAACATCTTCCATCCTTAGGCCTCTAGTCCAATGATCCATGATTTTTTGGAATATTTTCACTTTCCAAGGGAGCTACCCTATATCCAAGTCATGTTCCCCAGGGTCCTAGATAATTAGATTATTCGAATAACCACAAGGGACGATATAATGTAGATACTATCTTGTACAAGTCTGTCTTGACTAACTAGTAACATATACCTAACATATAAGTATATTAGTCCTTCTAAAGAACTTTAACTATAGCATATCAGAGTATACACTTTCAGCTTCGTCAGACCACCAACTTATACTCATGCTGAAGAGTAAAAGTATACACTATAGCAGTAGTAGTCTAGGTTTCTATCACATAGTATTTTTTGAAATCACCACTACAGGTCCTGTTTTACATAATCGAAGTACACTTGTGTTATGAAATGTGAAGACTACTTATTGAGTAAACGTAAGTCATTCCTTATTTAAAATTCATAATACAATAACCTTGACATGATGAGATTTCCATTCTCCTCATTTGATTATGAACAACAGTTTACGTGTTAAGTATCCTATGGTCCATACCTTACTGTGAAAGACCTCCATTCATATGAACCATTTACTTAAACATAATAGGTCTTTTCCAATAAATTTTTTCACAAATATAAAGAAGATTTTTCAAACAAAATCTGAGAAAAATACTTTTATTAATACAAGCCAAAATTCATGAAAAACCTAGTCTAAGAGGGCATACATTCCAATAGGCCTATCATAGATTAGCCTCTGAATCCAATTAGGATTTATATGTCCCAATCTTAGATGCCACAAATATAAGTCATTTGATATGAACTTTCTCTTTTTATTATCAAGTTCAGTTTGAATATTGTTTACTTGATTTTTAATAGGATATATATAAAAGAGATTTCCATACATATTTCTTGTGTAAATTAAATTACCATCTCTACTAGTGGAAAGAAATAGAATATCCTTGATTCATCAATTTGGAAACCAAAATTAAATTCTGTTTAAAACAGGAAACATATAAAATATCTTTTAAAATTAACTTCCTATTACAATAAAAAAATAAGCTCAAGATCTCCTACTGCTTCAGCCCATATTCATGCTCCATTGCCTACTTAAAGTGCATGCTTACCTTTGCTGAGTCTTCTTATCCTTCTGAACTCCTACAAAGAGTTATGGACATGGTCAGTAGCCCCAGAATCAACTATCTAGGATGATGTTGATCCTGACATCAAAATAGACTCTAGCTATAGAGCAATACTTGAAGTAGAGTTGGCTAAGAAGTCCTGACAATCTTTCTTCCAATGCCACTTCTTGCCATACTCAAAGTATTTGCCTTTGGGCTTCCCATTGGACTTAGCCTGACCAGATACTTTAGCCTAGGCCCCTGCGTTGTTATAGACCTTCTTCTTCTTGAATTTTTCTTAGGCTTTACCTTAATTTCAGAAGAAGAAGTAAAACGAGAGACCAAAACCTTTGACTTGGGCTTCATGATCTTCTTTGCTGCCTGGAGCTCTTTTATAAGCTCTGTGAGACTCATATCCAACTTGTTCATGTTGTAGTTCAACTTGAACTGAGAATAAGAATAAAGCAAAGTTTCAAGAACCATGTCAATTTAGTTCTCAGGATCTATCGTTGCGCCTAGGATCTCGACCTCCTTAAAGTAGGCAATCATCTTGAGCAGATGCGCCTAGTATTCATAATTGCCCTAAGAGCTTCTTGTGTTGTAGTCTAGCTCTTGTCAGCAAACATGGTATGCAACGACAAATCCATGTCGTACACAGTGGACGTGTGCTCATGCTTAGATTGGAGCACACTGGACATGGAAGCCAACATATAGTAGTTAGCCATCTCATCAGCTTTCTTCTATAACTTCTAGGCCTCTTACTCCTAATCAGTGGATTCTTCTCCAGTCTTAGGACAGAGATCCATAAGAACATACTTTTACTCATCGACAGTGAGTACTATGTTCGGGTTTCTCTTCCAGTCTACATAATTTGGTCCTGTCAACTTATTCTCTTTGAGAATGAATGACAATAGACTGAAACTAGACATTTTCAAAATATTACAAAAAAAAACAAAACATTCATTTAGTTTGGAAGAAATAAAAATGCACATTCTTTATATTATTTCTTTGATAATAGATAAATCTTAAAACCATTATCAATAATACAAATAATTTGGCTCTTAGAAAAACTAATAGAGCTTCGTAGAAAGATTAATATCATTTTAAGTTAAGTGTATAATCATCACGAATCAAAACTTCCTAAATAGGTAATGGTCTAGAAAAAGTTCCACTGCTAGGATGGCTACTGATTCACACCACCTATGGGCAATCTAGTGCTAAAAACCTCCAATGTAGGTTTATCAATCCTAGCAAATACCCTAACCTTTTAATTTTACTCTTCCATTAGTTCTAGATACTTGTGAATATCCATCCTATAGGCGGTCATGCTCAAAATGACATGAGGAAATCGATTATCTCTAATGAGAGTTGTGATGGAAGCCATGGTGTCATTGGAGTCCCTCTCCCACTTAATCTTTTATTGAAAATAGAGTTTTAGGCCAAAATTTTTTTTCTATAGTCTTATGGTTTCGTTAACTTTAGTAAAAAATTAAATTCAATATTATTCTCTATGTCAAGAATTAAATCATTTGCGAGAATAAACTATGAATTTATTTCACTATTCTAAGTTAATAACCAAGTAAAACTTTATTAAATAACCTTAAATTCAATATTATCCTCTATGTCAAGGTTTAAACCCTCTAATAGAATAAACCATGAACTCTTTTATCTTTAAAGTTTCTTAGATTAAAACATTTTAACAAACACTATTCTATCTACTAAGACTTTGGTCTTACAAGAACTTGCGCATTTGATCTCAAAAGTAAAATAAGCATGATAACAAAAGTAAACATTTTTATGCTCAAACTATTCATTTATTCCTAAGTGACCAAATAGGATTAAACATAATGAATTAAAAGTTAATGATCTAGTTGAATCCTAAGGTGGCTCCATCCTTTACTACTCATTTTCATGCAAATTATCCATCTATAGAAAAATAAAACTATTGTAGAAAATTAACCTCATACAATGGTTTCAAAACATGATTACATCAATAAAAAATTAAGGTACAAAACTTCAGCAGTGCTTTTCCTTTTCTGGGTCAAAATGCGCCCATCTGCCTCTGGGTAGAGTGGACCTAGTGCCTGGTCCATTGGGTCCTCTTGGTGCCAGGTATACGCTGTTTCTCCAAAACCTTCGGCTGGGTAGAGTGGACCTGGCACCTGGTCTGATCGGCCTTCCTGGTATTGGTTCCATTCTGGGGTTCGTCGATTTCCAGAAAAATCTTACTTTTTAGCCATTTTCGCCCGTCAACAATTCCTACAATCACGTTCTTCAATCTCCAAAATTTATAGGTTCAAAGAAATGTAAAACCAAGCATAAAAACATGCCTTTACAAGCACCTGTGCCTCTAACCATAAGGCATACAATGAATTTACTTAAAACCAAAAAAATGATGGGAAAACCATTAGAATACAAGATCATATGCCTCAACCATGAAGTGTACATAATGTCTAGAAACCAATGTATGTAGGATCACATGAAATCACAAAAGATTCATTTTTATTAGTAAAAGAACCACCTTTTCTAAGTTTTAACCCTAGTACATTCTTCTAGATGAAAACCTATCTTTGATACCACATGAAGTATCAAAACAAAAAATATCAAAGAAAGCACAGTAAGAAATTTTTCAATTTTTTGAGCCATATCTAGGAGAGAGTACTTACTTTTCCTAATTGGTTGTAGATGAACCAACATAAGGACGGGTTGCACTAGTACTTTTTACGTGGGAGGGGTAGAGGGAGGCGCCTGTTGTTCAACTGGTACTCCGGCCAATCTTCTACTCCTACGCATCAAGCATCCCAAGCTTTCTCTCTTCGTCTGTCGGAGTATGACTTTACCTTGCTCCTAGGTTAGCTTGGTGAAAGCTCCTTCTTTGGATAATTAATATACTCTTCAAGAGAGAAAGAAGAGAAGAACGTGGAACAGAGAGATGAGGAAGAGATGACACACCAGAGAGAAAAGGAAAAATTAATGTCGTAAAAAATCTTTTCCTTCTTTTCCCTTCTTATTTTCGGCTAGCCTTTAGGCTTCCTCAAGCCTTAATGGCTTGGTGCTGTGCTTATAAATCAGTCCAAGACTGGCCCAATCCTCTTTTTTAATTAATTATCTTTTTTGGCATTCATTAAATACCCAAGACTAATTAATCGATTCTAATTGGACTCTTAATATATGTCAACATATATCATCTCAATTAATTAATTTATTCCAGTCTAATTCTCTTAATTAATTAATTATCTTTTCTAGGCTTCATTAAAACCTAAGACTCCTTAATTAATTCTAATTGGACACTTAGAATAAATTTTATTTTCTTCCATATATTTATCCACTAATCCTAGATTGTGTCTAAACAATACCAAGGTAACTTGAGTTACTCCGAGGACCAAGAGACATATTATTCATGGCTACTAAAATAACCAAAATACTATTACTATTAAATAGTTGCATTTTATCGTTTAAAATATTTTTATTTATCACTATACAGAAATAGTGACCTCAAAAATAATATTGCTAAAGCAATGTCTCCTACCTATAGCTGAATTGACAGAAATACCCCTCTATGTAATACCCATCAATGAGATAGGATAAATGTTCTAATACCCATCTGAAAGACATCTACCATCCTTAGATCTCTAGTCCGATAATCTATGACTCACTTGAATGTACTTATTTATCATTGGAAGCTACCCAAAATCACAAATTCTAGAGTCACATTCTCAGGGCCCTGGATCATTAGATTATCCCGAATAATCACAAGGGGGTGATTTAACTTCACTAAGTGAAGCATAGAAACTCTATTATGTCTTAACTAACTAGAGTAATACGCCCAACGAACAAGGATATTAATCTAACAAAAGAAATCTCACCTAACATACATCAAAGTATAAAACCTTGGCTTCGCCAGACCTCTAACTCATACTCAAGTATAAAGGTATCCGTCCACGCTATAGCAGCAATAGTCTGGTCTTTATAATTGTAGTACTTTAAAAAAGACCACTATTACAGGTCAAGTTCTACGTATTTGAAATATTCTTATGCCAATGATGTGAGTGAACTACTCACTGATTTAAGGTAAAATATTCCTTTTTAGAACTCATGGCATAATAGTCTTACCTTGATGAAATGCCTAGTTCCATCAAAAGACTAAGAACTCAATTTGTGTGAGAAGAACTCATAGTCTATAGCTTACTGTGAAGAATGACCCAGCACATAGACCATTACTTGTCACACTTGGAACTTAAATGTGCAATAATATAAGAAACATAATAAATTGAATGAATAAACATATTATTGCAATATATTTACACAAAATACATAGTCTTTGAGGATATACTTTCGAATAATTGGTATATTACTATTACTATAGGAAGAAAGAACATAGGGAAAAGGTCTGTTAATTTATGATGTCACACAGAAGATGGTTCAAATATTGAGATCCTATGCATATCAACGATGGCTGCTCAATACAACCCTAGAATAATCAAGAAAACCCTACCCTACTATCAATCCCGACTAAATGAGGGGACACTGTTGGGAATCATGGAGAAAACAACTCGAAGTCACAAATGAAGGCTGAAAGTGTTAACTTTAAATCATGAAGACTTTGGAACAAATCCAGCTATGGTGGAAGGTACACTCTCTATTCAAGGTTATGCTGTGAATATGTTAAGTGACTCTGGTTCTACACATGTTTTGAATAAATAAAGTATGTACATATGTTTTAGGTTGAGAAGTGTTAGAAGTATCCTATAGCTTGTTAGTGAGTACCCTTTTGCAGAAAGATAGTAGAGACTGGCAGGTACGTACTAGGATCTGAAATCAAAATGGGAAAAGAAAGTCTATTGGGAGACTTTATCCTTATGCCTCTTAAGGATTGCGCTTTTGTTCTAGGTATGGATTAATTATCAAAACATTATGCCAAGATTTATTTTCAAAGCAAAGTTGTACAATTTGTTAGTCACAGGCGGAACGTATTAGAATTTAAGGGAAATTGGGTCAAAAAGTTAAAGTATCTTGTGAAACCCCACCTAAAGCCAACCTTAGAATAGGGGGTTGGGATGCATATCATATTATTCTTCATAAAAATATAGTTTTTGAATGATTTTATGTGCATTAGAATTATGATTTATGGGTTAGATGGCTTATCTATTCTTATTGAGTAGGAATGGTAAAAAGGTAATTTCGCTTGAGGTTGAAATAGGAAGATGGCTTGAGGTTTAGATAAGAAGAATATTTGGGTGAGAAAATAAGCACAAGTGTTAGTATGGTTAAGTGGTTAGAGTTTTGTGAATTAATCTCTAAGGTCATGAGTTTAAATCCCATCACTTAAGTTTTATTCATGATTATCTTAGTTATGCTTGAATTTTTGTTTTTCTTACATTCCTTAAAGATAGGAATATTATCTTAGGAGAGACATGAAGAGAATGTCATGATCATATAATCATGTCCTAAAAAGAATTCTAGAGGAATTCTTGTCCTTTTTATTATCCTTAACTTTGTCCTAACATCTTCATAGTTTAAATAAACTAAAATGTATTACATCTCTTCTTCTAATTCCAAAAAAAAAAAAAATCTGTGATAATTCTTTAGCCTTGAATTTTGAAAATCAGTCTTGAAGGATAGAGGATTGGCCAAAAGTAGGAGAGAAGTTATGATGGGTTCCCAAGAGAAATAAATCACCATGGTAGAACCTTCAATCCTACCTTTATGTTGTCCATGGTTTTAATGAAGAAAAATCTGGAAATTTTCTAGAATTCTTGATAGTCCAGCGTTCAAAAAATTCAGCCAGTAATCCTAACCATTTGCTACCAGAAAAATAGTCATTTCATGTGGCTTGTAGACAAAAAATTCTGTGCAAAATTTCGGACTGCACAAACTACACAAACTAGAAAAATTTCCTACACAATTCGCTGCATTCTAAGTTGGAATTGAAGCTCTCTTTTGTCATCAATTCAGCTGAAGCACCCTATATTTTTCTCCAGAAAAAAAGCTGGAAAACCACCCTTAAAAGACTCTCAAACACCCCAGAAAACCAGCTGCAAATCAGGCTAAAGAAATGCAGATATTTTGCACCAAAAAAACCTATACCATTTGAAACTTTTGAGCATTGAAACCAGAAATTTTTCCAGTTTTGTCTCCCTATGCTTGGGCCAAAAAAGACCTTCAAACCTCTGCAAATTGAACCTTGTTCAGCCATGGACTAAACACTATTAAACCCCACATTTACCTTTAGTACTTGCACTCCATAATCACACCTCAAAAACTCCTAAGATCACTCTATCCAAAACTCGTTTGAACTTCAAAAGAATTCCAGAATTTTGCTCCATGAAAACACTCTTGAATCAAGTAAATAAACTAGAATTTTCTCAGCCATTAGAGACTAAATTTAGGCCAGTAGTAAAGCCTGAATGGCCTTTATTCATTGCTCTAAACCTGACCAGTTCAGCCGGCAGCATTGAAGAGTAAAGAAACCTCCCTAAATTAATCACCATTAGCTAATCTCCTACCTCAAACAACTCCTCATTTTCCCCATTTAAATTACAAAAAAAATCTGACCACTCTCTCTCCTTCTTGCTAAGGACCAAAACTCCTAATTGCTCTAGACATTCGGCCAATAGCATTCTAGAAAATCGTGCAAGCCTTTTCTCTCAAATTCTCTTAAACACACACTACACTTCTTCAAGCCTAAACCTACCCTAAACACCTCCAATCACTCTCAAATACTCTAGATCACTTCTACTTAATCCATAGATTTCATTTCTGGTATTTATAACACAAAAATATGCAAACAAGAATTTTCAAGCGGATCAAAATCAGTTTTTTTCCTGAAGGTCTCAAGAACATCATCAAGGTAAATCAAGAACAACCTTCTTGTTCATCCTCTTCCATTCAATTTTCAATATACTATTCTAATGCTCTCTCTCTCTCTCTCTCTCTCTCTCTCTCTCTCTCTCTCTCTCTCGGCTAAAATGGTTGATCAACCATCAACCATGGCTGTTTTTTTTCCTTGGACGACTAAAGGCTCTCAATCGCGTGGACCTTCTTTAGCCTTCATCGAGCAATTGTCTATCAAGTATTTTTTCCTTAAATCCTCCTTTTTATTTCTGAATTCTTGTCCCTTAGATGTTGATAGGAAGGTTGAATATGAATGGGGGATTGAGTGTATGTAAATGGATGAAGATGATGGGGCTAGGACATGAGGATTAATGTATATGACTGAGCTATATCGAAATTTCTTTTGAATCTATGTATGTTCATCATGCTTAAGGATATTTATGGATGTTTGAATCATGTTAGATATTATGACACGAAAGGTGATTAGGCTCTTATGTTCTTATTTTCCATTGAAGCCATGAATAATGATATGCCTAGAAGGAAATTAGCCTTGTGATAGTATGTGATAATTCAAGCATATGTTCATGAATGGATTAGTTTATTATTTGATGTTGGAGAATGTGTTCATGAATCTTTTTTAGCAATAGGAAAATCACAGTGAAAGATTATTTTCTTGTTAATTCTAGGTTATTTTTATTAACAAATTTTATTACTTTAATTAGAATTACTACTATATTTTTCTCTATAAAATTCGAAACTCTAGGAAGATTTGGATTGGAATATTAATTTAAATATTAATATTTTATTAATCAAATAAATAAAATATTTTATTAAAAATAATATATATAATAAATAAATCTTTTATATAAATAATAGTAATAAATAAAATATTAGAATCAATTAATAACCTTGTAGACCCTAGTTAAAACTTTTACCTATATTCCTAAATATTATTTATTTTAAAATTTATTTGTTATTCATTAATTAAAAATTTAATAAAATTCATTTATTATTAATTTTATTATTTATTACTAATTATTTATTATATATTAATTATTAATTAAAAATTAAGTATAATTTATCATTTATTTACTTATAATAAGACTATTTAAATATTACCATTTGCCAATATTATTTAGGACTTAGTATTATTCAATATTTAACACTAGTTCATCTATTAGTAATAATACTCAAATTTTATTATTTAAAACTATAACTTGTTAGTAATTACTTTAGAATCCCTAGTTATTTTAACTTATCAAGCAAGAATTATTTTATAAAATACTTTATCATCTAGCCTTAAAACTTAGGATATTAAAGTCATGGTTAGTTATGGTTGTAACTAGTTGAGCTAGGAATTATTGATGTAAGGCAGATATAGTTCGAACGTAACCTTATGGCTTGTGTTTATCCCAGGCGGGGTTAGGTTGACCTTCAAAGATCTTTGAATCCCAATAGAGCAAAGGATCAGGTAAGCTCCTACATGGAGTCATTTGAAGACCAAAATTATTGTGGCAAGCCAAATTCAATGTGTATGATCATTCATTTGTAAAGGCAATTAAGGACTGTTTTCCTTTTTTATTTCAGTCAAGTAAATCATTTAAAAATTAAACAAGTAATTTTACACAAAACCCTAAAATCTTTCTAAAACCTAACTTTGGCAAGAGTTTTAGAAACCCTTAATTGCTATTTCCAAGTAAATCATTGTATGATCAATTTTCTCCCAAGTGGGACAAGCAACGTTGAGTACTTAATAAGGGTAGACTACTTGGACTAGTCTTTAAAGGGTTAGGGTAAGCCTCTCAGTAGGTAGCCACCTCTGAGGGGTGAGTCCTTCCTAAATAGGATGCCAGTCCGGTAGGTCATACCAGTCTAAACTAGCAAGTTTCAGTCAAGTGGACTGTGTGTTTTCGGAGTGGACAAATGATATGTTTGGGTGTAGAGATGAAGGAGTATCTCACCCGGTAGGACATACACCTACCTTATGTGAGCATGCTCAACGTGTGGTATTCTGACCGGCAGCATGATAAACGTGTCGCATTCTGACCGTTATATTGTTATAGGGCCTAACGTGTGGTGCTATGGCTACCTCTTTGGGTGGTTGTATTTATTGTGCACATGTATGTTTGGAAAGCAAAACACCATTCTTCATTGTTAACATTTATTTAATGCTTGCTAGCACTTTCTCTTATGAAATTTTTACAACTTGCATATATTAACTGTTTTACCTGAAACATTCAAAGCACACATGTGCTTACTAAGATTTTTATCTCATCACTATTTATACCATGTTTTCAAGTCGATCCTGCCATGAAGGTCATTAGTTAGATTGTTGCCTATGAATTTGAAGACTCTCCATTATTTATATTATGTAATTCTTTCGAGAGATTGTAGCAGATAATTATTTTTTCTTTATTTTAATCATGTATTATTGGGTTGTAATAAGTTTAATTTTGAAGTATTTATTTTATTTTATTTTATGTGACCTTGTTATAAAGACCCCTTATCCTATACATGGGGCGACATCCCCAGCCCTAATGGGCCTTGGTAGTAGGGTGTTATATACCTGATATTAGGAGCTAAAGCTGAAAAGCTTCTCAAGAATGGTTGTTAAGGATATCTTTTTTACTTCATCAACAAGCTCAAGGATCAATTGGAGAAATAGTTGGAGCAAGGATATATACAGCCTAGCATTTAACCATTGGTAGCTCGGGTATTATCTATAAAGAAGAAGGTAAGAATTCTGAGATTGTACATAGACTATAAGGGCTGAATGATTTGACTAATAAGAATAAATATCTACTTCCACTGATTGATGAACTATTTGATCAATTGAGATAATCTAGTTACTTTCTAAACTATACTTGAAACAAGGATATTATCAAGTGAAAATTTGAAAGAAGAAAGTCCCTAAAACTGCAGTCAACATAAGGTATGACCGTGTGAAGCATTTGAGGTTAGATTTGGAGAAATTGAGAGAGTATAGTCTTTTGTTAAGTTAGTAAATGAGAGTTTTGGTTGGACACAATTTCATTTTTGGGACATATGGTAACTAAGGATGGAATTAAGATGGATTATCATTAATTGGAAATAGCCTGAAAATGTTATTGAGATCTAAAATTTCTTGGGATTAGCTGATACTATCAACATTTCATCAAAGAATTCTCGATCCTTACTTTATCGATGACCCAGCTACTATAGAAGGATACCTGTTCTTATGGAATGAAAGGTGTGAGAAGACCTTTTAAAAGCTTAAGAGCAGATTATTGATAGCACCTATGCTAAGTTTATCGGAGGAAGAGAACCCTTCTATACTCTGTATACATACGCATCAAAAGAAGGGTTTATGCTGATGCTAGAAAATAAGGCTATAGCGTATGTTTCACAAAAACTTAAGTTGCACAAGGTTAATTACCCTACATATAACCTGGAGTTCACCACAATTGTATTTACCTTGAAGAAATGGCAATTGTACTTGTACGAGATAGATTATGACATATTTGTTAGAAGTTATGCCCTCCAAACTATGCATCTAATGTAAATTCAATGAATAAATAAAGTTTTATTCTGTATTCCTTTTCTTTAATTTGTCATGCACGATTTATGTTGAAAAAGACTTATTATGTTTAAATAAATGATCCATGTGAATGGAGGTCTTTCACAGTAAGGTATGGAATAGATTACTTAACACATAAACTACTGTTCTCAACCGGTTAATGAGAATAAAAATCTTATTAGGACAAAAGTTATTATACTATGAATTCCATGTGGGTAATGGCATATCTTTAGCTAGTGAGTAGTTCTCTCTCTCCATGGTATAAGCGTATTTAGAATACATAGAATTAGACCCGTAGTTGTGGTTTCTAAAAGTACTAAAACGGAAGAAACATTGACTACTATAGCTACAATGTGGACTAGTATCCTACGACTTGATTATAGGTTGATGGTCTGACGAAGTTAGGAACATATACTTTGATATACTATGGGTGAGTGATAGGGCTTAAATTAGTCATATTTTTCCTAGTTATTTGAGGCTCTTTTGTGATATATTTTGTTCAATAACAAGTCATATTCCTTCATATTTGAGATTTTACAATTGGAAAGGTATTTTGTTCATTATTTCAGATTTTAGGGGTAAAACGAAGCAAAAACGTCTCAAAACAGAACTAAGGAGGCGCCGGCCAGGACAAAGCAACTGGCGCCAGCCATATACTGATGACACAAACTTCGAGGTGACAAAAAATTATTGGAACAGAACCAAGCCGATACTAGTTCCAGAAGCCAAGGTAGTGCCGGCTGCACTCTGGACAACATAGTGTTGAAATCAAGAAAAAATCGGCGAACGACTAGACAAATAGAGCACAACCGGTGCTTGCTTCGGCAGCCAAGGTAGCGCTAGCTGTGCTATGAGAAAAAGACGGGATTTTGATTTTTCTACGCCATTTTTGGTAATCTGTGGAATTTTAGTACTTTCTTACTTCTACTCGGCCAAAAACATTACACTAACGAGTTTAGGCACTTCCTAAGCCTATAAATAGATGGAAAACACAAGAGAAAATGGGAGAATTCATTGATTATTACAGAAAATTAATCAAGTCAAAGGATGAATTCTTTCATTCAAGAAGGATTGTACAAGAAGGTCATCAAAGGAAGAAGAAGGAGGCTTGTGTATAAGTTCTTTCTTTTACTTTGTTTTCTTTTTCTTTACAATGATATGTTAATTGTTTCAGTGTAATTCGACATTGTTTAGATATTCATGATATTTAGAGTTATTTGATCTTTTGATTAATTGAATGTTTTTCTTGGTATTTAATTACTTGTGCATATTACGGGATTAATTTTTTAGTTCTTCCCATTAATTCGCTGAGACCAAAGGGGTTGATGGTGGTTTCAATTTATTAATTTCATATTTGTTGTCTATTAACTCGCCGAGACCAAGGGGGTTTATTGATGAGGACATGGTAATTAAAAGTTAATTGATGTTTACCGAGACCAAGGATTCATTGATTAATTTCATGTTTTAAATTCACCGAGACCAGGGGAATTTAATTAAGGATTGTGTTTAATACATCTTTTGGATTAGTTAGTTGAGATGAGACCAAGTGATTCTAATTTATCGAGAAGGTAGTGATTTCATAGATTGGGAAAGAAGTGAGTCTACTTTCGTCCTTCATGATGCCAAGAGAATAATTAGTTATGATAATGATTAAGTCCTTTAAAATCATGTTTGTCAAAATAATGGCTTGAGTTACATAATTCTCCATCCTTGACATGTATATATTCTTTTATTTTTATTTTATTTTTCTTTTTATTGCATTTTCACTTTTTCGAGTCGGTTAAACAATGAAAGAAAGGTGATTAATGTATACTTGTTCCTTGAGGATCGACACTCCTTTAAACCCTATGCTATATGAATGATGAGTACGCTTGCTCATATGTGTAATTTGGGGTTAATGTTTTAATTTAAATTGATTGGGAATATGCTTAGTTTTATATGATTTTTATACCCAAATTTAAACACATCAAGTTTTTGGCGCCGTTGCTGAGGAACAATGGCATGATAGCTTGGATTTTGTTGATTTAACCATGTACATATATAAATATGTAACTATGTATAATCGTTCTTTTCACAAAAAGGTGCTATCTTTTGTATCTTGTGTGTATCTTGTATACCCTTGTAATCTAACCTACTAACATTGACTAACATTTACTAACTATGTAATCTTTTCATTTTGTTTAATCTAACTTGCTTCTTATTTTCTTAGGTGTTCTCCTTGGTACATGACCCGAAAATTCGAAGGCGAGATAGTCGATTTTGACCCTGAAATCGAAAGGACACTGTCAAAGATCCACCGGACAATCCAAAGGAACTTGATCTTCGGAATGGATGGTGCTCAAAATAACAATATTGGGGATAGGTGGGTTATGGATGACTTTGTGAAACCCGCAATCTCGGGCACAAGCTTGAGTATCACTAGGCCTAGGGTGGATGCAAATAATTTTGAAATAAAGTCCAATATTATCCAGATGGTTCAAAACATGGTTCAATTTGATGAGCTACTTGAAGAAGATCCAAATGCTCATTTTGCTAGTTTCCTTGAGATTTGTGATACTTTTAAGATGGCTGGTGTTTCTGAGGATGCTATAAAATTATGACCTTTTCCCTTTTCTTTGAGAAATAGAGCCAAATCTTGGTTAATATCTTTACCTACAGGCTCAATCACTACTTGGAATGCCCTTGCTGAAAAATTTCTGGCCAAATAATTTCCTCCAGCTAGGACAGCCAAACTTAGGAACGAGATCTTTGCCTTCCAACAATTAGATTCTGAGCCTTTGTATGAAAGTTAGGAGAGATTCAATGAGATGCTAAGGAAATGCCCACACCACGGATTTGAGCTAGGAATGCAGATGCTAATCTTTTTGAATGGCCTTACGTTTGCAACACGCCAAATGGTGGACTCTTCTGTAGGGGGTTCCATCAATCATGAGACCCCAGAACAGGTATTCGATCTTGTTGAAAATCTGGCTTCTAATAACTATTCTTGGGAAAGTACAAGGTCTAGAGCTCGTGTGCAAGGAGTACACAAAATAGATGTTGTGGAAGCATTAGAAGCTAAGGCGGACGCCTTAACTCAGAAGATGGAACAAATGGTGATGCCGCAAGGTCAAGTATTAAACGTAAGGTGTGATTTCTATGGAGATGGACATCCAAATTATGAATTCCAAAACATGGGTTCACTATAAGAAACCCTAGAATAAGTGGCCTTTGTAGGTAATGTCCGGCCAGGTAACAACCCTTATAGCTCTACCTATAATCCTGGTTGGAGAAATCACCCTAATTTCTCTTGGAACAATGGAAATCAACCTAGGCAGGGCTTTTTAAATTTTGGAGGAAATCAAAGGAGTCAAAACCCTATGAATAATACTACAGCACCTTCAAAGCTACCATTGGAAGAGTTGATTGGCCAATTGGTAAGTACAACAGAGACTAAGTTCCAAGGGGTCGATGTTACAACAAGAAACCTAGAGGCCTCCATGCACAACTTGGAAAACTAAATTGGTCAACTACCTAAACTCCTGGGAGATCATCAAGCGGGGACATTACCAGGAAACACTGAGGAGAATCCATGGGATCAAAGCTATGGAAAGCATTGAAGCTATTTTTTGTTTACTTTACTTTTAGTTTTGTGATTGAAACAATTTTTATTTCTGTCGTTTTGATTGATTATTTTTTATAAATTAGAATGTATTATTCATCATTATTGTGTGTTCATCAATTTATTAATATAAAAAAAATAGAGAACTGAACAGAATGCAACCGGTGCTGGCTAGGGCTAGCACTAGCGCCAATCCCTGTCGGGTAAGGTGCACATATAGGCCTTTTTGGCCATTTTTTCTTTAAAATCTCCGAACTCCCTCTCAAATCCTCTCTAACCCACGCCGGCATCACCTCCTCAACTTCCCAAAATTTAATTTTTCACCTCCTAATCACTTCTATAACATCTATCTTTCTTTTTCTTTTCTTTTTTTTTTTTTTGTTGATCCTACGGATAAAAAATCTCAAAATCTTCCATTTTTCATAACAACATCACCTTCTAACCACAAGCAAGGAGCTTGGATTTCTACAAAAAGCTTACATCTTTTGCATGCCCATGCATACACAAGCACAAAGTATGATTTTTATGCAATTCCTCCGATTCACATGGTGTGGATGACTTTTTCTAATTTGAGGGACAATTTTGGCCAAAAATTTGGATTGTTGATGTTATCTTGAATTGTGCATTACTCATTGAGCTTCATGAGTTGGACTAGATTAGGAGTTAATGGTTCTTTGATACTTGATTCATGCACATGATCATGACGGGCTTCATGCGTATAGCTAAGGTTAGAATTGTGGCTATTTGTGATGGTTGAATAATTGTTATATCTTGAACAAGAATTGTTTTTCACATAATGCCATGATAATACCTTCGTTCATATGATCATGTATATTTGAATACATTGGGGATATTCAACACGTTTATACTTTACAATGAACTTTACATGTATTGTTGCAGGTTATGTTGAATTGATTGGAGGGGATTGAATTGATTATTGGTTGGACTGTGATATATATTGAAGGAGTTTGGGCTTTGTGGTTGTGAGATTAGTTGAGGGTTGAGTGAGAGTTGAGGATTGTGTTTGCACAGGCTAGTTACACCCTGCTTTAAGTCTTTGAGCTCAAGTGTTCTCTCCTCCTATTTCTCCCACTCCTTACCTGAAAACATGTCTTGAGCACGGGGTCATTCCTCTAAAAGGGCGAGAGCTTCCTCTTCCTCGGCCCCTTCATCCATTTATCCCTTGTTCCTTAAACCAACTGAGTTTATTGATCCATCTTGTGAGGAATGGTACAATAGGAAAGCATCCAATAAAATCATTGTAGAATGTACTTTCGTACCTACCCTAGACCGTGCCCTTAAATTGGGAATGATGTTTAGAAGCCTAGGATGGGGGTCAATAGTACAGCTAAAAATGAAGTATTGTCTAGTGTTCATCAATGAATTTTATGCTAATATGGTTGACAAGAGCAATAAACATATTCCCCATATTGAAACGAGAATGAAAGAAATATAACACCCTACTACTACGTACCCTAAAAAGGTAGGGATGTCGCCCGGTCCCTGAGGACAAGGGGTCTTTAAAACGAGGTTTAAAATATAAAGACAAACCAAAGAAATCAAACTTAGATAAATAACGGAAAACTCTCATTACATTAGGCTTAAACTGGAGCAAAACTAAATAAAAACAAACATCCGATTAAGAAGCTTAAATCAACAATTGTCTCTTAAAACATAATGGAAATTAACAAAAGCTTCAACTATCACATGCCCCGCTTGCTCAGCATAATCTATCTTCTGAAAACATTATATAAAATAGTGTGAGATTAAATCTCAGTAAGTCCTGTGTGTGCACATGGTACTTTGAGCAGTTCGTGCATGTATAGTGAAAACATTTGCATAAATATTTGGCAAGTCATAAATAATTTTCTCTGTGCAAGGGGTAGGTTTTTCTTAGTGTCACACTTTGTACAAAATAAATTATCCACTCGAATAAATAGTCATGTCACCACACTTTGGGCTCCATGAGGACAAGGCACCACACTTTATGCACCTTGCCTGGACCAAATTACCACACGTTGGGCATTCTGATCAAGGTGAATGTACAGCCCACCGGGTGAGATACTCCTCCATCTATTCATGCAACAAAACCATCCAGGTGTCCGTGCCGGGAAAAAGATAACACCATACTAGGTACAAATGCTATCTCGGACCAGCCTGACCAACCAATACTATCGCCTTTTCAAGCAGAGCTTATCTTCTGGAGGTGGCCTCCTGCCAGAAGACTTACTCTAGCCCTCCAAAACTAGTATTGTTAGCCTACCCTTATTGAGTACTCAACGAACATATCCGTCAATTCCTGATTCACAATATTTCCATACCTTGGCTTTGTAAAATGTGGTTTTCTTTAATAGAGTTCTCTAAAATGTTGAGAAAAGAACAGTTCTTGATAAAAATTGTTAGTTTGACAAAACCATTTAAGAATAAACATCCCCGTTTACAACCCAAGGAATCATAGTTCAACAATAGCTTTACAACATTCGACTTTCCATCATAAATATTTAATAAAAGAGTTTATGCAAGGACTTACTTGATATGCCTCAGATAAACAAGATAAAATCACAGCTTGCTTCCTTCAAACACCCTCCTGATCTAGAATCACATAATATCATGATCAGGGTCTCAATCGATTCAAACATGCATTAAACTCATTTATTCCCATAATAGATCACGACCTATTATCTAACTTCAAATAAGTCATCTAATCCTCAAAGTACATACACTATGATGATATATCCATCAAAGACATGAATAATATATAAAAAAGTCTTGACTTGACCATCACACTTCACATCCCTCATTATCACAATAAAATATGGCATTACTATCCATCGAATATGCATAATTAATTACTCGACTCAAAATATTCATCTATCCCAGCTAAGCACATATATCATGCTATCATACTTCCATAGACCTCATCAATTTCCTTAGATTTTAATTTCGACATTAAGGGTAAGAATTCCCTTACCTTACAACCACCGGGTTAACAAGATCTCAATGCTCCTATGGTGATCGTCCCGAGTTCTTTTGAGAAGAAGGGAAAAGCTGTCTTCTTTACCTCCTTTTAATTGAAAGTAGGTAAAGAGGATGAAATCAGCCTCTATGTGGTGTGATTCAAGGGAAGAAGAAGAGAAGAATTAATAGAAGAAAGGATTCGAGAGGTTGAGAAGGTTTTTGCTTACCTTAAGGTGTGATTGGTTTTGTTGGCCTAGAATGCTCTTGAGTTTTCAAAAATTGCAGAGAAGCTTTGCTGGAATTTTTTGTGTAGTAAGGTTGGAATAGCCGGCTACTTTGGTTTAGGGTTAGAAGAATTTGATTTAGGGTTAGAAGTTGGTGCTAAGAAGGACTCCTAATGTCTCTAGGTTTCTTGGACAGAAATGGCAAAAAATTGCAGCTTGCTGTACCCTTATTGCTTGCCGAATTTCAGAGGGTTTAAGAGGAGAAAATAATCTGGAATTGTTCTCCTATGCTGGCTGAAATAATGCTCAAGAATAGGGCTGTGCATGTTCAGGTTTTTGGCCCAAACAAGAAGGAGTTTGTATAGCTTCTGGTAACCAAAAACTCTGTGCGATTGTGGTGCTTGTGCTGTGCGAAATCTGTGAGAAAAAAGAGAGAAAATTTTGGTTGTTTTGGTTGCTATTCTGTCCACAATTTAGAGAGGAAATAAGGAGTGTTCTAGGTGCTGAAGTTGGCCAATTCAATGAGGAATTTTAGTATGTTTTGGAGTGCAGAATTTTCGGGCATTGCACTAAGCAAAGATGGCCAAAATTCCTGTACAAAGCTGGCCGAAAATTCTAGAATTTTTTTGATGGATAAAAATCTGATTTGTGAAGCTAAGGTGATCTGAATTAGTGGAAGGCGTTTTAGGGGATTTGAACTAGGGTTTGAAGAGTTTAAATGCACTTAGGAGTGCAGGATTTTCGTGCAACTTGTGCATGCACAAGGCTGTCGAAATTCTGCAGGAAAAGAAAGAATAAAACTTGATTGGTTTAGGATTGAAATAAGATCTGGTTTGCTAAAGGATTTGGATAAGATCTCTCTAGTCTTGGAAGAGTTTAAGTTGAGCTAAGAATGCTCCAAATGTGGCAGCACTAAGCTGGAGAAATTTCCAGATTTTTCAGCTAAAGTTCCTTGATCAAATCACCAAGATATTTAACTAGAAAAATAGCAATTTAATTCCAGCTATCCATTATAAAATCTTATAAATTAAAATCCAGCTGGAATTTAGTTGCTCTAGCTAGGGTTTTTCGAAAATCAAAGAGGACAAAAGCTGAACATAAAATTAAACTTTATCCTTATCAAAAGTTCTTGAATTTTGGAGATAAATATGGAGATTTATCTCCTTGGAAGATGGCGCTGAAAATTCACTAGGATGGCTAAGGTTTTTCGGCCAAAGCATGAAGAAGTCTAGGGAAAATAATTCAAAAAGAAAACTAAGATTCACAAGAGGTAAGATTCAAACTCGGGTCACCAAAAGATAACCACCAACCTAACTGCTATTCCAAATTAACTCTGATGCTAATATTTCTCTAGGAAATTCTTTTCACCCCAATTATCATCCTTCCATCTCCTCTACTAAACTTTACTTAAAACAACTCTGAAATAACGTAACAGCACATTTAAATAGTTTAATGCAAGCACAACCTTAAAATTCACATGCACCCATGCAAAAATAATTTTAAGATATCACATGGAATGCAAAATGCTATGCAATGCATGACTTTTTCCCCATAAGTTAAATGTGGTTTTGGGAGGGGTATTACAAGGAATCCCCATTGTTATCACCTAAAGTCAATTAGCTAACCTTCTCCAGGTGTTTGATGATGATTCATGGCAAAGGATAGACGTGAACAATCAAAAAATTCTTTGTGACCCGAATTGGGATGCTCGAGGGACTAAAGCCACACTAGGGTTGTATAAGCATAATGCCTTTCAAGCTAATAGTTTTTATTTGAACAACGATCTTGCTGCCAACTTTAGAGCTCTAGTCTATATGTTTAGATTCAATGTTATACCCCGTGCTAGTGGTTTTAATGAGACTTGACTTATTGACACTTATATTTTGCATCGGATGATGAACACACTGCTTATCCCTCTTACACCCTTGATCATCCAATCCATTAGGGATGTGGTTCATCACCATCTCTCTTCAAAAGCCTTCATTTTCCCCCTGGTTATAATGAAAATTCTGAAAAATTTTGGTGTTATTCTTGAGGGAGAACTGATGGAGGCTACCATTGAGCACGATATGGTGACAGAACACACTCTAATGAGTTGCAGGTACAAGTACAACCAAGAATTGCAAAAATGGCTAACTCCCTTTTAGGTCCGACATCCCATTCAGGTTAGGCCACCCACCGTGGAGGAGGAGCACCCATCACCACCTGCACGTGCACGAGCTAGCAGTTCTTAGTCCCAACCTCGGACTAACTTTGAGAGTACCATGCTGGGATGATTAGACCAGCAAATGGAGATGCTCCTATGCCTGCAGGGATGCATGGATGACATAGCAAGACGGTCAGCTACTATGGCGCAGCAGTTGGCAGAATTGAGGTAGCAATCTTCCGGGCAACATCGTGGTGAGGAGACGTCTGCACCAGCTGATGATGATGATAATGAGGAGGAGGAGGACTGATGATGATTGCTCCACAATTTTTCTCCTAGATCACTCTTGTTTTTTTTTTTTCCTTCCTCTTTTAATGTTTTTTCTTTTTAGTAGTTTTTGACTTCTTTCTTTTGTTGTACTATTTTTTTTCTTTTGTTTTTGATTTATTTTTCTTTTCTAGTTTTTATGCTTTGGTGTGCTCTTTGGTATTTTTATTTTTAGGTACCTTGCCAATGCCTCATTCTGCAAGAATTCAGCTCTTGTACAACACATTGCACAATGAATGGAAGTATTGTCTTTCTTATCTCTTCTCCTTTATATTTTTGGTCCCATGGCATAGTTTATTCCTTGTTATATGTATTTGGCCATTGAGGACAATGTCTAATTTATGTGTGGGGGAGTGATTCGATTAAAAATTCTTCTATGCATATACCTTATCCTTCTTATGAGCAAAATTTTCAAAATTTTTTCTGATTTTCTTTGAGATTTCAAGCTGTATTTTTAATGCATGTCTTTATGATGGATTATAGAGCATATGTTCTAGATCATTTATGACTTATGTATGACTTTTTGCACACATTTGGATGAAGTAGTTCTTGATCAAATGCTTTGCATTGTTCTTAAACCTGCTTTTATACTAAAATTCTTGGAGCATTCTAGAACTTACTTGAATACCTCTCGAGGCAAAATAAGAAAGCTAATCATGATTTAACTTAAGGATGACGGTGACAGGCCTTCTTTGGATAGTTTGAGCTTTTCAAGCCTACCAATTTTTATATTATCCCTAGTGCCTATTTTGAGCCTAAATTGTTGATTTCTTTCTTTAAAACCCGTATCATACTTTGTCCATTGCTTGTTTCTGAGAGTTTGAATAATTCTTCCAAATCTTTATGCTCTTGATGAATAAAAGTATATGTAGGAGAATGTTGAGGGAGAATACTTAGAGAAAGATCATGACTCGTTATTTTCAGTCATGTATCATTAGTTGTGTTGAACTGGAAAGAACTGGAAAAAGAAAGAAAAGAAAGAGAGGAAAGAGAGAAGAAAGATTGAAAACAAGAAATGAGAAACAAAAAGTTGCTAGAAAAGATGGAAAAAGAGAAACTGAAAAAAGAGGGAGAAAAAAGAAAAAGAATAGCAGCAGTGAAGAAAGAAAAAGAAGAGAGAAAAGAAAACAAAAAGAGAAAAAGTCAAAGAAGAGAAACGAAAGATCACAAGAGGAATGGTGATTGAGCTGTAAAAGTTAAAGTCATATAAAATGCTTAACACCATTGCTAAAAATTTGAGTGATCTTGTGAAAAAAATAGAAGAGTTGACGAAAAGAGAAAAGAAAAAGAGTAAAAATGCAAGATTTGCTTGAGTTGAGCTATAATTGCTAAATAAGGTTATGGTTTTGATTGATTTTGGAATAGGAGAGCAAGAAGGGTTTGGAAATTATTAATACATTTTGTTTATCCTTTTGTTACGAACTCTCAGCTTCTTTAACATTTGAATTTCCTATGTCTTTCATTTGATAAGCTACATTACAAGCCTTTAGCCTTACATTACAAACTTAAAAGTCCTACTTAACCTAAGTAGAATCATGATATGTCTCAGATTAGTGGAGGGAGTGTATGAAAAGTAAGCTTATGGAATGCATATTCTTTTTGAACGAAATTCTTTCCAATAGTTTGAGAATATTGTTAAGTATTAAGATGGTTCTACTAAGTCATTATTCACCTACACAAGTCTTGCATTTGTTGTGAAAGATGTAGTAGCATATGTTGTATGTTCTTGAATGAAGAAAGCATTGAAGATATTGTTTTGAAATTGATTGGGTGATTTGTTAAAACTTGTGTTTTTCCAACTTGTCTTTGATACTTTGCTTGAGGAAAAGCAAAGAGCTAAGTGTGGGGGAATATGATAGGGCCTAAATTAGTCATATTTTTCCTAGCTATTTGAGGTTCTTTTGTAAAACATTTTGTTCAATAACTTGTCATATTCCGTCATATTTGAGATTTTACCCTTTGAAAGGTATTTTGTCCATTATTTCAAATTTTAGAAGTAAAATGAAGTAAAAACGTCGCAAAACAAAACCAATGTGGCACCGGCCAGGACAGAGGAACCGGCACCGGCCATATGCTGATAACACAAACTTTAAGGTGACAAAAAATTGTTGGAACAGAACCAAGCCGACACTAGCTCCAGAAGCCAAGGTGGTGCCGACTGCACTCTGGACAACATAGTGCTGAAATCAAGAAAAAATCAGCGAACCACTGGAGAAACAGAACACAACTGGCACCGGCTCTGGCAGCCAAGGCAGCGCCGGCTGTGCTCTGAGAAAAAGATGGGATTTTGATTTTTCTACGCGATTTTTGGTAATCTGTGGAGTTTTAGTACTTTCCTAATTCTACTCGGCCAAGAACATTACACCAACGAGTTTAGGCACTTCCTAAGCCTATAAATAGATGGAAAACACAAGAAAAAAAGGGGAGAATTCATTGATTATCATAGAAAATTACTCAAGTCAAAGGAGGAATTCTTCAATTCAAGGAGGATTGTACAAGAATGACTTCAAATGAAGAAGAAGGAGGCTTATCTATGAGTACTTTCTTTTACTTTATTTTCTTTTTCTTGACAATTATATGTTAATTGTTTTATTGAAATTTGTCATTGTTTAGATATTCATGACATTTAGAGTTATTTAACTTTTGATTAATTGATTGTTTTTCTTAGTATTTAATTAATTGTGCTTATTACGGGATTAATTTGTTGGTTCTTCCCATTAATTCGCTGAGACCAAAGGGGTTGATGGTGGTTTTAATTTATTAATTTTATATTTGTTGTCTATTAACACGCCAAGACCAATGGGGTTAATTGATGAGGACTAGGTAATTAAAGGTTAATTGATGTTTGCCGGGACCAAGGATTCATTGGTTAATTTCATGTTTTAAATTCGCCGAGACCAAGGGAATTTAATCAAGGATTGTGTTTAATGCATCTTTTGGATGAGTTAGTTGAGACGAGACCAAGTGATTCTAATTTATCCAGAAGGTAGTGATTTCATGGATTGGGAAAGAAGTGAGTCTACTTTCACCCTTCATGATGCCAAGAGAATAATTAGTTATGATAACGATTAAGTCCTTTAAGATCATGCTTGTCAAAATAATGGCTTGAGTTACATAATTCTCCATCCTTGACATGTATATATTCTTTTATTTTTATTTTATTTTCCTTTTTATTTTATTTTCACTTTATCGAGTCTATTAAAAAATGAAAGAAATGTGTTTAATGTATACTTGTTCCTTGAGGATCGATACTTGTTTGAACCCTATACTATGTGAATGATGAGTATGCTTGCTCATATCTGTAATTTGGGGTTAACGTTTTAATTTAACTTGATTGCGAATGTACTTTGTTTTGTATGATTTTTATACCCAAATCTAAACACATCAGTGAGGTTCTATCATATGACCAGTCTATCTGTATATTGGGTATGTGTTACTAGTTCGTTAAGAGGGATTCATACAAGATAACTTCTATTCTTTTGAATGGAGAAATCACCCCTTTGTGATTATCCAAGATAATTTAAATAATCTATGGTTCTAGGAATGTGAATTAGTATTGTATATTTTTAGGTAGCTCCTAGAAAAAGTAGGTATACATTAAATGTCATGGATTATTGGACTAGATATCTAAGAATGGTAGATGTTATTGAGAGAGGTGTTAGTACATTTCTCCTATCTCAATGATAGGGACATTGTAGAGGGGATACTTTAGTCACTACACCAGTAAGTCAGAGATATTGCTAAGCACAACATTATTCTTGGGGTGAAAATTTTCTTTTAGTGATATTAGAAAATATTTAAATACAAAATACAACTATTTATATAGTATGGATATTTTACACTTTTAATAGCTAAAGACAATGTGTCTTTTGGTCCTCGAGATAGCCCGTAAAGCCTAGATAATTTCAAACTAAGGAAATAGTCATGAACGAATGTGTTTTATTCTATTTAGAAAGCCTAATTTATTATTGGATTGAAATAAAGTAAAATGCCCAAGATAGAATTAACCTGGTTTATGGGTTAATTAATTATTTAGGACTCGAGCCTATAATAGATAATTAAAGTTAGTGCAAGCATAAACTAAAAAAAAGGTTTGATGAAAAGAACTAGTTCAATTGGGTTATTTAATTATTTATTTTAAGCTTATTCTGTTCTAAGATTAAATAAATAATTAATGGCTTGGCCCAATAGCTTGGACCAATGACCAAGGAACAAATCCTAGCCCACTTGCACTACGGCCGGCCGGCCAAGCCCATGTGTATGACGACTAGGGCTTTTAAATAAGCCCCACTGGCCATTTCTGAAAAGGTCAAATAGGGTTTTGGTTTTGACATAATTATTTTATGTCATCTCGGAAATAGGGTCTTAGTTAGTTGATTCAGAAAAGCCCTAAAGCTTCCCTAATCTCATTGGCCACCTCCTTCCTTTCTCTTATCTCTCTCACTTTCTACCATAGGAAAGCTTGAAGCTTTCTAGAGTAGGTAGTTTTCTCTTGATCTCTAGTTAATAGAAGCTAAAAAGAAAGGTGTTCTTGATTTTGCTTTGTAGTAGTGAGTCAGGAAAAGACCATTGATCCTAACCTAAGGCTTTCACTGGCCAGTATTAGGTAGCATCATACTCTGATAGACTAAAAGGTTGAAGCTTATATGGCATAGCAGGAAATTAGCTGGACAAAAGCTTGAGTCTTCAAGAAGAATACCAAATGTTTAACAATCCACTATTTAAACATAACCTATGCACTCCGCGGTCAAGCCAAGGAGAAAATGTAAAATTTAAAAAGACTTCTGCTGTGTTTTTTCATTTTGTTTTTATTACCATGATCCTTTCAAGTGGCATCAAAGACTTTTTTTTTTTTTTTTTTGGGAAACCTAGGAGCATGCTTAGGTTAATAAAAGCAAAAAAGATTTAAAATTTTTATTATTCCTGTGATCCCTTGTGGTTTTGATATGGGTAGGTTTTGTGTACGCTTCATGAGTAGAGGTATAGGCACATGTACTTTTATATTTGCCTTTGTAGATCTCGTGTAAGCCTAAAGTGTAGGTATTCGAGTTTTTTAGACTAGTTTCAAATTTTAAATTTTTGCGATTATAGGAACACTTGGAGACTAATTTATATCCCAGAAAAATAAAGAACACGTGTAGCAGAAGAGAGATAGCTCTAGGTGTTGCCTAATGGTAGTGGAAAAATTACAATGAAAAGCCGACACCAGATGTATTATGGATGCTGTTCTGGTTGTAATTTTATCTTCTCTCTTTTTGGGTACTATATCACATGGGTTACTTTTATATAATAGTTATATTGTGTTGTTGAATATTTTGCATGGAAAAATGATAGTTAAAAAAGATTAGGATTAAACAAGACTATTAATAGGCATTTAATGTGTCTAATCCATGATGTGGACACTTAGGAATTAAAGGAT
The DNA here is from genome assembly GCA_026120185.1 of Voacanga thouarsii. Lineage (NCBI taxonomy): Eukaryota > Viridiplantae > Streptophyta > Magnoliopsida > Gentianales > Apocynaceae > Voacanga > Voacanga thouarsii. Next base: position 2,426,350 of record JANUWF010001199.1, read on the forward strand.
AGAAAGAGTATGAAGATTATTTACTATTTTTTAGCATACATTTTCCTTGGTTTCGGGGCAAACCTTAGTGCACATTTTTCTTAAGACCAAAGTCTTGACAAATTCACAAGAAATCTTTTTTCCTTTAAATTAAGAGATTATTAACTTTGAGCAAAATTAATCCATGATTATTCTCTCAAAAGGTATTATCCTTGACATAGAGAATATTTAGATTTAGAGATTTTGTGTAAAGTTAATAGGAAACCAATTTAGTTAAGTATTTGGAAAACATTTTTATCATAAAACTAATGAGACCAATGTCTCTAGACTTTTAGAAAAGGAAATATTTTTTAAAATCATAAATTTCTAACTTTAGTAAGATTTATCCATGGTAAACCTCTCAAAGGGTATCATCCTTGACATAGATATTTTATGGGTTAACACATTTTACATAAGTTAGTATAATACTTATTGAAGTTTTTCAAATAAATATTTTTCTTATAACAGGCCCTTATTTTAAAAGACTAAGTGGGAAAAGGGTTCCAACAACCCTATAGCTTTTATCACGATATATATTAGAGATTGTGGGTTTCCTCGCGTCACTCTGGGGGTGAACTCGTATAGGATGGAGATTCTACAAAAATCTAGAACTAATGGATAGATATAATTGATGCCAAGGATACGTGTTGTGGTCAACTAGACTATGTTGGAGATCATAATGCGCTATCCATAGAAAATGAGAAGAAAATGGTCATCCCATCAATGGAGTTATTTTCTAGATCATTATCTAGAAAGGTAGTCAATTAGTGGTAGTCAATACACTTAGCTTAGAAAAATTGTTAACCTTCCTACGAAGTTATGTTAGTTTTTCTAGGCGCTAAATTGATCATATTTTAGATAATACTGGTACTATTAGCTATTATCATATTTATATAATGAAAAGGTGTGCAAATTATTTGTTTATTTTTCATAAATTGATTGTATTTTTTCGAATTTTAGAAATGGTCGGTGATGGTTCTTTTAGTCCCGTAGACGTTATTCTCTTTGAGAATAAGCTAATGGGTCCAAGCTATATGGACTAGAAAAGGAATCTTGACATAATACTCACTACTGAGGAGTATAAATATGTCCTCTATGATCTTTGTCCTGTGATTGGGGAGAGTTCTACTGAGAAAAAGTGAGAGGCTGAGAAGGTATGGAAGAAGGCTAATGAGATCGCATGTTGCTACATGTTAGCCTCCATGCTTAATGTGCTTGAGTCTAAACATGAGCACATGGCCACTACCGATGACACCAATGCATCATTGGCCACTATGTTTGCTAACAAGAGCATGCTCACAAGGCAAAAAGCTCTTAGAGCAATCATCAACACTAGGATGGCTAAGAGAGTATTAGTCAGAGAGTATATGTTAAAAATAATTGCTACTTCTGAAAAAGCAGAAGTCCTGCCACAATTGACTTTAAGAGCCAAGTGGATATGGTCCTTGAGACTTTGTCGAACTCCTTCTCACAGTTCAAGTTGAATTACAATATAAACAAGTTAGAGATGACTCTATTGATGAAGGAGCTCTAAATAGCAGAGAAAGTCATGAGGCCACAGTCCAAAACCTTGACTACCAAGTCTTCTTCTTCTAGGACCAGCGCAGAATGTTTAAGAAAAGGAAGGCAAATGTAGCGGCCTGGCCTAAGTACCAGCGCAATGACAAGTCCAATGGAAGTGCTTCAAATTCATCAAGAAGAGACTCTAGAAAAATGAGTGTCCAAGTCTTTTGGGTAAGAAAAATCCTATAGATATGCTATCTATCTAGAGTTAATTATGATGGTTAGAATATCATTCACTTTGGATCGTTGATTCTGGAGCACTAACCATATTTGTAACTCCTTGAAGGAGTTTAGGAAGATAAAGTAACTCAAGAAGGGTAAGCATGGTCCCTACTTAGAGAATGGAGCATGAGCATAGGCACAAGCGGTGAGAGACCTGAAGTTGCTTTTTGATTGTAATATAATAGTTTTATTGAAGAATATATTATATATGCCTAGTTTTAAAATAGAATTTAGTTTCAGCTACAAAATTAATAAATTGTGGATATTTTATTTCATTCCAATATGGTATTTCTAGCAGTAAATATGGAGTAACTTTTTGTATTGGTATATGTATGGAAATTTGTTCTTTATAAACCCTATTAACAATAAGGCAAATAAAGCTTAAAGTGAACATGTAATGAATAAGAAGAGAAAGACTAATGTCAATGGCTCATACTTATTGTATCTAAGGCTAGGTCATATCAACTCAACAAAGATTCAGATGTTAATCCATGATGGGCCTTTAGCCTTATCAAGATTGAAAATTTAGCCTTAGTGTGAATCATGTCTTATGAAAAAGATTACCAAAAGGTCATTTACTCAAAAGACAGCTACTACCCAAGAGATTTTTTATCTAGTTCACACTAATATGTGTGGTCCTTTATCTACACCAGTTTGAAGATGTTTTAAATACTTCATCATGTTCACAGATGATTATATAAGGTATGATTATGTTTACCTGATGAGATTCAAGTCTGATTCTTTGGACAAATTTAAAAAATTTAAGGTTGAAATGGAATGTTGAACAAACATACTAATCAAAACCCTTTGATTGAATCGTGGTGGAGAGTATCTTCTTGGTAAGTGTAAAGACTACATGGTACATCATGAAATAGTACCTCAATTTAGTTCTCTTAGGACACCCCAGCAAAATGAAGTAGCTGAGAGAAGGAATAAGACATTAATGGAAATAGTCAAAAATATGATGTCTCGTGCAACTTTCCAATTTCCTTTTAAGGACATGCTCTAGAAATAGTAGTATATATCCTGAACTTGGTACCTTCCAAATTAGTACTTAGGATGTCCTTGAGATTTGGATAAAGTGAAAGCCTAGTCTAAATCATCTTAGGGTATAAGGATGTATAACTTATGTACTAATCAATGGAGACAAGTTACAACCAAAGTTAGAGTTAAACTACTTTATTAGATATTGAAAGGGAACAAAAGGTGGATAATTCTATTATCCAAAGGAACAGAAAGTACGGGCAAGTACCAATACTAGATACTCAGAGGATGACCAGAGTACATTTACCAAAGGTTCAACTAAGATGGATCTAGAGGAGAAGTTATCTTCTGAGTCAACTTTTAGTGACCCAATTGTGGAAAAAGAAGAGACACAACCTAAGAATCCTATGAAAAATAAGCTATGCCATAGTAGGAGGGTATCTAGATTCTAAATAGATGAACTAGAGAGGTCATCGACCTAGTCGCCGAGTATCAAGAACAAGATCTCACTAGGTACGAAAAGGCTATTACTAACACTGATGCAGACATATGGTATGAAACAATGAATTGTTCGTGCCATCACTAATTGAGCAGCTCTCAGAATTTCAAGCTTAAAAACCCTAGTAACTTTAGAATGAATGCAAACTATATGCGACCAACGCCCTTAATGGCTCCTATTGTTGCATGGTAAACTGAAGCTACCATAGGCATTGGTGTTGAATTAAACGAGATGTATACTCTTAGAAAATGATTATTCTAGCGCATGCATGTGATGATTGGACCTGTAAAAATCCTCAGGAATCAATTTCTTTACTTTCACAGACCAACATATAAGCTTGAACACATATCATTTTGTGATGCCCACTGTTTAGAACTTTAACATTGAACTGTTTAGGTATAGTATTAATGGACAGAATTAATTTTGTAACTCCATATGCCATTTATAACTAGCCAATCTCTCACTATTGATAAGGTATTCTTCAAACATAAATAATCTAATTCCTTAGACAAAAGCTCATTTAATCGATTTGTAAGAGGATTTTAAAAAGGCTATCATGTTGTCTACTAGCTCATTAAACAAATACAAGAGTCAGTTGAGATCGAAGGTAAGAATTAGAATTTGTGCTTCTACAAAAAGTTAAACATCTAGAGACATCTAACATTCATGGATACCTTGTCTAGATTCCCTATTGTAAGAACAAAACAACAAACTTATCCCAAATCCACTGCAGGTTTCATATAGTATTAGAACTGGTACAACGGCATATCTGTGGGGCTCTTTATGTATTAAAGGGGAGGGGAACAAATGGAATATATATTGGGGCTGATGAAATGAGACGGGTTTTTTCCAATTTTAACTCGATCAAAGTAAAGAAGGTTAATGAATTTCATTATTCAGATTATTCCTTCTCCAACATGCATTTTCAACCACTGTAGCCATTCTTTGTATATTTAATTAACAAGTCTAGTACATGCATTCTCCCAAGAATCTCATAAGAAGAAATGAATAGTATGTACTAATGTACTTACCATATACTTTGCATCAACTATAAGCATCCTAACAGTGTATAAAATTGTTGAATGGTTACTACAATAAAGAAAACCCATTTGAATTGGATTGCATGAAGACCTAAATCAAATTTTATGCATTAAATTTCACCTGAGAGCTCGGAATTGAAATTATATTAAAATTATCCCAGCTTAACTCTATATTTTAGGCTTTTGCTAACCATAATTTACTAAAGAAATGGAAAATCTTTCTAATAAAGTTCCCATTTGTCTGCAAAAAAGTTTTCCAACCTTAAATGTCACTTATATATCATCATCAATTGAAAAAGAATTTGATCATTGGACATTGTGAATAGTTAAACCTGGAGAATTGAGATATCTAGTTATTGGGACCTATTCTCTTCTAATTTCATTTTTATAAGGGGATAGTCTTCCAACAAAGATATTACACCATAATCTGATAGCTACATAGCTTAATTTAGGTGAGACCCTCTTGTATTGAGTTTAAGGTATCTCCATGTACGACTTCTAATTTTTCCACAAAGTCTTCAATTTTACCATTTGTAATAGAACTGAGAGCCCCCGCCACAACTTTATCCCTCCAACTTCAACTACAATAGTTCCATCAAAAGAATGGTGGCCACTTTTTTAGGGCTTGGTTTTACTTCCACTTGATATACAATTAGAACCCTTGAAATGACCCTTTTCTACCATATGTTACCCTTTGTTGAACTGTTGTCCTAATTGGCTTCTTTATTTCAATCTTGAATATTTAGCCAATTTATTCTAAATAGTAGGCAGAGTGTACATTGATGCTTCACTTACACCATCTCCACAGAACACCTTAAGATCGCTGCAATTCTTCGAGATATTTAATTGTAGTTTTAGTAATATGGTTGGTCTAGTAAGTATTTATGTCGAAACATAAAGCCCCCCAATTGTACTTTTTGAGCAAATGAATTATGCATTCTAGCACCATATGGCCTAAATCTATCGATATCCGTATATTGATTAATATATATAGATGCATGATTTTCCCATTTTATTTGAATCCAACATCACAAGTGATTTTCATGGGTTGCTTTCCTCCAGTTGATCAAGAAACATCTTAACAGGTCAACTCAACTTATATGGTGCAAGTGAAGCGGCAGTGGTAACCAAAAATTCAATTGTAAGTATTTCACCATTAGGTATTATAGAATTAACAAATCCTAGAAAATAAAAAAAAAAAAGAAAAGAAAAGAAAAAGGGGGATTAGGATATGTCACTGTTTGTGCCTGTGAATTTATATGTGTATCTACATACATCTATTAGGAAAATTAAATGGGAGTCACTATTAATAAGTTCAATTCCGTTCTTGGATTGATGCAAGTACTGAGTCATTCACCATCATGTTAAAGTGCATAAACTTCTGCTATTGTTTGATATCATTCATTAGAAATGAATTTCACTTCCACAATCTACTAACAGTGGTATGATCTTAGGAAGGACCAAAACTTGTGGATTACCTCACAAACAAGGACCTTACCTGTAACACCCCACTACCTAGGCCCGCCAGGGCCGAAGATGTTGCCCCATCCAAAGGACAAGGGGTCTTTATAACTAGGACACATAATCAAAATAGTGTAATAAAAGTAATACTTTAGCTTAAAATTTATTACAACCCGAGAATAAATCCAAGAATTCCAAAATCAAATCCATAATAAAAATTATCCACTCTCAATTCCCCAAAGCATTACACAAATTAAACATCAGAAAAATCTTCCAAGGCAGGCAATATCTGGCTACTCATCCCCACAGCAAGATCGATCTGAAATCATGGTAAAAAGGGTGATGAGACAAAAATCTCAGTAAGTCCGTGTGTGCTTTGAGTGTCCAGTGAAAATAGTTCGTGAATGCAAAGTATAAAACCTTTATAAGAGAAATACAGGCAAGCAATAAACATTAGTTAAAATCAAGAGTGGCGTTTTAGTTTTTCCAACCATACAGAATCAATAAAATCAACCACTTCAAAGAAGTGATCATGGGTTACCACACGTTGGGCCCCATAACCGGTCAGAATGTCGACACTTTGTGCAAACTGACAAAAGGTAGGTGATCGGCCTACCGGGCAAGATAATCCTCCTTCTCTATACCCAAACAACAACCGGGTGTCCATTCCGGTAAAACACAGTCACTTGACTGAAAGAAATAATAGCTACCTTGGACCGGCACGACCTACTGGACTGACATCTTATCCGGGAATGACTCACCCCTCAGAGGTGGCCACCTACTGAGAGACTTACCCGGACCCTTCAAAGACTAGCCCTAGCAGTCCACCCTTATTGAGTACTCAACGTAACTTATCCTACTAGGAAAAAATGAACAAAACACAGTTCCACTTGAAAATGGCAATTAAGGATTTCCAAAGTCTTTGTCAAAATCAGTTTTAGAAAGAGTTTTGAGTTTGAGTAAATCTGCTTATTGATTTTCAAATAATTTGTTTGACTAAAATAAGAAGTGAGTCAATCCTCAATTGCCTTTACAGAAATAAGTGTCCATGCACTCTACATTTGGCTTGCCATAACAAATATTTTACATCAATCAGGTTTTATACAAGAGCTTACCTGATTAATTTGAACCCAAGACCTCAAGAATTAATTCCAAAGCTCTAACCACTATACCACAACAACTCTTGTTCTTATTTTCTCTCTAAAATATTTTTCCTATTTAATCCTCAAGCTATCTCCGTATTTTCTCCTCAAGCAAAAATTATCATTTTGCCCTTCTTACTCAATAAACATGATCAAGCACTCGGGACTACAACACACAAATCCAAAGCACATAAATCATATAAAATTATATTTAAACATTCAATAAAATATTATATGCATCACAACCCTTTTACTCTAAGGTTGGTTTCGACTGGGTTTTCAGATCCTCCCCTCCATAGAAGAATTTCGTCCCGAAATTCAAGAATATCTCTTTTGATTCCCATGTGGCATCCTGCGTGCCATGGTGCTCCCACTAAACCTTAACCATCGGTATCTGCTTGTTCCGAAGACTCTTGATACTGCAGTCCAATATTTTCACGGGCTTCTCCACATAGCTCAGATCGGGTTGCAACACCAACGACTCGTTATTCAGCACATGACCGGGATCACCATTGTACTTTTTCAATTGTGACACATGGAACACATCATGAATTCCCGTCTTCCCATCTGGCAGGTCCAATCGGTAAGCTACCGGTCCAATCCTTTCCTTAATCGAGAACGGTCCAAAATACCTCGGATTCAGTTTTCTGCCCTTTGGATGCTTCAAGATTCCCCTGTTTGGCATCAACCTCAGAAATACGCTATCCCCGACTTGAAACTCCAACTCTCTCGCCGGTTATCCGCATAGCTCTTCTATCGGCTTTGAGCCACCTTCAACCTTTTCCTGATCAATTTCACTTTATCTAACATCTCTTGAACACAGTCTTCTGTTCTGCTTACGTGACCATCTTCTGACCAACTCCAATATCGTGGTACTTGACACTTTCGTCCATACAAAGCCTCATACGGAGCCATCTCAATTGAAGCTTGATAGTTGTTGTTATATGACAGTTTCGCATATGGTACATACTCTATCCACTTGTCCCCGAAATCCAGAACACATGCTCTCAGCATATCTTCCAATATCTGTATAACTCTTTCTGACTGCCCATCGGTCTGTAGATGTGCCATCGTACTGAATTTTAGACTCAACCCCATTGCTTCCTGAAACTTTCCCCAAAAACGAGATGTAAACCTCGGGTCTCGGTCGGACACAATACTCGAAGGCACTCCATGCAGTCGGACTATTTCTCGAACATAAGTCTGAGCCAACTTCTCCATAGAGTCTCTTACATTTACCGGTATAAAATGAGCCGACTTGGTCAGTCGATCCACCACTACCCATATGGCGTTCTTTTGCGTCTTTGACATGGGGAGTCCGGTGATAAAATCCCTAGTCACCTCCTCCCACTTCCACTCTGGTACTGGCAAAGGCTACAATAGTCCCGCTGACTTCTTGTGCTCCGCTTTGACTTTCTGGCAGGTGAGATAGGTCGAGATATACTTGACCACATCCCGCTTCAATCTGGGCCATAATAGGATCTTTTCAAGTCTTGATACATCCTAACTTCCCCTGGATGAATGGTGTACTTACTCATGTGTGCCTCTTCTAAAATTCTATCCTTTAATTGCTGCTCTCTGGGTACACACAACCGATCCTTGAAATGCAAAATTCCTACCTCATCTTGACGAAATTCACTACCTGGCCGCTCGAGCTCCTTGTCCTTGAAAAGTTGAAACTCGGCTTTGCTTTACTGAGCTTCCACGATTTCCCGCTTCAAATCCGGTACCAACTTCAAATTGCTGACGACAATTCTTTTGCCTTGCACTTCCACCCTTCTGTTCAACACATCCTGAACTACTTCAATTTCTTGCACTCTAAGTCTAGCCATTCCAACTTTTATACTCAGGGCATCTGCCACGATGTTGGCCTTCCCGGGATGGTAGTTGATTGGACAATTGTATTCTTCCAAGAATTCCATCCACCTCCGCTGCCTCAAATTCAAATCCTTTTGGGTGAAGATATACTTTAGACTCTTGTGGTCGGTGAACACCTCATATTCAGCTCCGTACAGGTAGTGTCGCCATTTCTTTAGGGTGAATATGATAGCTACCAGCTCCAGATCAAGAGTGGGATAGTTGACTTCATGAGGTCTCAGCTTTCGAGAAGCGTAAGTAATCACCTTCCTGTCTTGCATCAATACCACTCCCAATCCTTCTTTCGACACGTCGGTATACAGTGCATAAGGTTTCCCTTCCTCTGGCAGACTCAATACCGGCGCCGTCATCAATCTTTGCTTTAGTTCTTGAAAACTTTTCTCGCATTTCTCGTTCCACACAAATGGAACATCCTTTCTCAACAGTTGAGTCATTGGTGATGCGAGTGTCGAGAACCCTTTGATGAACCTCCGGTAATAACCAGCCAGTCCCAAGAAACTTCGGATCTCAGTGATATTCTCTGGCTGCTTCCAGTCTGACATCGCTTCAACCTTTGCTGGGTCCACCTTGATTCCCTCATTGGTCACCACATGGCCAAGGAATGCCACACTGTCTAAGTAGAATTCGTACTTCCTAAACTTGGCGTACAGCTTATGCTCTTGAAGCTTCTCCAATAGGAGCTTCAGATGCTCTGCATGCTCCTCCAGACTCTTAAAGTAAATCAAAATGTCGTCAATGAAGACCACCACGAACTTGTCCAGATTGGGTCGGAACACTCGATGCATCAGGTCCATGAATACTGCTGGAGCATTGGTCACCCCGAACGGCATTACCACGAACTCATAATGTCTATATCTAGTGTTGAAAGCAGTCTTGGGGATATCTTCCTCTTTTATCCGTACTTGGTAGTACTCTTGCCTCAAATCCAGCTTGGAATAGCAACTGGATCCTTGCAACTGATCCAATAGCTCGTCAATCAGCGGTAGGGGATACTTATTCTTAATCGTCAAGTTGTTCAAACCTCGATAGTCAATGCATAATCTCAGAGTTCCATCATTCTTCTTCACAAATAGCACAGGCACTCCCCAGGGCGACGTGCTATGTCTGATATAGCCTTGACTCACTAACTCCTCTAACTGTTCCTTAAGCTCTTTCAGTTCCGCCGGTGCCATCTGGTACGGGGTCCGCGATACTGGTTTCGCTCCCGGAACTAAGTCAATGGTGAATTCAACCTCTCGGCTGGGAGGTAAAAAATCAAGTTCTGCTGGGAACACGTCAGGGAAATCCTTCACTACTTCGGTGTCCTCCAGAGTGCTCTGGTCCTTCGGCTTGTTTATCACGTAAGCCAGGTACCCTTAACATCCTTGATTCAGCAATTTCCGGGCCTTAGCCCCTGCTATCAAATACTTTAACTCTTTTACCTTCTTGCCATCGAACTCCAATACATCACAACCTAGTCTAACGAATTAGACCGACTTATTCTTACAGTCTATTCTTGCCCCATGCTTGGCTAACCAATCCATCCCGAATATCAAATCATAGTCTTCAATGTCCAATACTATTAGGTCTCCCTCTAGACTTTCTCTCCCCACATCAATTTTACAGTTCTTCACATACCGATTTGCTTGCACCATTTTCCCCAAATGAGTGCTTACCACTAAAGTATAAGGTAGCTCTACTCCATCTTAACCTAAATGACATGCACAAATTTTGTTGAAGTAGGAATAAGTAGAGCCACGATAAATTAATGCATTAACAGGACGTCCTTGGGTAGTAAACGTACCTTCCACAACCGCTGCATCAGTCCCAACTTCCTTTCGGTTGAGGGCGAATACTTTGGCCTTCACTTGCAGCTTCGGTGCTCCACTCTGGGATGCTCCCACGGTTTTGGCTCTGTTGGACCCCGAGTTCTGCGCCGGATTTCCTTGCCCGGCTCGATGCAACTTGGGGCAGGCGTTCTGCAAGTGGTTAGGGTCGCTGTAGTGATAACATTTCCTTTCGCCACCCTTAGACCAATAGTTCTTCTTGGTGTGGCCTTTCTTTCCACACTGTCGGTAAGATGAAAGGCTTTAGGTAGGACCCACTGGTGCTATCCAGGCTTTATTCCCCCGGTTCTGCCATTGCAGATTGGCGGGGCGCTTGTTAGATTGCTGCCCTTGGATGTGCCCTTGTGGCTGTCTGGAAAGGCCTTGCCGCCATCCTGTTACAGTCCTCATTTTTTGTTTGGGTAGCTGCGTCTACTACCCCCGAATAAGTCGTTGGTGGAGACGGTGACAACGCCCTCGTCAATTCCGACCTCAGCCCCTTGACGAATTGCCTCGTCCGATTCTGCTCGGTATCCACTAATCTCTGGCAGTACTTTAACAGTTGGGTAAATCGTGCTGCGTACTGAGCCACTGATGTGCTCCCCTGCTTTAAGTTCTGAAATTCATCCTCCCGCTTTTCCACGATCCACTGAGGGATGTACTCAGCTCAGAAGACTTCAACAAAGTTAGACCATGTCCATTCCTGCTCACCCATTTCCCAATAGTCTTGGACTCGCTGCCACCATGCCCAAGCTGGTCGTCTCAAACGGAATGCTACAAATTTAACCATCCGCTCCTCGGTGTACTGAAGTATTGCAAATATGTCCTATATTTGCTCGATCTATTGTTCTGCCTTCTGATCTTGTTCTACTTCGCCTAGAAAGACGGGTGGTTGAAACTTCAGAAACCGCTCTAACGCCTCATCTTCCCCTTTAGGGTTCTTTCGCTCGGTCAAAGTCTGCAAAATTTCGGCCATCTTGTTGAATGCCTAGCCAACCGTCACATTAATCGGAATTTCAGACCTCACTCCCATATCCGGACCACTCCCATCACCCTGGTTGGGTGATTGCATCTGAGCAGTCTCGACTTCCAGTGCCAAATGATCGCCTTTCGGAACCCTTCTGCCTGTTGAAGCTGCACGGCGCTTGGGTGCCATTCTAAACCACACCCCAAATGATAAGTGTATGCATTCAAGGATCAAATCATTTTAGGTGCGCATGCAATCATAGTCAGATATATGTAAAAAGAAATCAGATGTAAATTTTGCCTAAGGAATAAATTCTTTTTCAAAAATTGACTTGCATAAATTTGAAATTTTCATAGAAAATAGAATTTAAAAAAATCCTTGACATAAAAGTTTTAGGAAAATAATAAATAAATAAACATCTAATTCAAAATAACTCCTAGCCCTTTAGTCCTCATCAGAACCCTCATTATCAGCCCCATACAACCAACCCCCAAAATCTACCCCAACCCCACTGGCAAATCCCTCCATTAGCTCCTTCTCGGGGTGCCCAAAACTCTCCCTGGGCTCAACTTGACTGAAAGAAGGCCTAGGTGGAGACTCGTAATCTATCTCCCTCGGGTCATCACTATCTGCTGCTAAGTCCACTAAGGGACTAGGAGGGTGGGGTACAAGCTCCACTGCTATCACCTCGTCACCACTGTCAGAGCTTATGTCTATCACTGGAATTGGGGGAGACTCAAGAATTTGGACCTCATCAACACTGCTATCCTCCATAGGGATAACTGACGAGGGGTTGGCTAGGGAACTAGAAGGTCCTCTGGGTATATAGGGATAGGCGGGTGCCACTGCAGCCCTTTTCTCGCGGTCCTAAGCATCCTAACCATCCTACAACATTAACAAGATAGGTTAGATAAAGATTTAAACTTAAAGGAATAATATATATACTATCAATATTTGCCTATAACCTAGCCTTTAATACCACTTGTAACACCTCACTACCTAGGCCCGCCAGGGCCGGAGATGTCGCCCATTCCAAAGGACAAGGGGTCATTATAACTAGGACACACAATCAAAATAGCAAAATAAAAGCAATACTTTAACTTAAATTTATTACAACCCGAGAATAAATCCGAGAATTCCAAAATCAAATCCTTAATAAAAATTATCCACTCTCAATTCCCCAAAGCATTACACAAATTAAACATCAGAAAAATCTTCCAAGGCAGGCAATATCTGGCTACTTATCCCCATAGCAGGATCGACCTAAAATCATGGTAAAAAGGGTGATGAGAAAAAAATCTCAGTAAGTTCGTGTGTGCTTTGAGTGTCCAGTGGAAATAGTTCATGAATGTAAAGTATAAAACCTTTATAAGAGAAATACTAGCAAGCAATAAACATTAGTTAAAATCAAGAGTGGTATATTGGTTTTTCCAACCAAACAGAATCAATAAAATCAACCACTCAAAATAAATGATCATGGGTTACCACACGTTGGGCCTCATAACCGGTCAGAATGTCGACACTTTGTGCAGACTGACAAAAGGTAGGTGATAGGACTACCGGGTAAGATACTCCTCCTTCTCTATACCCAAACAACAACCGGGTGTCCATTCCGGCAAAACATAGTCACTTGACTGAAAGAAATAACAGCTAGCTCGGACCGGCACGACCTACTGGATTGACATCTTATCCAGGAAGGACTCAACCCTCAGAGGTGGCCACCTATTGAGAGACTTACCCTGACCCCTCAAAGACTAGCCCTAGCAATCCATCCATATTGAGTACTCAACGTAACTTATTCCACTTGGAAAAAATGAACAAAACATAGTTCCACTTAAAAATGGCAATTAAGGATTTCCAAAGTCTTTGTCAAAATCAGTTTTAGAAAGAGTTTTGAGTTTGAGTAAATCTGCTTATTGATTTTCAAATAATTTGTTTGACAGAAATAAGAAATGAATCAATCCTCAATTGCCTTTACAGAAATGAGTGTCCTTGCACTCTACACTTGGCTTGCCATAATAAATATTTTATATCAATCAGGTTTTATGCAGGAGCATACCTGATTCTTGCTCACAATAAAAGGTCTTCAACAGCAGACCAAACCCCGCATGGGGTAAATATAAACCACAATCAAACTCAAGCCAAAATCTACTTTCACAAATAAGACTGGCTCAACTCACTACTACCATGATCCTAGTGTCCCAAGCTTTAAGGCCAAATAATAAATAAAAAGGGTTTGTAGGCTTAGTCTAGTTTGATAGTTAAAATAATTAGTGTTTTAGGAAATAGGTACTGATAAGTTGGAGGTTTAAATCTTTCTAAAATAATTTAGAGTTTATTTGATGAAGAGTCCTAGATGATATTAGGTAAAATAATGATTTATTAATAACTAATTGTTAGAAAATATTTGATAACTAAAGTTAGTTGAGAATAAATTTCAATGGTCTCGATTGAAAGATAATAAATAAATATTAATAGGTTTTGATTAAAAGATAACAAATAAATTTTAATAGGTTTTGTGAGTATAAGACTTACAAAAATTAATGTTCTACTTATTATGATTATTCATATAAAAGGTTTTTATGTGATATTATTATTGTATATAATATCTATATATTTTATTTCTTAAAATAAAAGCTATCATTTATTTGACTAAAATATCCTTAGTATATATATAATCCAAATCTACCTTCCTAGGGTTTTTCAATTTACTAGCAAAAATATTAAATATTTTATTGATGAAATAAAATTAGCTTATGGACAACTAGATCATGATCATATTTCTATTGCTAACCACAATCATGAACATATACTCCACTTCAATTCATCAAATCATCCAAATCATGAATAAAGGCATACATCTAAATTTATCAAGGCATGATCCAACCTCTACTAGTATAAACATAATCATGGCTTCAATAATCATACATGAATAGAAATCCTAATCATCATAGATGATATAATCTCTAACATGCTTGATCACAAATATCACTCACAACTGGAGACATGCATTAAACCCTAAAACATCATAATATCATCCAAGATAAATCATCACATGCATCAACCCCAACTCCATCATATACACACATTCATTCATGCTTCAATCTCAACTCATCACAACAACACATGCTTAAACCACAATCATAGCCCATCTCCTTCCAATATCATCCTAAAGACATGAATCTAGAATCTAAAAAGAGGGTTGAAGGGTCTTACTAGATTGATTAGTACCTTGAAGGAGTTTCGAATGGATCTCAACTTCTAGATGACTAGATTCGTCCAAGGGAGATGAAGCAAGCATGGTCATTGGTGAAGAATTCATTCGGGCAAAAGGTAGAGGGTATTCGGCCGAGAGAGAGAGAGAGAGAGAGAGAGAGAGAGAGAGAGTCCATTAGCATATTTGTCCATATATATATTCATTAGAGATCAAAGATTAATGAAGATGAAATTGCTTGAACAAACTTACATTGAAGGTGTTCTTGTGCCTTCACAAAAATATTGATTTTTTATCCAAATGAGAGAGTTGAATTTTGGAGTTTGATGTTAAAAATGGTATGGATGGAATTACGGTAGTGAGTAGATGAATTCTGGAATTTTTTTGAAGAAGTTTGAAGTGGTTTGGAGAGGTACTAGGCGGGAGAAGTGAGTAGGTGTTCTTGGTGTTTTATGTGTGCTTGAAGGTTGAAGAGAATGGAGGGATTTTGGTTTGAAGCTACCGAAATTCTGTGTGTCCAATGGTCGAATTGTTAGTGTAGTTTAGGTAGATGATTTTCTGGTTTGAAAGGAAAAGGAAAGGTTGGTTGTTGAAATCCTAAAAGAATATTTTTGGGAATCAAATTTGGAAACAAAAATATAACAAGAATATCTTTGATCAATGGAGAGCTTTTTGGAGCTGCTATGGCCAACTGATGTTCAGTGTTTCCGCTGGTTGAAGAAGGTTAATGGTGGCCGAAAAGAAGGAGTGTAATGGTGAAGGATAGGTCAGGTTGTTTGAGGGACATTTTATGGAAGGTTACTAAATTAGGATTGCTGGAATTTTGGTCTCCAATTAAGGCATGATTGCAGTAATTTGTTGGAGATATTTTAGGGCAGCCATGACTGATTTTCATGCAGAAGGTTGGGGAAGACAATGGAGTTCTGTTCATGGCTGTTCAAGGGAGGTTTGTGCAGAAAAAGGATGAAGTTTCGGCCAGTGCTAGAATAGGAAACAAAGCTGGAAAATTCCTGCATAGAATTTCACCATTGCTGGAATTTTTCTGGGCAGCTTTTGCTGCTATTTTCCAGCCAGATTGCAGAGAGTTGGAAGGGGCATTCAGAGGTCTTTCAAGGATGGTTTCAGAGGTCTTCATGGAGGAAAAATGTGGCTATGGAGAAAATTGGAAGGAAACGGCTTGGTTTAAGACCACCTAAGCTGCTGTTTTGTCCAGAAAATTTTCTGGTTCTGCACAACATTTGTGCAGTCTGAAAATGGCCAGAAAATTTTAGATTTCAAGCTGATCAAAACGGCCATTTTCTGGCAGAATTTTGGAGGGGATAATGGCTGAGAATTTTGACACTTTGCATGCACTAGAAGCTGGAAAAATTTCAGATCATTACATGAAGGAAAGTGAACCTAGCTAGAGTGATGTTTTGAAGGTTCACTAGGAAAATTAATTCTCTTGGAACCTTCCCCATCTCTTCCACATTTTTGGTCCATAGAATTTCTTTCACTAAGATATTTTGAACCTTCAAGGCCACATCACTTTACTGTAATTTCTAGAATGACATTGGCTAGAACAAATTTGTCCAATCTAACGAGTTGAGAATTATGAATAATTAAAGGTCAAGAAGAAATGAATTCCCTTATGAATTTTTGTAGGGCACAAGAATAGGATTGGGATACTCCTATCATGTCTCCCCTAAGACAACATCTCTAGTCTACTCTAAAGCACCTAAGGCCGAAAATACAACCTTCCCAAGTAAAAATAAAATTTAATCATGCTAAAGCTCCAATGATGGAATTTGAACCTAAGACCTCAAGAATTAATTCCAAAGCTCTAACCACTATACCACAACAATTCTTGTTCTTATTTTCTCTCTAAAATATTTTTCCTATTTAATCCTCAAGCTATCTCCCTATTTTCTCCTTAAGCAAAAATTACCATTCTGCCCTTCTTACTCAATAAACATAATAAAGCCCTTAAGACTACAACAAACAAATCCAAAGCACAAAAAATCATATAAAAATATATTTAAACATGCAATAAAATATGATATGCATTCCAACCCCCTTACTGTAAGGTTAGTTTCGACTGGGGTTTCACACTACCAAACCCAAATATGAGAAAACTAAAATGTAAGGTAAATTAACACTTTTGTGATAATATGAATCTAGCCTACTTCAAAGACACCTAAACACTCTAATCTTACTAGAGATTAGAATATCATGGCAACTTATACTCAAAAGGAACCCTAGAATGGATGAAATTCTAAGACCTAATTTAGAGTAGAAGTTAAGGATTATCCCTTGAAGTTTATAGACAAGATTAAATGTAGGACTAAGCCCTTTGATTTGGTTTTGATGAATATGAGAATCACTCGAGAGGATCACCCTCAAAAACTCTCTCTAGAGAGAACAAATCTGAGTTCTCAATTTAAAATATCTAAAATTATATTTACAAAGCTATACTGGGGTCTTTATAGTCCCCCAACATATACTATCTAATTAGTAAGCTAATCATGGAATTAGGTAGCCTTAATAAAAGTATTGACACCCTGTTGCATGACTTAAAATAAGTAAAAACATAATAAAAATTGTGGGTATTAAAAAGAAAGCAATTAAGCTAAAAATAGCAAAAATTTGGGCTAGTCTGGACATGAGCCAGCATTGGTTTGCATGGTTGAACCAGCACCGGTCTAACTCTAGTAACCCACTATTTTCTTAGTAGTAATAAGCTAACGTTGATTTGCTTGGATAGGCTAACACCAGTAACCATCTAGGTAGCCATCCTATGCGTTGCTCAGCCCTCTCTCGTGCAGCACCATTTTCTTTTTAGTTTCCTTGATATTTTGTAATCCAAATCTTGTTCTTGACCTCTAATATTATCTTGGTTGTTTCTTTGATCTTGCAAATGACCTTGAAGTTAAATTTGTTTCCCTTTGAAGTTTTTTAGATTGCATTCCATCATAATCTCCCTTGATGTCAAATCCTTGGCAATGTGATTACTTGTCATTCCAGAAAGATTGTTGCCTTCTTTGTTCTCTATTTAGCCTCTCTTTCACCATTCATTTCTTCACATATCTCTTGTTCCTTGGTTTGTTAACATTGTTGACTTGATAACCTCCTTGAATCCTCTTGAATATTGTCTTTACCCAAGGAGCCATGACTTATGGCTTGATCGCCCTTCCCCCTTCTTTAGATTGAATTTTAGGCCTGGGGCAATTCCTATCAAATAGTATGTAAGACATTAGATGTCATATAAGCCAACAAGAGGAGGTAAAATTTTTCTTTATTAGTTATGCCCCAAAGTTTAAGTATATCAAAAATGCGAAAACAATTAGTATATAAACATAAATTTACTATGAAAGTTTTTCATAAAAGAGAATATCCTATGAATATTAGAGAACACTATGATACCCTTATCTGCAAAAAAAAAAATTAAAGTACTGAAATAAATCACTAATACAGAGATTTATTGAAAGCAATAAATAAACAGACTACCAAGCACGCAATAACCCTCAAAACTGTACTCCTCATCAGAGTCTTTGGTGTCAGAATCATATAGCCAACCCCTAGAGTTCTTAGAGAAATCTACTCCCATACCACTTAAGAACTCAGAGGTCATAGGTTTCTTCCCTGGTCTCCTGGAACTCTCTCTAGTTTCAACACGGTTTGGTTGAGGTACAGAAAAAGATCTAGGTGGAGACTCATAGTCTATCTGTTCCAAGTCATCACTATCTTCTGTCAAGTCAATCACTGGAATAGGTGGGTTTGGCATATACTCTATAGCATCACCCTCATCCTCACTATCAGTGATCAAATCTACTAGAGGTATGGGTGCTGGCTCAATAATTTGAACCTCAACCTCACTACTCTCATCTATAGGTATTTTTGGTTGAGGTACAGGTTGTGGTATAGGTAAGACTTCTGGCTGGATACGAATTGGTCGGAGCCATGGCTGCCCGTTCTTGGCCTTCCTTGCAGTTTTATATATCTAAACCATCCTACAACATGAACAACTCAACTTAATCAAAATAATATATAACTTAAGTAATCATTCTAAATACTACTAATAATTGCCTAAACCTAGGCTCTGATACCATTTGTAACACCCCACTACCTACATACCCCAAAAATGGTGGGGATGTCTCCCCATCCTTAGGACATGGGGTCTTTATAACTAGATAATAAAAAATATAGAAGGAAATAACTTTGTATTAAAATTTTTTACAATCCTAAAATAATACTTATACAAATCTCAAAAAAAATAAAAGGTACCTAAAATTTCCTAACGACTAAATACAGAAAAATAAATCATCCAAGCTCCTGGCAACATAAGTAAATCAACCTTCGAAACATGTTTGACTTGAAAATATGATATAAAAGGTGGTGAGAAACATTTCTCGGTAAGTCCTGTGTGTGCTCATGACAGTTTAAGAAAACATTTGATGTAAGCAAATTTTGAACAAGTCATAACGAAATGTTTGTAAGTCCAGAAATTCATCTTTAAGCATTAAGTGATGTTTTATCAGTATTTTCAAAATAAAAGTGTTCAACTTGTAAAGAAATAAACCACTCAAATAAAGTAAGCTATGAAACCCTGCATCATGGTCATGGCCATGAAACCCAGCATCATAACTATGTTATGTGAAACCTTACATCACAATACAAGTGGGTGATCATCCCCTTGGGTAAGATACTCATCTATCTTTATACCCAAACTTACCGGTTCTTCACTCTGAGAATAAATTGTCTACCTAAACTGTGTTGCTAGCATGAATCGGCCTGACCAACCAGAACTGACGTCTTGTCAAGGCAGAGCTCTCCCCTCAGAGGTGGCCACCTATTGAGAGACTTACCTCGACCCTTCAAAGACTAGTCCTAATAGTCTACCCTTATTGAATACTCAACATTCATGTTTTTTCCACTTTGGCCAAGTAAAATTGATGAAATATCCTTCTTTGAAATAGCAATTATGGAGTTCAAATTGTCATGTTGAAAATGGTTTAAGAAAAGTTTAACAATTACTTTGGAAAACTGTTTGCTTGATCTAAAATTATTTTTTATTAGCAGAAAAGATAAAATGTCCATAATTGGATCCCAAAGTACATCTTTTACTATAAACAGTACATTTGACTTGCATAAGTGCTTTTGTTCAACAAACACCTTTATGCAAGGACTTAATTGATCTTTTCATTTCACTAATAAAATAATCCTCCAAGTCTTGCTCAAGGCATCCTAACCCTGTCTGGAGTAAGCACAGGGTATATGTCACTACTGGTGCACAACTAAGCAACAAAATTACATAGGTACAAATAGCTCCCAACTTTACATACACAAGTCCTTCTAATCAATACCAATACTCAAATATTTTAACAAGGGTTTAGGAGTTCTAAAATGAATTGATAAAATATTTTATATTTTAATATTAAAATTAGTATAAGAATAGTTTGATATTATAATGACATAATTGAATGACATAAGTAATAAATAAACTATAGCAAAAATAACAATATTGACAAGAGTATTAATAAGAATGTTAAGAATTTTATGGATAATAATAATATTGCTAAAAAGGTAATAACAACAATAATAGTAGTAATAATATTATTTTTATTATTATATTTCTAAAATGATAATGTTTAATATTATTATTATTATTATTATTATTAATGTCGGTGATAATTAGAAATAGTAATGCAAATGATAATACTCATAATAGTAATAATAATAATAATATTATTATTATTATTAAAAATAATAATATTAATAGTAATGTTAGTAATAAAATACTAATAACGATTAAGTATCAAAAGTAACAACAATATTACTATTACCAATTAAAAGTAGTAATAATTTTGCTATTAATAAATAAAGTAGTAATCACACAAATAGAGTAATAACAATATTTATCACAGCAAAAGTAGCATGAATAGCAATATTAATATTTGCATGGTAATTGATGGCCAGATTAGCAATATTAAAGCATTAGCAAAAATAATAATAGCAACTACCTCCATCACGCTCCATATCATCTCATGCTAGTAACATATAGACTCATTTCACAAATCTACTAACAAACATATCATAACCTCATATTAAAAATCAAAATCCAAAAATAATTCATACAACAATCATATTGTGCTACGGACCCAATCCATAATGATCGAAATGATTTCGACTCGAGTGAAATGATTTTCACAGTAAACAAAGACAAACACGAAAATAATTTTTCATGCCAAAACAATGTCCGTAGACCACACATAGCATGTCTTTGATACCACTGTTAGGTATCTCAGGCTCGTATCGTATACGGCACAACGAAAAATAAAAAATGATACCCTCCCAGGACCTGCCTATGTATGGAAAACAAGACATAAAAAGAGTAAAGGTAACAGCTTTTACCTTTAGGTAATCGTCCGAAGAAAAAAAAATTCTTCTTCAAGTTGAGGCGTGATCTAGCAATCCTCGTGATCAACCTCCACGTGAGTTGAACGTCTAACCACTATAATCACAGTGTGTGATTATCTTTAACAGTAATCCACACATAGGGTATACTCAAGCACCAAAATTTACTGTTCTAGCAGAAAAAGATGGCGGCTAGGGTTCTTTGATCAAGATCAAATCGAGAAAGATAGAGAGAAGAGAGAATGTCCGTGGCTATTGTTTTGTGTTTTTATTGATCCAAAGCTCAGCTAGGGTTTCGATTATATCATATATATATATATATATATATATATATATATATATATAACTGAAATATCATACTAAAACTGAGAATTCTAATCCTATTAGAATTTCCTAATTGTAATTGGAAACATGAAGTTCTCACAATTACAACTTAGACCACAAATTATAACTAATTATAATTTATCCACAACAACTTCTTTTTCTCTCAATCAACCCCATTATGTTATCAAATAACATCTTGAGTATTTAATTCTCTATTGTGTATGACCTATTAGGTTCCCCAGTCAATTGGTAGCGAACATGAATTAATCCAAACGTCTTTGAGATTAATAATCCATAATTAATTAGAATTAATCCTATTAATTCTAATCAAGATTGATTTATTAATTCATTAATTAATAAACCCATATTCCTAGATCATGAGTGGTATCTAGCAACAAATCATGACCACCCAAGAGTCCAGGAAGTCAAGTGGCTTGACATGAACCCTTCAATAACAAACTTCAGTGCAATTAACTCCTTTCACCATACAATACCTCATTCGGTTTGGAGTACGGAATTAGTGCTAACTCCTTCCAGAATTAATTTTGGCCTAAATACAATAGTACTTGTACAAGGTACCCACTACTCTAGATGTGTTTCAATTGGAACTATTTCCAATACACAATCGCCTTGGCCAAGAACTTTCCATGTAATAATTCCTACAAATGGCCGTGAGATATTCGCCCCTACTATTAGGAATGGTGAATCCTTTATTGACCCTCTCAACTACTTTCATTTACCTCACAATGTACCCAATATCCATCCCATAGGCGGCCCTCGATCGAGCTCTAGAGATTAGAATCAAAGTACAAAGCTCAGCAAACAAAGTACCTTGGAGATATCAAATCTAAGGATACTTGCACATTTGCTATATTCAGATTATATCACTAGCACTAAATAGTTAGCCATGTGATTATCTCAAAGCTAGGTTATCTAATAAACTTGTTCCATTAACAAGCATCCATGTGTTAACTTTGAGTGTCTCAATACTCACGGTTATGAGAACCACTGCCTGATCAAATCAAGAAGTCTAACACATGCTAGTTTTAACTCATTAATGATGTCCTGTCTCATTAATACTATGACTAGTTACTATTTAAGTACTTACACCATCCAGTGTAGTAGGAATCTCATATAATGATTTTCTTAACATAGTATTGTACTACGGATTTTATCGAATAGTTGTATTACTTAAAGTAAAAAAAAGAAACTATAAGATAAATAATGCATTTTATTAAAATAAAATGTGTCATATACAATGTACAAGTGATTGCCTCTAGGGCACAATACTAACATCTAAAACACTTTTACAAGTGAAATTTTCTTATTTTGCAGCTCCTTTTCAGCATATTACAAAATCTTAAATGTGTGATTTCGGGTGACATGAATGAGAAACATGGAATTAATCCCTTCTATATGAAGGGAGGAATGATATGGACAAAGAAAAATGAAGAATTAGACAAACGATGAAAAAAATAATATGAACGAAAGTTGAACATTTTACTTAACCCTCGGCTAAACATTGGTTAGATATCGGCCCTGTCGGCTAAACATCAGTTGGACGTCGGCTACCTATTGGGAACGTCCGCTAACTGTCAGCTATTTTTCCACCAAACACGACTAAACTTAAAAATGATGTTTGGTGTAGGCTTATCAGAAAATGGCCAACAGTACGTTGGAAACGGTAGAAATGGTGGTCGAACGGCTGTGAACGGGAAAAGTTAATTAGGACACGTGGTCAATCCTTTTGATTTCTAAAACCTTTTGAAAGTTAGTGTGCTTCACTTTTCCATGAAATGCTATTTTTTATAACGTTTTGAAAATCCCTAAATATATTTAAGGTTATCTGAGCAAGATTTATTCTTATGCCACTTTGGGCTCGAATGAACTTCATATTTGGCTTGGAAACCTTAACGGGTGATTAAAGCATAAATTTTGTGAATTTAGTTCTTTTTGGATTAAATGCTTGTGATTTTCGAAAGATGGTTAACTTTGGAATCGGGTATTCACAAATTGACTAGAATGCCCTTATTGGAATATTTTGTGGAAACATGACTAGAAAATTTGAATTTGATCATTTTTTAGGATTGGAATTCTGGATTTCATGAAATAAGTTCCTTTAGAAATCGAGTATTTGGAAAATGATCCAAATGTCTTTGTTGGAATGTTTTATGGAAACCTTTGGAATCGAATATTCGGTAAATGATTGAAATATTTGGAACTTTTGAAAATCCTTTTCAATTCGAGCGAGGGTAAAATGACCCGAAGGCCCTTGGAAATGACTTTTGAGATCGAGTACCGGCAAAATGCCCCGAATACTCTTGGAAATTTGTGTTAATGTGCGAAAACAACTTTCTACCCTATTTTGACATGGTTTTGGAAAATAATATCTTGGTATGAGATTGACTTTTGGAAGACGACATTTTGATCCCAAAAATTGCTTTATCGGCCTGATTTGCCCATGGAATGAATTGACTGGCCCTACAAAGCCTATGGAATTTATTATCTGACTTGCGAGTCAATCGGATCAATTTTTGGAAAATGATATTTTGCCTAAAAAATGTTTGTTCGAAAATCCTGCGAGAACATGTAACCCTCTGGCCTAATCAGTCAGTAGGGGTTAGTATTGGTAACGTTCAATACTTAGTAAGGACTTTGATCTTTGTACTCCAATGTACCTAGGTGCCAACTTCTTCTCTTGTCCTTTGATTCCCAATTGTCATTGCGGAGTCAAC
The DNA here is from genome assembly GCA_026120185.1 of Voacanga thouarsii. Taxonomy (NCBI): domain Eukaryota; kingdom Viridiplantae; phylum Streptophyta; class Magnoliopsida; order Gentianales; family Apocynaceae; genus Voacanga; species Voacanga thouarsii. The sequence continues at coordinate 2,450,595 of JANUWF010001199.1, forward strand.
TTCAAGAATACATGATCCCCTTCTGCAAATTCTAAATCTCTCCTACGTCAATCCGCATTTTAATTATCTCCATAGCCTGTCAAACTTTTTTAAGATTGTAGGCTTCTTGTTCACCAGTTATCCGTCCTAGACTTTCCTAATACAACAGAGACTGACATTTGATTCCATATAGAGCTTCAAATGGGGCCATTCCGATTGTTGATTGATAACTATAATTGTATGCAAACTCTGCATACGGTAAATTATCAATCCACTTAGTTCTAAAATCCAGAGCACAAGCCCGTAACATGTCCTCCAAGACTCTATTCACTCATTCAGTTTCTCTATTCATTTGTGGATGTACTGCTATGCTAAACTTCAATGTTATCCCATATCTCTGTTGGAGTTTAGTCCAAAACTTCAAAGTAAATCTAGGATCTCGATCTCACACAATAATAGAAGGTACTCCATGAAGTCTGATTACTTCCTCCATATAGATTTTACTTAACTTCTCTAAAGAATCCTATTGGTTGATGGGGATGAAATGAGCAGATTTAGTCAGTCGATCCACTATCACCCATATAGTATCTTGATGTCCTACTGTCATGGGTAATCCTGTAATGAAATTTATAGTAATTTCATCCCATTTCCACAATGGAGTAGGTAATGGCTGTAGTGACCCTCCAGGCCGTTGTTGATCGGCTTTCACTTGATGACAAATTAAACATCGAGCTACAAAGTCTGAAATATCCTTCTTCATACCAATCCACCAATAATGTCGTTTCAAGTCATGATACATCATTACGGCTCCTGGATGGATGGTATACTTATTCTGAGGTAGCTTTATTAAGATATCTTATTTCATTACAAATTGTTTCGGAATACAACATCGATCTTGGTAATAAATATTCCCATCACTGTCCTTTCAGAATTCCTCTCCTCCCTTATCCACCTCTTGTTGCACTAACTTTTGCGACTCTTCATCTTTATCGTGCTCTTTCTTAAATTGTTGTAGGAAAGCAAGTTGAATGGAGACATTACTCATTCTTATTTCTCCGTCTACTGCAAATGCTTCCACTTTTGGAATTCATAACATCCGAAGAATTGATAAATTCGCCTTCCTAATAAGGGCATCTGCTACTATGTTTGCTATTCTAAGATGATATTTTATTGGACACCGAAATTCTTCCAAAAATTCTATCCACCTACGTTGCCTCATGTTCAAATCATTCTGAGTAAAAACATACTTCAAACTTTTATGGCCGGTGAAGACTTCAAACTCAGCTCCATACAAATAATGTCTCAACTTCTTAAGGGCAAACACAATATCGGCTAACTCCAAATCATGTGTAGGGTAATTCTCCTCGTGGGGTTTCAATTCCATAGAGATATAAGATATCACCTTTCTCTCTTGGATCAACACTCCTCCCAATCCTTCTTTCAACGTGTCCGTGTATACTTCATAAGGTTTGTTCATCTTTGGCAATGCCAAAACAAGAGCAAAATTTAACCTTTTCTTCAGTTCGTGGAAACTTTTCTCACACTTCTCAATCCAAACATAAGGAAATTTCTTTTGGGTGAATCAAGTCAAAGGCAAAGGTATCTTAGAAAATCCCTCAATAAATCTCCGACAATATCTTGCTAATCCCAGAAAACTTTGTATTTTAGTTGGAGTCTCGGGATGTTTCCAATTAGTTATCACTTCGACTTTTCCAGGATCTACTATAATCGCGTCTTTGGATATCACATGTCCCAAGAATGCTACTTCTTTAGCCAAAACTCACACTTACTGAATTTTGCATATTGTTTGGCCTTCCTTAACAGTCCTAATACTTTCCAAATGTGTTGTTCATGTTCTTGAGGATCGTTAGAGTACATAAGAATATCATCTACAAATATAATAACAAAATTACCTAAGGCCGAAATGTTCAGTGCTTTAGATCCATGAAAATAGTAGGGGCATTAGTAACACCAAAAGGCATCACTACAAACTAAAAATGTCCATATCGTGTGTTAAATTCAATTTTCAGTATATCCTCTTCCCGAATCCGAGCTTGGTAATATCCTTGCGTCAAGTCTAACTTCTAGAAACATCTTGTTCCTTGCAATTGGTCAAACAATTCATCAACCATACGCAACGGATATTTATTCTTTACCGTCACTATATTCAACCCTCGATAATCTTTACACATCCGCAGTGACCCATCATTCTTCTTAACAAAAATATAGGTACTTCCCAAGGTGAAGTACTATGCCGGATGAATCCTGGCTCCATTAATTCCTGCAATTGTTTCTTGAGCTCCTGTAATTCTGTAGGTGCCATTCTATAAGGAGTTCTTGAAACTGGTTCTGTCGATGGCACTAAGTCAATGGAAAACTCTACTTCTTTCTTCAGTGGTAACTCCTTCAATTTTGCTGAAAAATATCTAAATACTCATTCATCACAGGGACATCTTCGAGTTTCTTAACCTTTCCCGGCTTATTTATCACATAAGCCAATTATCCAACGCACCCTTTCCAAATCATTTTCCGGGCCTTGATTCCCGATATGAAAGCATTAATTTTTCTTCCAACCTTGCCTACAAATTTCAATATAGGTTTCCCAGGCCGATGGAATTGTGCTACCTTATGTCTATAGTCAACTTGAGAATGATACTGAGACAACCAGTCCATGCCTAAGATTGCATCATAATCCTCTAAGGGTAAACATATCAAATCTCCTTCCAAAATTTCATTTTCTACCAAGATCTTACAACCCCTATGTATTTGCTCACTATTCATTTACTTTCCCAATGGGGTACTGACAGTCATTTCATATGAAGTTTCGTCCCCTTTTATTCCCATGGAATCAAAAAAATAAATTAGCAACAAAGGAATGCATAGAACCAGGGTCTACCCATACTTTAGCATCATAATAAAACAATAACGAGCATACCTTCCACTACGGTGGCATGATTATCCGTCTTTTCCAATGCAACTACTCGAGCATTCACTTGTGGCTTGGCAGGTTTAGTTCTAGAGATAGAAGCTTATCCTGAGTTCCTTCTTCCTAGTCCTGACCTTGCCCTTGATTATTTCTTCTCGATCAACTCCATCTTCCTATCCTTCGAGGATGAGGGCAATTTAAAATCTTATGCCCTACCTCTCCAAAATTGAAGCATTTAAAAAAGGGCAGTCCTCCAATTGGACCTCCCCTTCTCTGCATTTTTCCTTTCTTCTGCCATTGGGGTCCTCCAGATTTTTTCCTTTCTTCTGCCATTGGGGTCCTCCAGATTATTTTTGACTCATACCCCGAAATCCACTTTGATTTATCCTACTTATATTCTCATTTATTCTAGCATTCTCATTAGCTCTAGTGATGGTCTTAGTCAACTGTTGAATGGTATTAGCCAATTTTTAGAATGTTTGGAACATTGGATATTCTAAATTTACAAGATGGGAACGTCCTACATGTGGTTCCTCCACGGCTATCTTAAGGTGATTTCAAGTAGTTTGTGATGATCATTCGGGAGTTCATTTACCAGGAATCTATAGAGTTCATACGATTTTATTGGTAAAATAATGTAAGATAGCTCGAATGCAGGCACAAAAGTAGATATAGTGCACATAGTAGGAACATAATTTATATGCATTCACAAAGTCAGTACAAAATTTTATATGCTAAGTACACCGTCATATGCACTGCCTGAACTGTACACATGCTACTACATATACCTACAACCCATCCTTCTACTCATCATCATTACTATCTAAAACGAGGGGAGGGGGGGTCCTGAATCGGTAGAAACTGTGTAAGACTCAGCTGTACCACGTCCCTTATCTCTATCCATATCAGGGTGCAACCAATCCAGTATCTCTATGTCTATCTCCAACTCCTCCTCAAGCTCCTTGACCATAGGTACCTCCACCTTGGGTACCTACTGTTCCTTTCTTATCTCAGCAACCTCCAAACCCGGTATCTCCTCCTTCAATACTCCTGGTACATCCCTGCCAAATACCTCCTCACCATTCTCAGATAATACTGCACCATCAGGGATGCTATAGTCCTTATCATCATCCTAATGATGTGGTTTAATATTGCCATTAATCTCGTCAAAATTGCCACCTACCACCTCATGTGGCGGCGATATACTCTCCGAAGTAGATGTCCCCTCCAGACTAAAGTCTCACACAAATGGAGTAACGAGATGCACTGCCGGGTCAAACTTGCTCCCGGCAAGACGGGGTGCAAGACGGTAGCTAAGGCCAGGTCCTATCAGAGTGAAATGTCCTGGCACGCCTATTATCATCCTAATCTTCCCAGGTCTCTTCAAACCCAAACTCTCACCTATCTCTTCCTTCCTATTATCGTTGTGCTCATCTATTAGGTGCTTGCCCTTATCACTCCTATCCACCATACCTACATAATCAAAAGGATTTTATCAATTCCTATGGTGATACCATAGTTCTATAAAGCTAGGCTCTGATACCAATTGTAACACTATTACTAAAAGTAATAGCGGAAGCATATCAACCAGGTGTCACCCTATCCAGTTACCCAGACAAGGGGTCTTTATAATTAAAAAACCAAAGAGAGTATATAGGGTCTAGACTCTACAGACATTCCATACTGATGGTCACAGACACATACACACATATATACAACAGAGAATATCAAACACGTAATCTCCATACTATATTAGTAACAGTGCATAATCAAATGAGAAAATGTCCAGACCTAAGCTACTATTACTGTGGCATCGTTCTTCTATACATAGGACTGCTCAACTTTGGATCCTCCGAAAGTGTAATATAAAAGACACGTGCAAGTGAAAAATCACTCAGTGAGTCCCGTGTGTGCTAGTACTTTAATAAAAAAAATAGAGTATATAAAACCTTTGTGGAAGATCATAACATTTCCCTACTGGAAAACAATTCCAAAATTCTCTATAAAGAAGGATTTAGTCAAAACTCAATCATTATTAGAAAACTATGTTTCAATAGAAGATCATAGGCACTTATACAATAGAAGATCGGCCTACATGCAAAGCTCACAAGGCATTGACTTTGGTGACACGTATCATTGTACTTAGACCACAACCTACAACACTTAACTGTGCGTCGCCAGAAAGGTAAGTACACTATAGCATACTACCAAGAATAAATAATAGGTATACCGTAGCATACCAAGTACACCGCAGCGTACTGAAAATAAATAATAGGTATACCGTAGTATAACAAGTATTCTACAGCATATTAAGAATAAATAGTAGTTATACTACAGCATACCATGTGTACCACAACATACTCTTGCCACCGTAAGCCGGGGGTCCCAATCCTGACGTCAATCAGCATCGAGGTGGCAATGAGTCAAACACATGAGTATCCCCGCTCGACATTCAGTGAATGACTCAAAATAATATGTGCCCGCAGACGTGACAATTGCCAGGTGCTAAACGGCTAGCACCTCAGATTTGGATATATGATATACCAAATACCTGATTCCAAAAGGAACTTATTTCAAGAAATCCAGAATTCTAATCCTAAAAGAGGATTAAATTTAAAGTTTCCAAATATATTTCCAATAGATATTCTAATAAGTGCATTCCAGTCAATTTGTGAATACCCGATTCTAAGAATTACCATTTTCCAAAAAACCCAAGCGTTTAATCTAAAAAAGAATAAATTCACAAAATTCATGTTTTAATCATCCGTTAAGATTTTCAAGCCAAATATGAAGTTCATTTGAGCCTAAAGTGGCATAAGAATAAATCTTGCTCAGATAACCTTAAATATATTCAGGGATTTCCAAAATGGTATAAAACATAGCATTTCATGGAAAATTTAAGCACATTAGCTTTCAAAAGGTTTTAGAAATCAATGGGACTCACCTCATGTCCTAATTAGACTTTTTTTCGTTCACGACCATTCAACCACTGATTCCAACTTACTGTTGGCCATTTACTGATAAACCTACAGCAGACATCGTTTTTATGTTAAATCATGTTTGGCCAAAAAGTAGCCATTGGTAAGCCAACGTGCTCGATGGGTAGCCGATGTCCAACCGATGTTTAGCTGATAGTTAGCCGACGGGGCTGACGGTTAAGAAAAACGTTCAACTTTCGTTCACATCGTCTTTTTATCGTTTGTTCAATTCTTTCATTTTTCTTTTTCCATATCCTTCCTCCCTTCATGCACAAGGGATTCACTGCATATTTCTATTCATTTCATCCAAAATCACACAATTATTCTTTCTTATGTTCATTCACTTCCCTAGCAAAATCCTGAAATTTTGCTGCTTTGGTACACGATTTTGTTTCGCACATAACTTTCAATCTGCAACCCAGATTTGGATCTATGATATACCAAAAATACTGTAAGAATCTGACATTTACTTTTATATAACCCCTTTTCAAAGTCTTTGCTCTAGTGACAGAATACAGGGCAAAAACAGCCAAAGTAGTTTTGCTCCAATTCAACTATTCATGCTATCCTTTAATTTACTTTTACCCTTTAACACATGGAGAGTATTAATTCATTCAATTTTCCTTCAAATCACCTTTGATCCTTCAGTTTTTAGATTCCAACAACTCATGAAAGTCATGATTATTCAACACAACTTTACTTCTTTTATTCAAAAGCTAGCATAATTCATTTTTCTAACTAATAAACTTCCATTTCACTTCTTCTTGGTCATCATCTCATGAACCAAGTTCAATCCTTTATCACACAAAACAATATCCATAAAGCTTCTAGGTAGGCGACAGATATAGGCACATAGAAAGTTCATCAACAAAGTTTATATACTATAGCTTTTGAACCAAAATCAAGACATGAAAATCATGTTTCCATGTTAAATTTGATATTAAAATGTTGACCATTCACCCAACAACAACTATAATTCTAGCAAGGTGATGTTTTACCTTGTATTCTGAGCTATTTGGTTTGAATTTGCTCCAAGATTCACTTAAGGACACACACCTCACCAAGAACACACACTAGCACCTTTTTTTTCTCTTTTTTGTTAATTTATTTTTCTCTTATTTTTCTTTCTTCAATGCTACCGAAAATATGGTTGTAAATCTGCCTCTTCACTGCCATTCTTTGCCAAAAATTTGGTTGAGAAAATATTTATTTAATTAATTTTATGGCAGATAATATTTAGGTGTGTTCCAACTGAAAATTTACACATCATTATCCTTAATTTTCCTCCTCAAAATGTCTTATTCATTTCTGTATTGTGGCTGCCGACTTCCTGGAAAATTTCCAGCCATTCAACCACCTTTCCATGGTTCAAATATTGTCCAATTAAATTGCCCAAGACCTTAATTAAATGGCCCACAAATAATGTGTTCCAATTATAAAAATACACATCATTCTTCTATTTATTTTGTAATTCTTTAATTCCATGCATCTTGCATGAATTCTTCATGAAACATCTCATAAATTGACACATGTCCAAGGCTACCAATCACAAAATGCCACACGCCTAAAATTTTGACCGCATTTTCATTTTTTCTCAAAAATGACCAAAATCGGGTCCAAAATGGAAAATTATTTTTCTTTACTATTCAACTCCAAAAATTCCACTGAATTCATTGGTAATACTTAAATCCTTCAATTACTTCTCAGTTGGGCCAACTTGCTGTCATAGTCACGGGTGCGGTCAAAATAACAAAAATGCCCATGATACCCGAATAATATAATTCACATCAAAACGTGCGTTTCATTGCACTAATCAATTTCTCTTCTTAGCGTACCCTCAAATTCTTATTTTCTTAACAATAGTAGCATTTCAAAGATTTAGGGTATAGGTAGAACAAATCTAATAATTACATCCAGGTCCCGACAAAATATTATTATACCAAAATATTCATTCCAGTACACTGATCATCTTTTGTTCTGGTCATTAATACAGATTCTCATCCTATTACAAGTAGTAGCCATTCAAAGATAAAAATGCGGGGTATTACCATAAGTACATTAGATGACCTAGCTACGAGATAATCACATAGATAACTATGTAGTACTGGTGATAGAATCTCATCATAGCAAATATGCAAGTATTCTTAGACTTGAGATCTCCAAGGTACTTTGTTTGCTAAGCGTTATACTTCAATTCCAATCTCTAGAGTCCTGACAAGACCACCTATGGGATGGATATTGAGTACAATATGAAGTAAACTAAAGTAGTTGAGAGGATTAATAAAAGATTCACCACTTCTAATAGTAGGGGCGAATATCTCACGGCCACTTGTAAGAATCACTACTCGAAGAAGTCCTTGGCCAAGGCAAATAGGTATTGTAAATAGTTCCAATTGATACACATGATGAGTAGTGGATTCTGAAAATAAGTACTAAAATATTCGGGCCAGAATTAATTAATATTCTAAAAGGACTGGGCACTAATTCCATACTCCAAACCGAATGAGATATTATATGGTGAAAGGAGTTTATTGCATTGATGTTTGCTATTGAAAGGTTCAAGTCAAGGCACTTGACTTTCTAGATTTTTGGGTGGCTATGATGTGCTGCTAGATACCACTCATGATATGTTGAATATGGATTTATTAATTAGAGAATGAATAAATCAATCCTAATTATTATTAATAAGTTAATTCTACTTATTAAGGATTGTTAATCTTAAAGATGTTTGGATTAATTCATATTTCGCTACCAATAGAGCAGGAAACCTAATAGGTCATATGCAATAGAAGATTAAGGACTTGAAATGTTATTTGATAACATAATAGGGCTAATTGTGTGAAGAAGAAGTTTTTATGGATAAATTATAAATAGTTATAATTTACAGGCCAAAACATAATTATAAGAACTTATGGGTTCGGAACATAACTACTAAATCCTAAATTGTTTAGTATTCTGAAAGGATGGATGAATGTAACAAATGCTATGATCCAGGGGTTGACTTTCATAGAAACAAAAAACTCTTTTATCGTGTTGTCATCTTCTTTTTCTCCACTAAAACCCTATCCACCTATCGATTCTTTCTAATGCCAGAATTAGGTGGTCCAAGTTTTGAATGCTTGTGTGGATACTATTGGAGATAAGCCTACTCTTGGTTTGTGGTGGCAGTGACCGAACGACAAAAAAGAGAAATATTGGTTGGATGATTGTTGGATTGTGCTTTCAATAGAAAGGAAAATTTTTATTTCACAGAGGCAGCACTGAAGGTATTTTCTTATTTGGACTTGATCTATTTTAATGCATACAACTGATCCTCTTTGTGGAATTCCTATTTTTCTTCCATTCCATAAATCTATTTTGCATGAGGAATTCCTACAAACACTTGGTCCTAAGTTCCTTCAAATGCCATATGAGGTTCATTCATTTTCAAATATGTCAAACTTGCCTTCATAAATCCTTGAAGTCCCTCTTGGAATTTCTTGAGGCTTGCCTTAGTCATTATTCTATGAATATTTTGTGTTTTGATGTCTCCCCATTCTTGAATTTGAGCATCATGTCAGGATACATTCTCATCATGATCAATCGAGAGTAGACTTGGAGTAACTTCATTGAAGCTTTAAGGGTAGAATACATCTCATATTAGATAATGGAAAAGAGAAGACGAATTTAAACAGGGAGGTATGATGATGGCACAATACGCTACACGCTTTACTCAGCTATACAAATACTATAAATTCTTGGTCGACACTGAGCATAAGCGTGCGAGATAATTTATTAAAAAATTGAGGTAGGATGTGAGAAAAGCGTTAGCACCCTCTCTACTAGCAACTTATGCAACAACACTGTATGTTGTAGCCAGAACAGAAAATAAGGACAAGCACCGGATAACACCTAAATTGTACCAACAAGCAAGACTACCAATAAGACAGTAGTTACACGAACGATTAGTTAGGCAATAATGGAGAAACAAGGAAAAGTAGGCTTAGATTACCCAATAGGCCCAACTCCGAACTTGCCAACATGCTGGTACTATAGGAAATGTGGTCATGAAGAGATAGATTATTGGTCAAAAGAAATAGCTAGAAAGTGCTACAATTAGGGAAACCTAAACCATTTTCAAAACAACTGTCTTAAACTATTGGAGATTGGATAAAGAGCCCCAGCACCACCATCTGTCATCAATAGAAGAACTACCAGTAGGGCTATAGAAAACATTAGACAAAAGCCCATAGTAAAGGTAAAGATTTTTACCTTGAACTGGGAAGAAGTCGGAGCTGATGCAATGGTAGTGGAAAGTATGCTCTCTATTCAAGATTATGCTACTAATATACTTATAAACCTTGGATCCATGCATTCATCTGTGAATGAAATTATGCACTTCAATTGGGTTGGGGTAGGGATGAATTACCCTATACGCTATTGGTGAATACAGCTAGGATGTATGCTCTCTTAGACTAGGTTTCTGATGTAATTTTGGTTATATTAAGAAAAGTTTATTCTTAGAAGTTGTTTATGATTTTTTACATTACTTTTGTGCACAATTTTACTGGCAAAGACCTATTGTGTTTAAGTAAATGGTTAATGTGAATGAAGGTCTTTCACAGTAAGGTATGAACCGCAGGTTATTTAACACATAAACAATTGTTCTTAGCCGAATGATGAGCATGGGAATCTCATCATGGTAAGGTTATTGTGTCACAAATTCTAAATGGGGAGTGGCTTACCTTTAGCTAGTGAGTAGTCTTCTCACTTCATAACACAAGCGTATTTCAAATACGTAGAGCTAGACCTGTAGTAGGGGTTTCTGTAAGTACTATACGGTAGAAACCTAGACTACTACTACAACAACATGGACTTGTACTCTATGGCTTAAGTATGAGTTGGTGGTCTGACGAAGCTAGGAACATATGTTTTCATATACTACAGTCGAGGTTCTATTGTAGAACCAATATACTTGTATGTTGGGTATATGTGACTAGTTAGTTAAGATAGACTTGTACAAGATAACTTCTGTATTATATCGCCCCTTAGGACTGTCCGAATGATCTAATTATCCAGGGCCCTGGGGAATATGACTTGGATGTTTGATGTAGGGTAGCTCATTTGGAAAGCAGAAACATTCTAAAAAGTCATGGATCACTGAATTGGAAGTCTAAGGGTGTTAGTATGCTTCTTCCTCTCAAAACGAACGGCGATGTGTAGTAGAGTATTTTAGTCATTACACCTGTAGGTCGGAAACATTACTAACATAACATTGTCCTTGGGGTTAATATTTCCTGATGGTGATATTAGAAAATTTTTAAAATACAAAATATAATTATTTATATATCAGGGGTATTTTGGTCTTTTTAGTAGCCAATGTGATATGTCTTTTTTATCCTCAAAATAGCCCATAAATCCTAATTAATTAATTTTAGGTTGAAGAAATGTTCTCGGTTAAAGAGGTTTTTGGTTTTATTTAGGAAGTCTAATTTATTATTAGATTGGAATAAAATAAAAAGTCTAGTGGAATTAAATTTATTATATGGTTTAATTGGTTAATTAATTATTTAGGGCTTGAGCCCAGACTGAATAATTCGAAAGATTAAACTGGGCCTAAACTAGGTAAAAAGGCTTGAATAATTATTTTGGTCTATTTGGGCTCATTAATTATTTCTTGGGCTATTTTTATAAGCTCGAAAAATAAATAATTAAGGTTTCTTATTTATGGACTCATTGAGTCTAAGAATAAATAATAATAATTTTTGGCCCAATAGCCTGGACCAGGGGTTTTTTTTTTTTTTTTTTCCTATTCACATAACAGAAGAGTTTAGGGCTAGCTAAACGTTTTCTATGAAAGCACATCTTGATAACATTCAGGTGTTTTTGAAAAACTAGAATGCCGGTAGTCTTGTTTATCAGATGGGTCATGTATGTTTTGGATATACGACTATGTAAAAAAAAACAAAAAACAATAGCTAGTGGTGTATTTTCTCTCTTGATCTCTTCTCTTCTTGATACTGTTAATTGGTAGTAGAGTGCCATAAGCACGAGACTATCTTCTCACTTGAATTGTTCTCACCAATGGTATTTAGGCTGAGGAATATTTTGAGAACTGGAGAACTTCAGCGTTCATGTAAGCTAGAAGGAGTAAATGACTTGCAGGATTATCACCTTTAGCTTCCACGAATGAACCAAGAATTGTTGAGTCGACACTGATTGTTTTGTCTCAGAATAAACAAAAGTTCAAAGTAAAGCATAGAAGTAATAAAATACATATTCCATTGTTTATGTTTTCCTACGTTTTTGTTTGCTCCAATATGCATCCTTTGCATTTTTTAAGCTTCAATTGGTATCAGAGCATGAAGTTTTAATAGCTTAGGTAGCATGCTAGTCTAATAAAAGTAGTAAGATGATTGTTTGATATCATGCCTGTGATCCTTTGTTTTTACTGGTATGAGATAGATTGTTTGTGAGCCTTACAGTTAAGCTTTAGGATTCTCTGTAATCTGTTGTTTTTCATAGCGAATCGTGTAAGCCTGAGTGGAAAGGGTATAGGCAGATGTTATTTCTATTTTGATTCATTTTGGTTGAATTCTGTAATAAAAAATGTCACCTGTGAGATCGCAAAAGAATATTGTAGAAGAAGTCTATAGCAAAAATCACCGAAAAAAATGAAAAAGATGCATTGTTGAGCTGAATTGCCATTGCAGGATCCGAACCACGAAGCGGGGCTGCGGCTCAATAGGTCTTAAGCTTAGGAGGTGCCCATGCAAAGCCTAAGCTTGCAAGCTGTGGCATGGCCTGAGCCTTCCACAGCTTGGAGCATTTTGCACCAAATCCGTGGGAGGCTTGCAAGCATCCTCCCACGGCTTTGGTCACAATTGTGACCGCATTGCGAGCGGGCAAGGGCTGCTGGGTTTAGGTAAGGGCGGGTGGTCTGTGGGCCATGGATCCATGGGCCATAATCTAGTGTGGCGGATATGCAAGACCAAGGAGTTTTTTTTTTATTTTTTTACTGTGTAATTTTTGCACATTTTCTTTTTCGTTTTTTGTCCCATACTAGTTAATATGTAATAGTTAATAATAGCAAGGAATTTAGGATTAAACAAAACCATCAATTAATTTAATTAATGTGTTTAATTCTATTTTTTTGGACTTAGATTTAAAAATAGAAAAGTATGAAAATGTTTACAGTTTTCTAGCATGCTATTTATTTTAGTATCTATGTGCACGTTTTCTCAAAGGCCAAAGTCTTTGGGAATTTTATTTTACAAGGAAAAAATATTTTTTTTAATTAAATAGTTATTTTTAACTTAAACAAAAAATTAAACCTTGGTTATTTTCTTAAAGGATTTTATCCCTGACATAGAAAATATTTTAGATTTAAACATTTTTGGAAGTTAAAATGAAAAAACCATTTTAATTTATTTGCACAAGAAAAGTTATTTTTTGTCAAATAAAAACTTGAGACCAAAGTCTGTAGAATGTTTTAATGATTTTTTTTTTTAAACAATAAGTTTTAACTTAAGTAAAATTAATCCATGAAAAATTTCTCAAAGAGTATAAACCATGACATAAAAATTTTTATAGGTTTAGATATTTTATTTTTAAGTTAAAATAAAACTTAATGGAAACTTTCAAAGGATATTTTTTTTCAAGAAAACCCTTGTTTTAAAAAATTAAGTGGGAGAGGGTTTCAACATCCCAACGGCTTCCAACATGATCCTCATTAGAGATCGTGAGTCTCCTTGCATCACCCAGGAAATGAACCCTTATAGGATAGAGATACCATAAGGATCTAGAACTAATTGAAGGATATAACTAATAACCCAGGACACATACTATGATCGGCTAGCCTACATTGGAGGTTATAGTGCGGGGTATGTTCATAGGAAATGAGAAAAAATGGCCATCCATTTGATGGAGTTATCTTCTACATCACTACCTAGAAGAGAAATTAATTTGTGGTGGTTAACACACATAGCTTGGGAAACTATTAATCTTCCCAAAAAGCTATGTTAGTTTTCATAAGAGCAAAATTAATCATGTTAAAGATAATATTGATAAGGTTAACTATTATCATATTTAATATTAGGATAACGTGTACAAAATTATTTTATTTTTCATAAAACTGAGAATTTATTTTATTTTTTATTTTTAGAAATGGTTGGTGGAGGTTTTTTCAGTCCTTTAGCTATTATTCTCCTGGAGAATATGCTAATAGGTCCTTATTATGTGGACTAATAAAGGAACCAGGACATAATACTTATAGTTAAGGAGTATAAGTATGTCCTCTACAAAACCTACCCGGTTATCGTTAAGGGTGCCACTGATGAGGAGCGAGAGGCTAAAAAGATGTGGAAGAAGGCTAATGAAATGGTATACTGCTATATGTTAACCTCCATGTCTAATGTGCTTTAGTCCAAACACTAGCATATGGCGATTGCATACGATATAAGCATATCTTTAGCCACAATGTTCATTGACAAGAGCTGGCCTGTAAGGCAGGAGGCTATTCAAACGATCATCAGTAGCAAGATAGCTGAGGGAGCATCAGTCAGGGAGTATATGCTCAAAATGATTACTGCTTTCGAGGAAGTAGAAGTCTTGGGGGTTTTGATTGACCCCAAGAGCCAAGTGGACATGGTTCTTAAATCTCTGTCGGGCTCTTTTACTCAGTTCAAGTTGAACTACAACATGAACAAGTTAAATATAAGTTAATGAAAGAGCTCCAGGTGGCAGAAAAGGCCATGAATCAAAGGTTATGATTGCTTCTTCTTCAAGAATTGGGCCTAAGACCAGAGAGTTCAAGAAGAATAAGGGCACCAACTCAGCCCATGTCCCAGCCTAAAGACGAACCCAAGGGTAAATACTTTAAGTGTGGAAAGAAAGGACACTAAAAAAGGAGTGTCCAGATTTTCAAGCAAAAAAAAAAAAAAAAAAAAATCCCACAGGTAATGTTTTCTATCTCGTGTCTATATCAATGATTGGATCAACTTTCACTTGGATTGTTAATTCAGGAGCCATAGATCACATCTGTAACTCCTTGCAGGGGTTTAGAAAGATAAGAAGACTCCAGAAGGGCGAATATAAATTATGCGTGGAAAATATAGTACAAGTACTGGCCCTTGTAGTGGGAGAATTGGAACTAGTTTTTTATTATAATAGAATAGTTATTTTAAATTATATTTTATTTGTACCTAGTTTTAGACAAAATTTGGTTTCAGTTGCAAAACTAATAATTTAAAGATAATCTGTTTCTTTCAATTCTGGTATAACTATCAGTAGAAATAGAGAAGTTTTATGTACTGGGCACATGTATGGAAACCTATTCTTCATTAATCATACTAGCAATCAATTAAACAATGCTCAATCTAAATCTTTAAATATAAAGAGAAAGACCAATGTCAATGACTCGTATATTTGTCATCTAAGGTTAGGTCCTATTAACTTGACTAGGATTCATAGGTTAATCTATGATAGGCCTTTGGGCTTATTGAAATTGGGAAGTTAGCCTCAGTGTGAATCTTGCCTTATGGGAAGAATGACTAAAAAGTCGTTTACCCAAAAAACAGATAGGGCCAATGAGATATTGAGTCTTCTTCACGTTGATGTGTGTGGTCTTTTGTCTATACCAGTTAGAGTGGGGTTTGAGTACTACATCACCTTTATAGATGATTGTATTAGGTATAATTATGTTTACCTGATGAGGTACAAGTCTGACTCCTTTAACAAGTTCAAAGAGTTTAAGGCTGGAGTGGAGCATCATATAGGTAAACTAATCAAGACCTTACGATCAGATCATGGTGGAGAGTACCTCCTTAGTGAATTTAATGAGTATATGGTACATCATGGGATAGTAACATAGCTCTCTACACCGAGGACACCGTAGCAGAATGGAGTAGCTGAGAGAAGGAATAAGACATTGATGGAAATGGTCTGAAGCAAGATGTTTCATGCTACTCTTTTGGTGTCTTTTTAGGGATATACTCTAGAAACAACAACATATATTTTGAACTTGGTACCTTCTAAGTCAATACCTAAGATGCTCTATGGGATGTGGAATGGGAATAAGCTAACTCTAAATCATCTTAAGATATGGGGTTGTCCAACTTATGTATAGATTAACAAAGCTAAGTTAGAACTAAGATCAGAATTATACTATTTTGTTAGGTATCCAAAAGGAACAAATGGTGGTTACTTTTATCATCCCAATGAGCAAAAGGTACTTATGGATAGTAATGCTAGATACTTGGTGGATGATCAAAACACATCCACTAAAAGTTCAACAAGGTTGGAACTCGAGGAGAAGTTATCTTTTGAATCGACTTCTTCTAACCTGATTATGGAATAAAAAGAAGCACAGGCTCAGGAACCTGTACAAACGGAGCCTCGTCATAGTGGGAGGGTATTTAGGGTTACAGAAAGATAGACTAGAGAGGTTTTTGACTTAGACTCCGACTATAAGGAATAAAATCCCACTAGATACGATGAGGCTATTACTGATGCTGATGTAAACTTATAGCATAAAGTAATGCAAGCCAAGATTGAGTATATGTACTGCAATCAGGTTTAGGCTCTTGTAGCTTCACTTGAAGGGATAAAACCCATTGTGTGTAAGTGGGTATACAAGAGGAAGAGGGAAGTGGATGGGAAAATGGTAACCTTTAAAGCTAGGCTTGTGGCGAAAGCATACACTCAAAAAGAAGGTATCGACTATAAGGAAACGTTTTTCTTGGTAGCAATGCTTAACTCCATTCATTTCCTTCTTGCCATTGCATAACATTATGACTAAGAAAGGCGGCGTTTCTCAATGGCCATCTTTGCTAAGATATCTATATGTTTCAACTAGAAGGTTTTATTGTGAGGGATAGGAATATATGGTTTGTAAACTTAACAAATCCATTTATGGACTAAAGCAGGCATTGAGAGCATAAAACAGTCATTTTGATGAGATTGTAAAGTCCTACGGTTTCATTCAAAATGAGGATGAACCATGTGTGTACAGGAAACTGGAAGGCATAAATGTGGTATTTCGTGTACTATATGTGGATGGCATTTTACTCATTAAGAATGATATAGGGACATTGTCATCTACTAAAGTTTAGCTCTTTAGTAAATTTAATATGAAGAACTTGGGAGAAACTAGTTACATTCTCAAAATTAAGCTTCATAGAAATAGGAAGAAGAGAATGTTAGGAATATCCGAAGCTACTTACATTGATAAGATACGGGTCAAGTTTAGCATAGACTCATGAAAGGCAACATTTATCCCTCATTGTCTTGGGTTATCCTTTTCTTCAAAAGATTGCCCAAAGTCTTAAGAAGAAAAAGAAAGAATGAGTAGGATTCCCTATGCTTCAGTTGTGGGAAGTTTCATGTATGCCATATTGTGCACTAGGCCAGATATCTACTTTGTCGTAGGCTTAGTTAACATATACTAGTCAAATCCTGGGGAGGTTCATTGGTAAGTTGAAAGTATATTCTCAAGTACTTCAAGAGAACAGGGGATTATATAATAGCTTACAGGACTGATGACTTGGTTCCTACAGGATACACAGACTCAGACTTCCAAGCAGATAAAGATAAGAGAAAATCCACTAGTGGATACGACTTCATCTTATTTGCAGGGGCAATTTCATGGAGGAGTATTCAGCAATCTTGCATTACTGACCTAACCATAGAAGTTGAGTATGCAGCAGCTTCGGAGGAATCCAAAGAAGCGGTCTAGTTCCGAAAGTTCTTTCTAGAACTTGGAGTCACACCACAGATGGATAGACCGATTATGATGTATTGCGATAATACTGGCATGATCTCAAAATCCAAAGAACCAAAGAACTACAAGAAAGGGAAGCACATTAAGAGAAAGTACTGCTTGATCAAAGATTTCATCCAAAGATAGGAAGTCATGGTGGAACAGATCACCTTGGAGAACAATTTTGTAGATTCCTTCACCAAGCCTTTGACTGAGAGAGCCTTTAAAAGATACTTAGATGCTATAGGGGTGGGCACCTATGGACTTACTTAGTCTTAGAGTGCAAGTGGGAGATTGTTGCGATGTATGCTCTCTTTGACTATGTTTCTGATGTAATTTTAGTTTATATTAAAAAAAAGTTTTATTCTCAAATATTATTTTTGATTTTTTACATTACTTTTGTGCATAATTTTACTAGAAAAGATTGATTATGTTTAAATAAATGGTTTATTTTGTTAGTATTATGCCCTAGAGGTAATCACTTGTACTTTGTATATGCAACATTTGTTTTATAATACAAGGCATTATTTATCTTTCTATTTGTTTTCCTTACTTTCATATGAAATAACTGTTAGATAAAGTCCCTAGTACAACACTATATTGTGAGATAACTAATAGAGATCATGATGTGAGATTTCTACTACACTATATTATGTTAGTACTTAAATAATCCATAGTCGTAGAATTAATGAGATAGGATATCATTAATACTTTAAGACTAGCATGTGTTAGACTCCCTGATTTGATCAGACAGTGGTTCTCACATCCGTGGGTATTGTGATACTCAAAGTTAACATGTGGATGCTTGTAAATAGAACAAGTACATTGAATGACTTGACTATGAGATAATCACATGGATAACTATGTAGTGCAAGTGATAGAATCTCGCTATAGCAAAAGTACAAATATTTTTGGACTTGAGATCTCCAATGTACATTGTTTGCTGAGCAATTTACTTTTATTCCAATCTCTGGATCCAGATCAAGAACTGCCTATAGGATGGATATTGGGTATGATGTGAGGTAAACGAAAGTAGTTGAGAGAGTCAATAAAGGATTCACCACCACAAATCTCACGACCATTTGTTAGAATTACTACTCGTCAAATCCTTGGCCAAGGTGATTTTGTATTAGAAACAGTTCCAATTTATACATATGTAAAGTAGTGGATTCCTGGTACAAGTACTAATTTATTCGAGCCAGAGTTAGTATATATTATGGAGGGAGTTGGCACTACTTACGTACTCCAAACCGAATGAAATATTATATGGTAAAGGGATTTATTACACTGTAGTTTGTTGTTGAAGAGTTCATGTCAAGGTACTTGAATTCCTGAACTCTTGAGTGGCCATGATGTGTTGCTAGATACCACTCAGGATCTACAGAATATGGGTTTATAAATTGATAAATTAATAAACTAATTCTATTTAAAATTAATAGGGTAATTTTAAATTGTTAAGGATTATTAATATCAAAGTCGCTTGGATTAATTTATATTCGCTACCAATAGACTGAAAAACTTAATAGGTCACACACAATAGAGGATTAAGTGCTCAAGGTGTTATTTGATAATATTATAGGGTTAATTGTGAGAAGAATAAGTTACTATGGTCAAATAATAATTAGTTATAATTTTTTAGCCAAATTATAATTGTGAGAACTTGTAGGTTCCTATTACAATTAAAGAATTCTAATTCTTTTAGAATTCATCAGCGACTAATTTTCTGGGATTATTTTTCAAAAATAGGCCGTGATTGTTTTTCGAAGGCAAACAGAGAAAATTGTTTTCTGAGTTTATTTTTGAGACACATAGTTCTTCCCTTCTTCTTCTCTGTGATATTACCCTGGCCGTCATTATTTTTGTCTGCTAGCATAGAGACTGTGTCCAGGTTTCATTGAGTAAGTATTCTTGTATGGATTACTATTAGAGTCAATCTCACATTGAGATTGAATAGGTGAGACAAGTGGTTAAACATCTGGTTGCTGTTTGATTGAGTGGCTTGCTAGATCGCATCTTAGCCTTCAAGTGGAAGAAATTTTCTTTTGAACAACAAAGACGTCACACGAAGGTATAATTTTAATCTTTTGATCCGTCTTACACATCCATGTGGTCCTTTTGTCATATAATCCTTTTATTTCTGCTGCATAATGCATATTTGATGCATGCATGGATTCTAATAGTAGTATCAGAGATGGTTGTGTATGATTTATAGATTATTATTTTGCCATGAAAATGTTTCATTAGAGTCTCCATTTTCTTCTGTGAAAATTGTTTCACACGAGTATGATGTCTAAAAGTTGTTTTGACATACTTCTCGAAATTGTTTCAAGAATTTTGAGTCTCTATTATGTTCTAAGATGTTATGAACACATTTGTTTTTGTGGTTTCTGGATACAATATTTGGTGTTTCTTTAAAGGTTACAGAAGGTTTCAAAACTGTTGTGATTCCTAAACAAAGTTGATTTGTTCCGTGTTGCTTGAATGATTAAGTTTATAAAATTGGAAAAAGAAAAAAAAATGAATTCAATCAGAGAACAGTTCTATGAAATTATCGTAAATTCATTGAAGTATTCCCCCCCCCCAAGAAATCGTTTCTAGGAAGAAAACGAAAGGCAAAAAAAAAAAAAAGTTTTTTTTTTTTTCGTTTGTCCCCAGCTGCAACTCACTCAGAATTTGTTTCTTGAAGCCAAGCTTTTGCAAGTGATCAAATGGAGTGAAAAACCTTAGAAAGGGGGGTGAATAAGGTTTTTGGCATGCTAAAATTTTTTGACTCGTCTGAAATACAAGATGATAAAGATCATCAAGTTTCTTAGACCGACTTTATGGTGACAAAGAAAGTTATCTAAGAACTTTTTGAGATATATCCAGATTCAGACAAAGAAAGAAACACAAAGCAGCTAATGACTTATGAATGGAAATGAGACACAGAATGTATAGTGGTTTGATCTGCCAAGATCTACGCCCACTACCTTCAGCTCACACTAAAGGATTTTCATTCAGATTTCATTTACTTCTCTTAATGAAATCAACCTGTACCAAATACAAGAGCGGATCACCGCAATAGGTTTTCCAAAACCTCTCAGATCAAACAATCGCAACAAGGTTCACCGCAAATGGGTTTTACACCACAACCTTGTACTACGAAGGAGATTGAATAACAATAGAACAGTAAAAGTTCACTTATTTGAGCAGATGTTCACTAAGGTACAAAGTACAAAAACTTTTACCTTTGGCACAATATGAATTCACTTTGAAGCACTTGATAAAAGGAGATTTTTGTAAACTGTTGAGCAATAGTGTTTCTTAGAAGAATGTTGCAAAAATCTTATGTCTAATCTTGCTTATAAGCTATTTATAGAGCCAAAAAGTGAAGTGCCAACGGCTATAAAATGGCTATAACTTTTCTGTTAAATTTATCCGTGTTTTGGACTCAAGTTTCGAACGACGATGCATCTAAAAGGTAAGTCCAAAATGGCACTTTTTTAGGTAGAAACATTTTAACACTGTTTACAAGATTTTGGACGAATCTTTTAGATGAAGAAACATCCAAACTACTCAATCCAAAGTTCTGAGATTTTCAAAACTTTGAAATCTTTTTCTTTGTGTGTTTTAAGGTAAAAAAAAAAAATTGAATCAAAAGGTAAAGAGACATTGGAATTAATAGAAATACCTTAATAACACTTCCTAGTTTATAGTTCTTTTATAAGGACTTCTTGGTATGCAACCTCAAATACTTGGATCTTCTTTTTGATCTTCCATTCTTGAATTCCATTATAAAAGAGTTTCCTAACAATCATATCTGAATGCCTTAGAAGAACAAAGGTCAAACATTCCTATCACATATAGATTACACAAGTTAGTTCACATCAACGTTTGTCATAAATCAAAACATAGAAGAAAGCCCTTAGAGCTAACAAGGAGGATGTATACCAGTATACAATTTTGCCTTTTTATGGTTTGCTATTATATATATATATATATATATATATATATATATATATATAATTTATTTTCCTTCCATTTCGGTTGTTTATTTTTCTGGTGGCCCAAGAAAGTTTTTTTTTTTCTTTTCTTTTCCACTCAATGCTCAAAGACTCCTAGAAATTATGTTTTGGCACTAACTAATATTAATTTCTAAAATGGGTTGTGAAAATTAATATATATTATCTAAAATAGTGATTTTAGATATGTAAAAAAAATAAGTTTTTTTTTTATTAATTCTTGTTTTGAGAATTAAATCTAATTATGATTAGTTTTTAATTGAGACCAATGAATTGGGATAAAATTATATTTTGAAAATTAATATATTTTCTAAATATTGATTTCAGATTATATATTATTATTTAATTCCAAAAATATGATTTTAGCAATTAATAAAATTTCTAAAATATTGATTTTAGATTTTATCCTGCTTAAATTTCTAGAATTTGATTTTATAAATTAAATCTAAAATATTAATTTTAGATTTTATCTTAATTTAATTTCTAGAATTTGATTTTATAAATTAAATCTAAATATGTTTTATTTTTCCAAAATAGAGATTTTGGAATAAGAAAATTATATGTTTAATTTTGTTTAAGCATAATAAATGGCATGGTGGATGGTTATGGACTAAAACCAAATTATATCTTTTTATACATTTTTATAGTTTTGGTTTTTATTGAATAGGGCCTACGAGTCCTGCCTTCTCTAAAATTCTTTTGTAATTTTCTTCTCATCTAACTCCTCTCAAATATAACTCGAGGTTTCTCTATTTAGGAAATTTATGTAATTAGATTACATTGTTTGATTGGAATAGAATTATTTTAAATTTTGGAGTTGGCGACCAAAACGAAGTGAGAGGGTAATACCTTCTACTTAAAACCTGCATGAATACATAGGGTTAGCCATGATAATTTCCTTTTTGGCTTAAGGAAATTAATTTAGGAAAAGTCCATAACCATACCACATCATCACTTTATTACCACGATTATCAATTTATGTGATTTATTTTATATATTTATGCATGTCATTTGATGAAATCATTGAAAGGAATAAATCCCACAATGAATATTAAACCTAATTCTTTCAGTTAATATAGTAAGAACGAGAGCCCATTTTCGAGACCAGGTTGTTGAGCTAACCCAAGCCTACTCGACATCGAGCATGTTCAAGCTATGGAATTAAATTCTTATAGAATTAAATTCCTGATTAATGGGTCGGATTTAACTAAAATCTTTATCCCGGTTGGGCTAACTCAAGCATAAAGAAATTTAGAGGAAATATTGGGGTAGCCCAAAGGGGCTTTAAGATTAAAAGATATTAATCACCCAATGATTCGATGATTACATACGATGTAATTGGCATTGGATACCTACCATTGAAATCAAATGTAGCTTGTTAGGCAAATCCAAGGTTATTCTTGAAGAATTTAGATACCGGTCCACTAGGAAAGCTTCCAACAGGCTTTCCTGAATCAATAGTGGGGGCTATTGGTTTGAGTAAAATAGTAGAATGATAATGCACTTAATTAAAAGACCTAATTATATGCATTACAAGTGCATATACACTTAGCTAATCTTCTCTATCTTTACATCTAGGTCATCTATATCATGTCAACCAACCTAAACCTTTGTAGCATCTTGGAAACCAACAAACTCACCAAATCGAACTATCTCGACTGGTATAAAAATTTGAGAATTGTTCTCAAATCAGAAAAGTTGCTCTACATGCTAGATACTCCTATTCGGTCATCTCTAGCCCAAGAAGTTCATGCTGGTGAGTATGCTATTCACAAAAAAGTGCCAAGAAGCTAGTGACACAGTAACTTGTATTATGCTGGTATTAATGTTGTTGGTTATCGCACGCGTATCATATACAGTGCAACGGAAGAATAAAATGAGATACCATCCCAGGACCCCACATATGTGTGGAAAACAAGACATAAAGATAACAAAAGTAACAGCTTTTACCTTTCTTTGATCGTCTGAAGAACAAAAATTTCTTCTTCAAGTCGAGGCACGATCCAGCAATCCTCTTGATCAAACTCCACAAGAGTTGAACGTCTAACTACTATAATCATAGTGTGTGATTATCTCTAACAGTAATCCACATAGAGGAATACTCATGTACAAAAATTTCTTGTGCTAGCAGAAAAAGATGGCGGTTAGGATTTCTCAAGAACAATTGTGAGAGAGAGAGAAGAGAGAAATTGTGTGCCTTAGGGTTTGGAGTTATTTTTGTGTCGTACATAAAATCAGCTAAGGTTTCAAGTGTATCTTTATAACACACGAAAAATCCTACTCCAAATATACTCCAATCTCAGAATTCTAAAATAGTTAGAATTCCCTAATTATAATTGGAAACATCAAGTTTTCACAATTACAATTTGGACCATTAATTATAACTAATTATAATTTGGCCACAACAACTTCTCTTTCTCGCAATTAACCCCACTATGTTATCAAATAACATCTTGAGTATATAATCCTCTATTATGTGTGACCTATTAGGTTTCCCAGTCAATTGGTAGAGAACATAAATTAATCTAAACGTCATTGAGATTAATAATCCATAATTAATTAGAATTAATTTTATTAATTCTAATAAGGATTAGTTTATTAATTCATAAATCAATAAACCTATATTCCCAGATCGTGAGCTGTATCTAGCAACATATCATGACCACCCAAGAGTCCAAGAAGTCAAGTGGCTTGACATGAACCCTTCAATAACAAACTATAGTGTAATTAACTCATTTTACCATACAATATCTCATTCAGTTAGGAGTATAGAATTAGTACCAATTCCCTCCAGAATATATTAATTCTTGCCCAAATATAATAGTACTTACATCAGGAACCAACTACTCTAGATGTGTATCAATTGGAACTATTTCTAATATACAATCGCCTTGGCCAAGGACTTCTCGAGTAGTAATTCCTACAAGTGGCCATGAGATATTTGCCCCTACTATTAGGAGTGGTGAATCCTTTATTGACCCTCTCAACTACTTTCATTTACCTCACAATGTACCCATATACATCCCATAGGCGGCCCTCAATTGAGCTCCAAAGATTGGAATTAAAGTACAATGCTCAACAAACAAAGTACTTACAGATCTCAAGTATAAGAATACTTACACGTTTGCTATATTGAGATTATATCACTGGCACTAAATAGTTATCCATGTGATTATCTCATAGCTAGGTCATCTAATAACTTGTTCCATTAACAAGCATCTATGTGTTAACTTTGAGTATCTCAATACTCATGGTTATGAGAACCACCGCCTAATCAAATCAGGAAGTCTAACACATGCTAGTCTTAACGCATTAATGATGTCCAGTCTCATTAATACTGCGGCTAGGGACTATTTAAGTACTAACACTATACAGTGTAGTTTGAATATATCATGGTATCTATCAAAATTTCCTTAACACAGTGTTGTACTAGGGACTTTATCTAATAGTTATATTACACAAAGGTAAACAAAAGAAACTATAAGATAAATAATGTCTTTTATTAAAATAAAATGTGTCATATACAATGTATAAATGATTGCCTCTTAGGCATAACACTAACAAATATTTCCTGAGCTACAAAAATAACATGAGCATAAGGATGCTCAAATGATTATTCTCTATCTTAGAGAGCTGTTTGATCAACAAGCAAGAACAGAGAGGACTGTAAAGAAGATTAAAACACATGTTTACACTGTTATTTTACTTTGTACCCTAATGTTGCGCCTAGGTTTGAATATTGTACTGAGAACCACTAGTTTGTAGTCTCCTTGACTGTAAACTAGTAAATCCATGTAAATTCTTTTTGATCAATATTAATCCATTTATATTTGCATTTAAAAAAAAAAGAACAGAGATATATGAGATTTCTAAAGAACTATTCTGATCTAAGATGGCTGAAGGTGCTTTTGTGGCCACTCATGGGCTGAAGATGCTGGGATTAATAGAGAAGCTTGCATCTCTTGGGTTTATAATGGACAATGAATTAAGTATCGACTTAATTCTATAATCTTTTCCCAAAAGTCTTTCATAATTTGTGATCAACTAATAGATGAACAAGATTGAGTCCACTATTCTCGAGTTGATCAATCTTCTCAAAGCTGCGGAGTCCTCCATGAAGAAGGAATCCAATGCAATCTTGATGGTAGAATCATTTTCTTTTAAGAAGAAATTTTCTAAGAAGAAGAAGAAGGCTCCCACTAAGCCCAACGGTGGTGTGAAGAAGAATGATGCAGCCACTAGAGGCCTATGCCATCAATGTGGCAAGATGGGCTACTGGAGGCACAACTGCAAAACTTACTTGGAGACCATCAAAGAAAAGAAGCAAAAGGAGAAGCTTGCGGGCACTTTTACTTTTGCTCCTGGTATATTTATAATTGAGATAAATACTGCCTTTAGAAATGAGATTTTGGTATTGGGTACCGGATATGGACCTCATTTATGGAATAAATTGTATGGACTCAAGGGTAATAGAAGGATAGGGAAAGGCGACCTGGACCTGTGTACTGTAAATGGAGTAAAGGTTGCTGCACTTGCTGTAGGGACACAAGAGCTGAACCGGCCTTTAGGATTAGGTTTAACACTGCAAAACTATTATTATGTACCAGTTTTAATGAAAAACATTATCTCAGTTGTGTGTTTAGACTTATGTGGATTTCATTTAATATTTAAGAATAAATGTTGTTCTTTTTCATTGAATGATATTCATTATGGTTCAGCAACTTTGGTTAATGGTTTATATGTTCTAGACTTGGACAATCTAATTCTTAATATAAACAATAAGAAACCTAAAATAGATAACTCTAACACCTCTTACTTATGGCATTGTCGTTTGGGCCATGTAAATGAAAATCATGTTTCTAAGTTACACAAGCTTGGGGTCATTTGATTATGAATCATATTGCACATGCGAGTCTTGTTTACTAGGTAAAATGCCTAAAACTCTTTTTTTTTTTTTCTAGAAAAGGAGAAAAGGCCAAAGAGTTATTAGAACTCATACATTCTGATGCATGTGGCCCAATGTCTATACAAGAAAGAGAAGGTTATAACTATTTCATAACCTTTCTTGATAATTATTCATGATATGGGTATTTGTATTTAATGAAATACAAATCTAAAGCTTTTGAAAAGTTCAAAGACATCAAGAATGAAGTAGAGAAACAACTTGGCAAAAGTATAAAGACTCTAAGATCGGATCGAGGAGGTGAATACTTAAGCCAAGAGTTTCAGGGTTATCTTAGAGATAATGGAATTTTATCTCAATGGACCCCACCATATACACCTCAACATAATGGTGTATCTAAGAGAAGGAATCAAACCCTTCTAGATATGGTATAGTCCATAATGGCTTTTACAAACTTGCCAAAATCATTTTGGGGGGTACGTACTAAAAACTTCTATTTATATATTCTAAACAGAGTTCTATCAAAAAATGGTTGATACCACTCCATTTGAGATGTTATTTTACAAGAAATCAAAGTTATCTCACTTGAGAGTATGGGGTTGCCATGCCTTTGTCAAAAGGCCATAGTTAGACAAACTTGATAATAAGTCTAACAAGTGTTTGTTTGTAGGATATTCTCAAGAATCTTTTAGGTATTACTTCTATCTCTCCTCCGAAAACAAAGTGTTTATTTTGAAGTATGTTGTCATCTTAGAGAAGGAGCACATGCTTAAAGGAGATAGTGGAAGTAAAATTAAACTTAGTGAAGTATAAGAAGAACAAACAAACAAGGATTAATCATCTAATCCCACATATATTGAGAGAATAGATGAATTTTCTACTACACAAGATCCTCGTAGGTCGAGTAGGATACGTATGGCACCTGAGAGATATAGATTTCTCATTAGTGACCACAATGATGCATTGCTCATAGATGAAAACGAGCCTACGACCTACAAGGAAGTTCTGAACAGTTCAAAATCTGACATATAACTTGAGGCCATGACGTCAGAGATGGATTATATGTACAACAATCAAGTATGGACTTTGGTTAATCTACCCAAAAAAATCAAACCTATTAGGTGTAAATGGGTTTTTAAGAAGAAAATTGATATGGATGGTAACATAGTTACCTACAAAGCACAACTAGTGGCTAAGGGTTATCATCAACAATATGGTATTGACTATGATAAAACCTTCTCACAAGTTGTCATGCTAAAATCCATCAGAATACTCCTAGCCATTGTCACTCATCATACTTATAAGATCTGACAAATGGATGTGAAAATAGCTTTCCTAAATAGAAATTTAACTGAGGAAATGTATATGACACAACCTGAGAGTTTCACATCCAATGATAGCACAAAAGTGTGCAAGCTGCAAAGGTCCATTTATGGACCTAAGCAAGCTTCTAGGAGTTGGAACATCTGTTTTGATGAAACAATCAAAGAGTTTGGTTTCATTCAAAACATAGATGAGCCTTGTGTGTATAAGAAGATTAGTAGGAGTGTAATTGTTTTCTTATTACTTTATGTAGATAACATATTACTAATAGAAAACATTATAGATATCCTACAATCAGTTAAATTTTAGTTGTCCAAAAAATTCTCCATGAAAGACCTTGGAGAAGCACCTTATTTTTTGAATAAGAATTTATAGAAATAGGTCAAAAAGGCTGTTAGGTCTTTCACAATCTACATACATAAACAAAGTACTAAAGAGGTTTAGCATGGATCAATCCAAAAAAGGGATTCTTACCCATGTCCCATGGGATGAGCCTTTCAAAGTCGATGTTTCCCAAGACACAAGTTGAAAGGGATTATATGAGTAAGATTCTATATGCTTCAGCAGTTGGATCTATCATGTACGCTATGATATGTACGAGGCCCGATGTATCCTATGCTCTCAGTTTAACAAGCAGATATTAGTCTGACCATAGTGAAGTTTATTGGGCAACTGTAAAAAACACCCTTAAGTACTTGAGAAGGACTAAGAATGTGTTCTTGGTTTATGGAGAAGGTGAATTAAAAGTAAACGGGTATACTAATGCCAGCTTTAAATTTGACAATGATGATTTCAAATCACAGCATGGCTATATGCTTACGTTGTGTGGAGGGGGAATAAGTTGGAAGAGTTCCAAATAAGAGACTATTGTTAACTATACGATAGAAGCCGAGTACATAGCTACTTCAGAAGCTGCTAAGGAAGCCGTTTGGATCAAGAAGTTATGACAGAATTGGATGTGGTCCTTAGCGTTGATGGTCCAAATATCTTTGTATTATGACAACGGAGCCTTTGCACAAGCAATGGAGCCATGGCCTCACCAACGATCCAAACACATGCTATGATGCTATCTTCTGATCCGGGATATCATAGATAGATAATATGTAAAGATAGATAGAGTTCCTAGAAAACATATGATAGGCATATAGAGTCATTCGGTATTAGATACATGAATGATTAGTTCTAGTGCAAGTGGGAGTTTGTTAGTGTTATGCCCTAGAGGCAATCACTTGTACTTTGTATATAACACATTTGTTTTATAATATAAGGCATTATGTATCTTTCAATTTGTTTTTTGTACTTTCATATGAAATAACTGTTAGATAAAGTCCCTAGTACAACACTGTGTTAAAAAAATCATGATAGAGATCATGATGTGAGATTCCTATTACACTGTATAGTATTAATACTTAAATAATCCCTAGTCGTAATATTAATAATATAGGACATTATTAATGTATTAAGCTAGCACGTGTTAGACTTTCCGAGTTGATCAGGTGGTGGTTCTTACATCTTGGAGTATTGTGATACTTAAAATTAACACGTGGATACTTGTTAATAGAACAAGTACATTAGATGACTTGACTATGAGATAATCACATGGATAATTATGTAGTGTCAGTGACAGAATCTCGCTATATCAAACTTGAAAGTATCCCTGGACTTGAGATCTCTAAGGTACTTTGTTTATTGAGTATTGTATTTTGATTCCAATCTCTGAAGCTACATCGAGGGCCGCCTATGGGATGAATATTGGGTACAATGTGAGGTAAATGAAAGTAGTTGAGCGGGTTAATAAAAGATTCACCACTCCTAATAGTATAGGTAAATATCTCACGGCCACACATTGGAATTACTACTCGTCAAATCCTTGGCTAAGATGATTGTGTATTGGAAACAGTTTCAAATGATACATATGTAGAGTAGCGAATTCCTGGTACAAGTACTAATTTTTTCGAGCCAGGTTTAATAAATATTCTGGAGGGATTTGGTGCAAATTCTGTAGACCAAACTGAATGAGATATTGTATGGTGAAGTAAATTTATTGCACTATAGTTTGTTGTTACAGGGTTCATGTCAAGCCGCTTGACTTTCTGGACTCTTGGGTGTTCATGATATGTTGCTAGATACCACTCATGATTTGCTGATTATAGGTTTATTAATTGATTAATTAATAAACTAATCCTATTTAGAATTAATAGGTTAATTCTAAAGTGTTAATGATTATTAATATCAAAGAAGTTTGGATTAATTCATATTCGCTACCAATAGACTAAGAAACCTAATAGATTACACATAATAGAGGATTAACCACTTAATATGTTATTTGATAATATTATGGGATTAATTGTGAGAAGAAGAAGAAGTTATTTTGATCAAATTATAATCAGTTATTATTTTTGGGATGAATCGTAATTATGCGAACTTGTAGGTTCAATTATAATTAAAGAATTCTAATTCTTTTAGAATTCATCAATGGCTATTTTTTTGGTATTTTTTCCCCAGAAAATAGGTTGTGATTGTTTTTAAAAGATGGACAGAGAAAATTCTTTTTTGAGTTTGTTTTTTAGACACACGGTTCTTCCCTTCTTCTTTATGATATTACCCTAGCCGTTATTATTTTTCTCTGCTAGCACAAAGACTGTGTTCGGGTTTCATTGAGTAAGCATCCTCATGTGGATTACTGTTAGAGTCAATCTCACATTGAGATTCAAGAGGTGAGACAAGTGGTTAAACATCTAGTTGCTGTTTGATTAAGAGGCTTGCTGGATCGCGTCTTAGCCTTTAGTTGGAAGAAATTTTTTTGTTTGAACAACAAAGACGTCACATGAAGGTATAATTTTAATCTTTTGATATGTCTTACACAGACATGTGGTCCACTTGTTATAGAATCCTTTTATTTCCACTACGTAATGCATATTTAATGCATGTATGGATCTAACACATATGAATGGAGGACTTTCATAGGAAGGTATGAACCATGGGTTATATAACACATAAACTACTATTCTTAACTGAATGATGAGAATGAGAATCTCATCATAGTAAGGTTATTGTGTCACGAATTCTAAATAGGGAATGACTTACCTTTAGCCAGTGAATAGTCTTCTCACTTCGTAACATAAGTGTATTTTGAATACGTAGAATTTGACCTATAATAGTGGTTTCTATAAGTACTATACGAAAGAAAATTAGACTATTACTGCTACAATGTGGACTTATACTCTACGACTTCAGTATAAGTTAGTGGTCCGACGAAGCTAAGAGCATATGTTTTGATATACTATAGTTGAGATTCTATTGTATGACCAATATGCTTGTATATTGGGTATATGTGGCTAGTTAGTTAAGATAGACTTGTACAAGATAGTTTCTATGCTATATCGCCCCTTGTAACTATCTAAATGATCTAAATTTCCAAGGCCTTAAGGAATATGACTTGGATGTTTCTTTTAGGGTAGCTCCCTTGGAAAGTGGAAACATTCCAAGAAGTTTTGGAGCATTGGGCTGGAATTCTAAGGTTGGTAGATGTCTTTTAGAGGGATGTTAGTACACTTCTTCCACTCTAGACGAACGGCGATGAGTAGAGAGATATTTTAGTCATTACATCTGTAGGTTGAAGACATTACTAACGAAACGTTGTCTTTAGGGTCAAAATTTCCTTATGGTGACATTAGAAAAAATTTAAAACGTAAAATGTCGCTATTTATATATCAGGGGTATTTTGATCATTTTAGTAGCCAATGCGATGTGTCTTTTTGGTCATCAAAATAGCCCATCAGTTATAATTAATTTTAGGTTGAGGAAATAGGCTCAGTTAAAGAGATTTTTGTTTTATTCAAAAAGTCTAATTTACTATTAGATTGAAATAAAATAAAAGATTGAAAGGAATTAAATTTATTATCTAGTTTAATTTGTTAATTAATTATTCAGGGCCTGAGCCCAAACTGAATAATTGGAAAGATTAACCTGGGTCTAAACTAGGTAAAAAGGCTTAGCTAATTATCATGGTTTATTTGGGCTCATTAATTATTATTGGGCTATTTTTATAAGCCCGAAAAATAAATAATTAAGTTTTATTATTTATGGGCTCATTAAGTCTAAGAATAAATAATAATAATTTTTTGCCCAATATCCTGGACTATGGTTTTTTATTTCTATTTACAGAACAAAAGAGTTTAGGGCTAGCTGAACATCTTCTTTGAAAGCACATCTTGATAACATCCAAGTTTTTTTGAAAAACTTGAATCTCGGTAGTTTTGGTTATCAAATGAGCCATGTAGGTTTTGGATATACGACTGTGTAAAAAATAATGATAATAGCCAGTGGTGTATTTTCCCTCTAGATTTCTTCTCTTCTTGATACTGCTAATTTGATAGCAGAGTGTCAGGAGCACGAGACTGTCTTCTTGCCTTAATTGTTCTCACCAATAATATTTAGGCTGGGGAATATTTTGAGAACTGGAGAGCTTCAGCGTTCATGCAAGCGAGAAGGAGTAAACAACTTGTAGGATTATCACCTTCAACTTCAATGAGTGAACCAAGAATTGTTGTGTTGGCACCAATTGTTTTGAGTCAGAATAAACAAAAGTTCAAAGTAAAGCACAGAGGTAATAAATTACATACTCCACTGTTCATGTTTTCCTCCATTTTTGTTTGCTCCAGTATGCATGCTTTGTGTTTTTTAAGCTTCATGTACCCCTTTAGGAAAGATTGTAGAAGTGGAAAAACTGATGCAATAATGTGGTGTTAAGGTGGAAAAGGAAATTCTTAAGGTAGACCTTATAGTTTTACCTATTGAAGACTATAACTTCATCTTGGATTTGGACTAGTTGGCTAAGCATGAAGCTAGAGTTGATTGTAAGATGAAGATAGTACAATTTGTTAGACTAGTATGTGATGTGATAGAATTCAATAGGAAACATGTGAAGGAGTTGAAATTTTTAACAGTTGGGATGAAGGCTCGGAAGATGATAAAGAAGGGATACACGAGATATTTAGCCTATTTAATAAATAAGTCTATGACTAGTGTACATTAAAGAATACTACAGTAGTGAAAGAATTTTAAGATGTTTTCTCCACTGAGCTCAGTTCTCTTCCATACTCTTGGGAGGTTGAGTTCACCAAAGATCTGATTCTGGGAGCTGATTCAATAATGAGAACACCTTACCAAATGGCCCTTGCTAAGCTGAAAAAGTTAAAGGAACGATTAGAGGAACTAATGAATTAAAGCTATATTAGACCGAGTACATTGTCATGCGGAGCACCCTTGTTATTCGTGAAAAAGAAGGATAGGACACCTAAACTTTAAATTGATTATAGAGGATTGAACACTTTGATGATCAAGAACAAGTATTTGTTACCTCTGATAGATGAACTGTTCGATCAATTACAAGGTTCCAGTTCCTACTTTAAGTTGGATTTATGGTAAGGATATTATCAAGTACAGTTTAAAGAGGAGGATATACCTAAAATGGCCTTTGACATAAAATATGGTCATTGTGGGTTCGTAGTGATACCATTTGGAGTAACCAATGCTCCTATTGTGTTCATGAACTTAATGCACACGGTCTTCCAACCATATCTGGACAAGTTTGTTGTGGTATTTATTGATGATATTATCGTCTATTCCAAATGTCCGAAGGAGCATGCTGAGCACTTGAGGTTGGTCTTGGAAAAGCTAAGGGAACAAAAAATCTTTACTAAGTTTAGCAAATGCGAGTTTTGGCTGGACTTTGTATCATTTCTTGGTTATGAGGTATCCAAGGATCGTATTAAAATAGACCTTGTGCAGGTAGAAGTAGTAGCAAACTGGAAGTAGCTAGAAAATATTACTGAGATTGTAGCTTACTTAGTCTAGCCAGATACTACTATCGGTTTATCAAGAACTTTTCTAATTTGGTATCTCTAATAGCCTGACTTTTGAGAAAAGATGTACTGTTTTTTTAGGATGAAAACAATGAGAATTATTTTCATGAACTCAAGAAAAGACTTATGCCGGCCCTTGTGTTGAGTCTGCTTGAAGAGGATAAGCCTTATGCTTTGTATACTGATGCATCAAAAGAAGGGTTAGGAGCAGTTTTGATGCAAGAAAGGAAGGTCATAGCCTATGCTCCAAGGAAGTTGAAACGACACGAAATAAACTATCCAACTCATGATCTAGAGCATGCTGTTATAGCGTTTACCTTTATGAAATGGAAACATTACCTGTGTGGGGTAGAATATAAAGTGTTCACCTATCATAAGAGCCTTTAGTATATCTCCACACAGAAAGATTTGAATCTGATATAGTGGAGGTGGATGGAGCTTTTCGAAGAGTACAAGTGTCCTATTAACTATGATCCCGAAAAGTCTAATATAGTGGCAGATGCTCTGAGTCAAAAGGTGAAGATGGCTACAATGTGAATGCAAGAAGTCCAAGTAATACAAGAGTTATTAGAACAGGAGACACAAATTCTACTATAGAAAATCTATATAAGCATTTTGAGATTGGTTCCATTATTAAAGTAAGAAATTCTTAAAGCTTAAAAGACAGTACTAAATTTTAAGATTCTAAGGATAAGGAGGTCAAATGAGGAGGAAATGACTTTCAGACAGATGAAGAAGGAATACTATATTTTCGCAACCAAATATGCGTACCACAAGATTAGGAGTTGAAAAAGAGAATATTAGAGGAGGCATATCATAGTAAATATACTATTCACCCGGGAAAGGTAAAAATGTATGAAGATTTGAAGAAGATGTTTGGTGGCCTGGGATGAAGAAAGATATGGAGAAGTTTGTGATGACTTGTTTGACTTGTCAAAAATTCAAGGAGGAGCACAAAAAATTTGCAGGATTATTGCAACCATTACCTATTCCCGAATAGAAATAGGAGAGATAGCTATGGACTTGGTCACAGGACTACCAATTGGTAAATCCCAAAAAGACGCTATTTCGGTAGTCGTAGATCGATTGACCAAGTCTTCACATTTTATACTGGTGAGTGTTAGGGATTTAATGGAGAAATTGACTTAAATCTACATACGGGAGATTGTGAGACTAAATGGAGTACCATTAAGTATTGTGTTTGTTCGAGAACCCAGGTTCACTTTCAGATTTTGGAATAAATTTCAAGAACCTATGCGCTCAACTTTGAAATTTAGCACTATAGCACATTCTCAGACTAACAGGCAATCTGAGAAAGTTATTCAGATATTGGAGGACGTGTTGAGAGTATGTAATTTAGATTTTAGGGATAAGTGGATTGATTGTGTACCCTTTGTAGAGCTGGCGTATAACAACAATTACCAATCATCTATTAGTATGGCTCTATATAAGGCTCTTTATAGGAGGAAGTGTCAAGTACCGTTGTTTTGGGGTTAGATAGAAGATAGTTAGCTAGCAAATCTAGTGAGGTAAATATCCAAGAGATGGTGGACAAGGTCAGAGTAATAAAAGAATGATTGAAAACAGCTTAGAGCCGACAAAATGGATAATAGAATGAGGGAATTGAAATTTCAAGTAGAAGATAAAGTATTCTTGAAGTTGATTCCTAGCCGAGGAATTTTGAAGCATCAGAAAAGAGTGAAACTAAATCCGCAGTATTTGGGACTATTTTCAATTATTGAGAATAATGGACCGGTAGCTTATCTCTTTTAGTATACATGAAATGTCCACATTTTACAATTGAAGAAATACCATCCTGACCTAGAGCATGTGCTTAATGAAGAACCGTTAATTTTATTACCAGATCTGAGCTATGTCGAGAAACCGAGAAAGATTTTGGACATAAGTGTTAAAACACTTTGGAATAAGAAAATTCCTATGGTAATGGTTTGTAGGAATATCACAGTACGTAAGATACTACTTGGGAAACTGAGGAATAGATAAGGTGGAAGTATCTGAAATTATTATAGAGGTATGATACCTTGAATTTCACGACAAAATTCTTTTAAGGAGGAGAGGGTATAATATCCCGTCTAACCCTACCCTTGGTACTTGGGGAATATAGTCTTGGTAGGACATTTTGCATGTGCATATGGATTTATAAACATTTATCTATGTGTTTTGTTTATGTGTGTATTTGTATGTGTATATTTGACCTTGTGTTTATTATATGTTTGTGAGTTGCCTCGTAAGCTTATAGAAATTCCTTAGTGGGGATTGAAGAATAATTTTGGGAATTAGAATTTAAATTGGCATAAGAGATACGTGATAGGAGGTGAAGGAAAATTTATTAGGAGATATGAACACGAGGAATATTATGGTCTAGTAGTAAAGATTTGGAAATTATCTCCTGGAAGCTCGAGTCCGAATCCTACCTCTACCAAAATTATTTTCTTTTTTCTTTTCCATTTTTCCTTTTGTCAAAAATTATCAGCCTTGATAGCTGCCACTCTTGTTTTCCATTTCTAAAATTTAGGAGTTCAAGTCACTCTTGAATTGTAGAGATAAAAACTAGAATTTTCTCTTCATGATAATATTTTTAATTATCAAATATTGATTATTTTTGCACATTATCCATATAAAAAGATTTCTATGTCTAAAACACTTCAAGAGTAACCTAATTACTCTAGGAATTTCAGTAGGCTAAAGGAAAAGAAATACCAGCTGCCACTTGGACGAAAATATTTTAAAAATCTAGCTTTTTAATGCTAAGTGATATTTAGATTGAGAAAATTTAGATTTCTCTTATGTATCTTCTATAAATTTCAAATTATCCTTTTAGATAAATTCCAAGACTCTATCAAATAAGATCTTTTGGTTTTCTTGTTAATCTAGCCACCACCCTTAAAAAAATTATCCCTATAACTTAGCTGTTTGATCTTATTATTATTTTATTAATGATTAAATTACTAGAATTTCTATTACGTTAATATCTTTTGGATAAATCTTAAAGGGGGTTGAATAAGGTTTATGGCAAATAAATGCAAATTTTCAAATTCTTCTAATGACTTATAAGAAGGAGCTGAAA
This sequence comes from Voacanga thouarsii, assembly GCA_026120185.1. Lineage (NCBI taxonomy): Eukaryota > Viridiplantae > Streptophyta > Magnoliopsida > Gentianales > Apocynaceae > Voacanga > Voacanga thouarsii. Next base: position 2,487,397 of record JANUWF010001199.1, read on the forward strand.
ATATGTGTGTTCAAAAAGAACTTTACTAAGCAGCTTTAAGTATTCAGTTAGTGATCTTTCAAATCTACACTAAATGAAAAGTAGATAGTCCAAATTTAAGATGAGCAGTTAAGAGAGCAATGACTAACTCACTATGAAATATAAAAGCTTTAAATCACATCAATGATTAAAGAAAAAGGTAGCATTTTTTTTTATTTGAGGAATAGCAGAAAATTAAGCGATAATATTCAGATTAAATGCAAGAGAATAGACCGAAAGATTTATAGTAGTTCGATCTTCTTCTAATCTATATCCACTTCATTTAAGCACACACTTAATGATTTCAACATAACTACTAAAACCTTTTTTTCCCAAATCAATGGTGGTAGGTAACACCAACCTTACATAAGAGGGTCACCATACTAGGTTTTACACCCAATCTTTACCCACAACAATCAAGGCTCTCCTTAACTAGGTTTTATTTTCCAAACCTTGATATAAAATAACTCATAGAGAAAATGCAGAAATAGCTCACAGATTGAGTAGATATACACTTGCTAGAGGTGTTTTGCCTTTTTACCTTTGGAACAAAAAATCTCACTTTGAAGAGCAATGCAAATGAGGGATTTTTATTTTTCGAAAGTCTTAGAGTGTTTCTGATAGTGCTAGCACAAATCCCTTACTGAAAATTCGTGTTTAAAAGACTTTTATAGGGACAAAAAGCAAGATGTCAACGGCTAGTAATGACTATTTTTCACTGTTAGATTTTACCAGAATTTTAGATTCACAAGATTGAAAATTATGCATCCGAAAGGAGAGTCCAAAACACCACATTCTTGGCTTTGGATTTCCTTCCTTTCATATCAGTGAGCCAAGTGCCCAGATTGGGCAATTTAGTCTTGACTTCGGCATTGAAACCATCCAATTTTTTGAGATAGAAGATTCAAAACAGTTAAAATGCACTATGACAATCTGTTCTCTTCAACTTTCTGCTTGCCTTTATGGGAGGACTCATCTGTGATTTCAACTCTTCATTTCATCCTAGTTGAGGTAATAGGTACAACTTTCTTTCCTTCAGTTTGAGCTTAATCAACCATTCCTTCTCTTCTTATGTACCATCTCTAAGCAGAATCCATTGACTGTCCATTTGGACAAAGCCCATTTTCTCGAATGAATCCGTGCTGTAGACATTTATCTTGGAGTGTCTAGTGCCACTAGTACTGAGATTCATATTGCATTGTCTGAAGACCTTGGTCAGAAGATTTCCATATGGCAAAGCCTTGTTCGAGATATTCCTTGATTGGAACATCAACTTCATAGCTAAAACTCTAAAGTTAATTTGCTTACCCTCTGATAGAGCCAATATCAATATCATCTACAAGATGCTTACCGAGGTTTTGTGCCCAAAGGTAGGTGTTACCATGGCTGAAACCATGCAGTGCAGGATTCTTCTAATTCCATTTAGCCATCTTGTGTTGCGATTATTCAAGTTTTTAAAACTTTTGCCTCCAAAAAACTTGGCCTCAAATCTCTCCAAATCAAACAAGTCAGACTCCTGAAAATTTATTCATTTCAAATAACTGAATCCCACCATCTCTAACCCAAAGATTCTGTTTACCATATGATGATCAAACTCTAGGTTCACATATCCTACCCGCGAGCTATACCACTGAACCATAAACCCATCCCCTGTTTCCTCACGTCTCCCTTTTCTATGATTCGAGTAAAATTCCCAAACCAACACAGTATATAGTTTTTCATTAACAGATAACAACTCTGACCAGTTTGCCGATTCAAACATATTTAGTACATTCACATAATTTAAAAATGCATTAGGGTTAACCCGATAGCCTACAACAATAGTCCCATTTCACGACACCTATTCATTAAATTCAAACTCACACTTAGAGTCAAAGCAGCGAGGTACCTGAGTGTCTGAGCTTTCATTTTCGGGGTGTTTTTCTGATAACGCAGTTTGAGAGGCTGGTTCTTCAGCAAATTCTTTGCCCTTCCTTTTGGTAAGCGACTTGGTAGCGCCAACAGATTTCTTTTCAACTGCTTTACTTTTCTTGAGTTTCTTTTATTTGGGCTTGATTTCTTTACTGATTTCAGGGATTTTAGCCATGGTGGATGAAGAGTAAAGGTTTAGGTTATCTGGTTTTGCAAAGAGCTTGAAGATTTGCAAGGAGAGAAAGAGAAAGGTTAATAACGGTTCTAGATTTTGAAAAGAGAGAGAAACTCAATTAGTTATGAAAGTCATTTGATGATTTCCAAGGTATTTGAGAAGATAAGTACCATCAAGTACAAAAAAAAAAAAAAAAAAGTAACTTTTCAGAGATATGAAAGAGCTTATTCTAGAAGGATGCAAATATTTTAAATTTCAAAAAGAAAGATCTAGACCCAGACATTTCCATCTGATTTTACTACCTACGAGTTATGTCACTCATAATTTTAGGTTGTTGGCATTTTAGACCTGAAGCCCAATCCAAAATGTTTGTCCAATATGGATACAGAGGTTATTAGCTAGAGATGTGATTTTAGTGAAAGGAATTTGGATTCACGTTGTCCAAGATCTACATCCAGAATCTCCATCCAAAAAAAATCTTTTGGAATTCTGCAGGAATAAAAAACCAATCTCTGGTAAAATTGTTAGTTACACAAACCTTTTCATAGATGATTAAATCTTTCTTCAGCTTGTGGTTTGGTGAATATATCTGCAAGTTGATCATTAGTTGGAATATATTCCACCCAAACATCACCCTTAAGCATATGATCTCTAATAAAATTATGCTTAATTTCAATGTGCTTAGTTCTAGAATGCTAAATAGGATATTTTGTCAGATTAATATCACTGGTATTGTCACTAAAAATAGTCACGCTGTTAAAATTTAAGCCAAAATCAAGTAGAGTATTTTTCATCCATAAAATTTGTGTACAACAACTTCCTGCTGCAATGTATTCTGCTTCGGTTGTTAAGAGTGTAACGCTAGCTTACTTCTTACTGCACTAAGAGACTAGAGAATGCCTGAGAAATTGACAATGTCCACTTATACTGTTTCTCTCAATTTGCAGCCGGCATAGTCATCATCTGTGTATCCTATAAGATTAAAAGAATTAGTTCATGATACCATAGATTATAATTATATATTTGAACCAAGTACCAAAGAATACATTTTACAGCACATAAGTGGAATTCTTTAGGACATGATTGAAATCTTGCACAAAGGCAAACCGAGTACATGATGTCGGGTTAACTAACAATGAGATATAGAAGACTTCCAATCATACCTCTATACTTTGACTCATCCAGCTTTAATGATGTGCTCATAGGAGTACTGATTTCTTTAGTTTCATTCATTCCAAGCCTTTTGAACAGTTCCGTAGCATACTTAGCCTGATTTAGGAAAATCTCATCCTTGGTTTGCTTGATTTGTAACATGATGAAGAAGTTAAGTTCCCCTATCATACTCATCTCAAATTCTTGCTGTATAGTCTTTAAAAATTTCTTGCATAAAGAGTCATTAGTAGCTCTAAAGATAATGTCAGCAATATATATTTGAACAATTAAGAGGTCATCAGAATTTTTAGATTTAATGAACAATGTAGTGTCAATTTTGCCTCTTATCAAACCTTTTGAAAGCTATAAAGCTTTTCATGCCAAGCAAAGCTTATTTTAAACTATAAAGACCTTTGAAACGTGTAAAAACATGATTAGGAAAATGCTCACGAATAAAGCCAAGCGGTTGCTCCACATGAACTTCCTCTTTAATAAAGGGCACTTTTAACATCTATTTGATAAAGTATGAAACATTTGAAGGATGCAAAAGTAATTAGCATTCTAATGGACTCTAATTGAGTAATGGAAGCAAAAGTTTCATTATAATCAATGGCCTCTTCTTGATTGAATCATTGGGCAACAAGTCTAGCTTTGTTTCTAATAACTACACCATGCTTATCAAGTTCGTTTATAAAAACCTACTTGGTGCCTATCATGGGATGAAAAATTGGTCTAGGAATAAGTTTCAAAACTTGATTTCTTTTTAATTGATTCAATTGTTCTTGCATAGCCAGGATGCAAAAATTATCATGTAAAACCATGCTAATGAAATTAGATTCAATGCTTGAAAGTAAGGTAAAATTATCTATAAAGTACCATCTTGTTTTGACACCACAGCTGGGATCACCGATAATTTGCTCTTTTGGATGTCTTATTTTGTACTTCCAATCTTTTGGTAGGCTTTGATCAGTGTGCTCTTCACTTCTTTACTCACTATTTTAGCTTGCTGTTCTTCCAATTCCTCTTCTTTGGCATGGATGCCAAGTATGGAGCTTTCTGGCATTCACTACCTTTTTCCTTTCGGTTCCTACATCATCATCTTCTTTCTTAGAGAAGTATATGTTAGATTCATCAAATATAATATGTATGGATTCTTCCACACATAGAGTTCTTGTATTGTATACTTTATATGCCTTTTTGTTGGAAAAGTATTAAAGAAATATAACCTCATCCGATTTGCTATCGAATTTTTCAAGATTATCTCGAGTGTTGAGAACAAAACATTTGCAGCAAAAAACATTGAAATAAGAAATGGATTGTCAAATATAAGTTCGAAGGTTGTTTTTCTTAGAAATGGCCTTAGCATAACACGGTTAACAATGTAGTATGTTGTATTCACAGCTTCAACCTAAAAATATTTCGGAAGGGAGTTTTCACAAAGCATTGATCTTGCTATTTCTTGCAAAGTCCTATTTTTCCTTTTAACTACACCATTTTGTTGAGGGGTTTTTTTCTACTAAAAAGTTATAAGAAACACCACTCTCATCACAAAATTTTGTAAACTCATGGTTGCAAAATTCCCTACCATCACTTCTTATTGATATCAATTTGCACCCAAGGGAATTTTGAACACGTTTGAGCAGTTTTGAAAATTCATAGAACACCTCATCTTTTTGTGCTAGGAACAAAGTCCAAGTGAATCTTGAAAAATCATCCACTAGTACATAAGCATACCTCTTACCACCATGACTAGTTGTCCTCATTGATCCAAATAGATCCATATGTACAAGTTCAAGAGGTTTTGATGTTTATATAATTTTCTTGGGTTTAAAGGAGGTTTTTGTATGTTTTCCAAATTGGCACGCATCACACAATCGGTTTTTATCAAACTTTATTTGGGCAGTCCTCTAACAAGCTCTTTTGAGGATAATCTATTTAGAAAATCAATAGACATAGGGCCTAATCTTCTATGCCAAAGGTAGCCATAATCATTATTTACCGAAAGACACCTTATATCATGCTCAATAAGATCATCAAGATAGAGCACATAAACATTTTCACTCTGTTTGGCAGCAAAAATTGTTTCATTACTAGAGCTATCCATAATAGTGCAAGAATCCTTTTCGAAAATAACTTTGCAGTCATTGTTATACAATTGGCTAATGCTAAGCAAATTGTTTTTCAATTCATCAATTAACAGTACTTGTTTGATAATAGCAGAAGATCCCTTACCAATATTACCTATTCCAAGTATCTTCCCCTTCTTCTTATCTCCAAATGTGACAAATCTATTATTTGTGGCTGGAATATTTTCCAAAAGTGTTGCATTACCTATCATATATCTAGAGCATCCACTGTCTAAGAACCATTTTGTGGAGCTTATCTTTTGTGGCAAATGTACCTATATATAGGAAGGAGGAATGACTTTTAGTACTCATATTTTATGGGGTCCATGGCGGTTAGTGATAGCTCTTTTGACTCTCCAAACTGTTCTCATACCCAATTTGACTCCTTTCCCAACGTGACAGCTAGATGCATTGTGTCCATATTTGCCACAATAAGTACAACACATACGAATTATATTTGAGTAGCTAGCTTTCACAAAATAGGATTTATGATTTTCAGCTTTGTTCACATGCCCAAAACTGAGAGCATTTCTATTTCCAGCCACAAGCTACATTCCAACTAGTTTATTTAGATTGTCTTGGCCATTTGTGAACTTCTCAATACATATGGTAAGATCATCAACTATCCTTTTAATGTCATCAAAATCACTGAGCATAATTTCAAGAGAAATAAATTTATCACACAAGCATTTGTTCTCAAGTGTTAAACAGTCCAAGAAAGTAGTAATAACTTCTTTTTCAACATTTAGACAACAAATAGAATTAAGTAAAGCTTTGTTTTTGCTCATTAGCTTGTTATTTTCATCTAACAAAGAATCAATCTTCATTTTCATTTCATTATTTCTTCTGGATAGCTTTTTAAGTTCATGGAACATATTAATGAGAAGATCACTCAGATCATCTAAATTTTCACAAGTAGAATCATGTAATTCAGTTATAGAAGTAGAAGGAGTAAGCTTTACCTTTTCTCCCATGGCCATGAAGCATATGTTAGCAGTTTTGGGTTCAAATTCTCTGTGTTCTTCAATTCAAGATTCTTCTTGATCCCACGTTATGGTCAGCACCTTTCCTTTCTTAGCTTTAATGTCCTCTCTTCTCTTCTTGTTGTGCTTCGCTTCTCTTTTTTTAGCTATTGGACAATCAACAATAAAATGCTCCATACTCTTGCATTTATAGCACTAAATTTTGAAAGACGAAGTTTGTTCTTTCTTTTTAGCAAACTTCTTCTCTTTGCTAAAGCCGCCTTTTCTGAACAATTTTTTTTTAAATATTTTGGCAACCATGGCCAATTCTTCATTTTCCAAATCAGTGCCACAATAACTTTCAAATTATTCACTGATAACTTCATTATTTGCAGCTTTTAAGGCAGTTCCTTTTTTGCCTTTACCATCATCGTCATATTCTTTAAACCTTTTAAGTTTCATTTCATATGTTAAGCGAGATCCAATCAACTCTTCGATTGGTAGAACCTTTAAGTCCTTAGATTGTTCAACAACCAAGGTCTTAGACTGCTAGCTTTTTGGTAAGGCATCAAGAATCTTTCGATTTCATTCTCAAGGGGAATAGACCTTCCATCAACCTTTAATCCATTCACTATATTCGTGAATCTGGTGAACATGTCAGTAATGTTCTAATTTATTTTCATTATGAATAGCTCATAGTAATAGACTAAGAGTCCTAATTTTAATTATTTCACTTGATTTGTCCCTTATGAGTGACCTCAAGTAATTTCCACATATCATCGGTCGAATCACAACCACTAACTTGGTTGTATTCATTTTTATTAAAAGCACAACATAGTATGTTTAGTGCCCGAAAATTCAATGTCATTTTGGCATTATCTTGGTTGTTATACTCATCACTCTATATAGGCACTATTCTGTCGTTAACAATTTTAGACAGAACAAATGGTTCTTTTTTTTTTTTTTTTTTTTTATCAGATTCCATAGCTTAAAGTTAATTGAGCACGCATAGATCTTCATTCGATTTTTCCAGAATGATAGTTGCTTCTATTGAACAATGGTGGTCAATTTGTTGAAGACCCCTTAATATATGGTGGGGATGAGGTGTTTGCCATCTGGATCTTTCCTACAAGGCTGTTAAGCCAAAAATAGTGTAGACCAATGCTTTGATACCAATTGATAAACCTTAGAGGGGGATGAATAAGGTTTATGGCAAACAAATACAAATTTTTTAATTCTTTTAATGACCTGTAAGAAGGAGCTAAAAATATGTGTGTTCAAAAAGAACTCTATTGAGTAGCTATAAGTATTCAGTCAGTGATCTTTCAAATCTGCACTAAATGAAAAGTAGATAGTCCAAATTTAAGATGGTTAATTAAGAGATCGATGACCGACTCACTATGAAATATAAAAGCTTTAAATCACATCAATGATTGAAGAAAAAGGTAGCATTTATTTTTCATTTGATGAATAGCAAAAAATGCAACCATTATATTCTGATTAAATGCAAGAGAATAGACTGAAAATTTTATAGTAGCTCGATCCTCAACGGATCTACACCTACTTCCTTAAGCACATACTTAAGGATTTCAACACAACTACTAAAACCTTTTTCCCAAATCAATACTGGCAAGTAACACCAATCTTACACAAGCGGGTTACCACACTTGGTTTTACACCCAACCTCTTTACCCACAATAATCAAGGCTCACCCCAGCTGGGATTTACTTCCTAAACCTTGATACAAAACAACTCATAGAGAAAATGCAGAAATAGCTCATAGATTGAGTAGATATACATTTGCAAGAGTTGTTTTTCCTTTTTGTTTTTGGAACAGTAAATCTCAATTTGAAGCACAATGTAGATGAGGGATCTTTGTTTTTCAGATGTTTTTTGAGTGTTTCTGAAAATGTTAGCACAAATCCCGTACTGAAAATCATGTTTAAAAGGCTTTTATAGGGACAAAAAGTAAGATGCCAAAGCTAATAATGACTATTTTTCTGTTGGAATATATACCTAAAATGTACTATGTATTTTTCTATTTTTGTTTTTTAAAGTTTAATTCATTAATAGTTGTTTGTTTACATATATTTGCACATTAAAGGTCTAAGTGTATTGGTATGTAATATACGTGATTAGGTCATGCTTTCAAAGTAAGGTATATATTATGGGCTACTAATACATAAGCGAAAAAAATTGTTCTTGATTAATTGATGAAGCTACGCATTTTATCAAAGATTAGATCATTACACTATGGTTTCCAAATGGGGAATGGTTTATCTTTAACCAGTGAGTAGTCCACTCACACCAATAGTGTAAGCGTATTCAAAATACGTAGAACTAGACAATGTGATAATAATCTTTAGTAAAGTACTAAAATAAATAAAGATTAGTTTATCGCAGCTACTGCACGGATGAGTACCCTAGGACTTGAGTACAAGTTGATAGTCTGGTGAAGCTAGACTTATACACTTTTATGTATGTTGGGTGAGGTCTTATCGCAAGGCCAATAACCATGTACATTGGGTGTATGACTCTAGTTAATTAAGACAGACGTATACAATAGAGTTTCTATACTTCATTATGTTAAGAAATCACCCTTTGTGATTGTCTGGGATAATCTAATAATTCAGGGCCCTGGGAAACCTGACTAAGTATGTACACTTTTGGGTAGCTCCTTGTGATAAGTGGATATGTACTGGAAGTTGTGGATTATCGGACTAGTTATCAAATGATGGTAGATGCCATTGAGAAAGATGTTAGTACAAATTTTCTATCTCAATGATGAGTGTTACGTAGATGAGAATTTTAATCATTACACCAATAGGTCAGAGACAGTGCACTTGCAATATTATTCTCAGGGTTAATATTTCTATATAGTGATAAATAGAATATTTAAAATGATTAAAATACAGCTATTTGTTAGCAGAGGTATTTTGGTCAATTTAGTAGCCAAGAATAATGTATTTTGGTCCCTAGAGTAGCTTAATTAATCTCAATAAATTTATTTACTATATAGGCTTATTGGGTAAATCTATTATTGGAAAAATTACTCTAGGAGTCCAATTCTTTGTTTATTTGGGTTAGAATAATTAATTGATCTAATTTAATTAATTATTTAATTAATTATTATATTAGGTAATTTTATATTGGGCCCAAGTAGTTTAATTTATTAATAAAAGAACTAATTTATTTAATTGGTTTATGAATTAGTTATTTAGGTAATTTTAATATTGGGCCCAAGTGCATTAATTAATTAATAAGGGAGCTATTTAAGTAGTCATTGGACTAATTAGGAGAGCATGGCCCATCAGGGTTTTGATGGAAGCAACCATGTATAAGAAAAAAGGAAAAATGAAACAAAGAAATTGAGGTGGCTGATTTTGTTTTTTAAAAGAAAAGGAAAGCTAATATTATTAATATAGGCATCTCATGTGCCATTAATGGGGATTAACCAAAAAATGGAAATTAATAGAGGTTTCATTTTTTTTTCTTTGAAAAATAATTGAAGCCGCTGATTTTTCTTTGTTTTGTTATCCTGTGTTTTTCCTTAACATTTAGCTCTTCGGTTTTTGTTCCAATTTTATTCACCCTAATTCTACATTCCCTGGTAGAGGTCCATAGCGGTTAGAGAATACTCTGGAAGGTCAAGAGCTTGCAAACATGGTAGGTGTTTGATGCGAATGAGCCAACAATTAGCTGGTGTCCCTGTGGAATAAATAGATGTTCCTAATCAATAAGTGTCATCGAACCCAAATCTAACTTCGATCAGTAAAGTTAATCTCCCTTGAAGTAAGTATTTATAGACTTTAGCTTGGAAAAATTTTTAATTTTCTATCTTCCAATGCGTATTTATTTTTCTCACGATCCTTCAATTTCACTGTCAGATTTTTCCAGAATTTTGTATTCACAAGATCGAAAATTATGCATCCAAAAAGTGATTCCAAAACACCACTTTATGCAGAAGTATATTTTGAACACCTAAAGATTCTTAGATAGGCATTTTGGATTTAGAGGTCCGTCTAAAATGACTCAACTAAAAAAAAAAATTGAATTGAGAATACCTTCTTTCTAAAATCATTTTTATCTTCTTTAATATGAAATAAATTGAACCGAGGTAAAGAGAAATAGGAAATACAAGTAATACCTTATCCACAATTTCCTAGTCTAAGATTCTTCAAAATCTTCATGGTGTGCAACTTCTTTGGTTTGAATACTTTTTTATATTCTTCTCAGGCTACATCGACTAAAAGTTGCTTAGCAATCCTATTTGCAAGACTTCGAAGAGCCAAGGTCAAACATGTCATATCCAAAAATCCTATCACATATAAATACACATGTTAGTCCATATTAATGTTTGTCATAAATCACAACACAGGAGAATGCCTTTTGGGCTAACACTTTGAAAATAAAATAATTTCCAAATATCCTTTAGCTATAAAATTTTAGCCACCATTAGGACTCCTTTTATTTGAATTCTAGGATGGAGTTGGATAAAACTAGCTTTTGTTTCTATAGATATTGCATTTACCTTCTTTAAATTTTTTCCATTGAATTTAGCTTTTGGTATTTTCAAGAAAATTTCGAGTTATGGCCGCCACATGTAGATATGATTTGTGCTCAACTTAAACTCTTGGAAAAGTTTAGAAAACCTTATCAAGATGCCATAGGTAATGTATTCCTCCAAACTAGAAATTTTGGTTTCATTCAATAACGAATTTTCACTCTCAATACTCTCAAATTATTCGGCTGCCTTTCTTCACAACTTTCTCTTAATTTTGGTCAGCCTAGAACATTACAAAGTTGGAAAGTTATCCTTTCTATACTAGCTAGCCAAAACACACCAAAGCTAAAGATAGACTTCCAATCCTCTTGAAATTTCAGTTTTCATTTTGAGCAGAATTTTTACCTATCCAAACCAATTTGTCAAAACATAAAATAGCAACAAATTTGGTCACTCTACACCAGCTGACACACAAAAATTAAGCACCAAAACCTTAGCAACACACATATCTCTTTCAGCCTACACCATTTCCTACAATCTTAGACACCAAAGCCACCAAAACAACTTATCCAACAACAAACTTCAACTAGGAACTTAGTCATAACAATCTATATAAGCCTAAAACACAAACATAATACTACTTTACAGTTGTCACATGCACACGAAACAAAGAAAATCACACAATCCTCCTTTGCATCCAAAACTGAAGCATCAATTATCTCCCTCATGGCATTCATAAGATATTACCTAAGGTAGACTGATCTCTCCATCTTGGTTATTCTTCTTTTCTCTTTTCCTCCTCTAGACCAAAACTAAGAGGATGATCTTTTCTCTTTTTTCTCTTACAATCACACGAAAAATCCTAGAAGTTCTAGGCAAGGCATTTCTTCTTCTCATGAGGATTTAACTGTTAGTGTTGTGCCCTAGAGGCAATCACTTGTACATTGTATATGACACATTTTATTTTAATAAAAGACATTATTTATCTTACAGTTTCTTTTGTTTACTTTATGTAATATAACTGTTCGATAAAGTCCCTAGTACAACACTGTGTTAAGGAAATCATGATAGAGATCATGATATGAGATTCCTACTACACTGGATGGTGTTAGTACTTAAATAGTCCCTAGTCACAGTATTAATGAGATAGGACATCATTAATGCGTTAAGACTAGCATGTGTTAGACTTCCTAATTTGATCAGGCGGTGGTTCTCATAACCGTGAGTATTGAGATACTCAAAGTTAACACATGGATGCTTATTAATGGAACAAGTTCATTGGATGACCAAGCTTTGAGATAATGACAAGGATAACTATTTAGTGCCAGTGATATAATCTCAATATAGCAAACGTGCAAGTATCCTTAAACTTGAGATCTCCAAGGTACTTTGTTTGCTAAGCCTTGTACTTTGATTCTAATCTCCGGAGCTTGATCGAGGGCCGCCTATGGGGTGGAAATTGGGTACATGGTGAGGTAAAAGAAAGTAGTTGAGAGAGTCAATAAAGGATTCACCACTCCTAATAGTAGGGGCGAATATCTCATGGCCATTTGTAGGAATTACTACTCGAAAGTCCTTGGCCAAAGCAATTGTGTATTGGAAACAGTTCCAATTGATACACATCTAGAGTAGTTGGTTCTTGGTACAAGTACTATTGTATTCAGGCCAGAATTAATTCTGGATTGAGTTGGCACTAATTCTGTACTCCAAACCGAATGAGATATTGTATGGTGAAAGAAGTTGATTGCACTGAAGTTTGTTATTGAAGGGTTCATGTCAAGCCACTTGACTTCCTGGACTCTTGGGTGGTCATGATGTGTTGCTAGATACCGCTCATGATCTAGGAATATGGGTTTATTAATTGATAAATTAATAAACCAATACTGATTAGAATTAATAGGATTAATTCTAATTAATTATGGATTATTAATCTCAATGACCTTTGGATTAATTTATGTTCACTACCAATTGACTGGGAAACCTAATAGGTCACACACAATAGAGGATTATATACTCAAGATGTTATTTGATAACATAGTGGGGTTAATTGCGAGAAAGAAAAGTTGTTGTGGACATATTATAATTAGTTTTAATTTATGGTCCAAATTATAATTATGAGAACTTTATGTTCCCATTTACAATTATGGAATTCTAATGGGATTAGAATCCCCTATTTTTGGTAAGGGAATTTCGTGTATATTGGAGAATATACACACGAAAAACCTAAGCTGAAATTGGACACAAAAACCCTAGAGCAAGATACACGAAATCAGCCTCTTGTTCTCTCTCTCTCGTTTTCTTCTTGAAAGAAAAACCTAGCCGCCATCTTTTTCTGCTAGCACAGAAATTTTGGTACTTGAGTATTCCTCTTTGTGGATTACTATTAGAGATAATCACACTCTGTGATTATAGTGGGTAGACGTTCAACTCACGTGGAGGTTGATCACGAGGATTGCTGGATCGCGCCTCAACTTGAAGAAGAAATTTTTGTTCTTCAGACGATCACGCAAAGGTAAAAGTTGTTACCTTTAACCTCATTATGTCTTGTTTTCCACACATAAATGGGTCCTGGAATGGTATCTCATTTTATTTTCCGCGGTACCGTATAGTATACGAGCCTAAGATACCCAACAATGGTATCAAAGACATGCTATGTGTGGTCTATGGACATTGTTTTGGCATGAAAAACTATTTTCGTGTTTGTCTTTGTTTGCTGTGAAAATCATTTTCACTCGAGTCGAAATCATTTCGATATTTATGTGTTGGGTCCGTAGCACAATGTGATTGTGTAAAAGTCACAGCGTATTTCAAAAAGATGCTTTCTTTGGTGCTGAAAATTTCTGCAGGAAAAACGTTTTCTTGCAACATGGATGTTGCCCTCTGTTTCATCTTAATTTTCCATTTTAATTTTGTTTAAACTAACAAATTTGTTGTTGTTTAGAGCTTCAAAACAGAAAATACTACTGAGAATTGTTCTCACTAAAAATTTGTAGAAGAAGAAAGCACCAGAAATTGTTTCTTTATTTTTTTTTTTGAAAATCGCCGCCATTGTTGAAGAACACAGGCGGCGCCGGTGCCGGCCTCCAAGCCAGCGTCAGTTCCATTCTGTTCGCGAAGTCTAAAAATCGTTTTTGGAAGATAAAAATTTTTGGAAACCAGAACAGAGCTTGCGCCGGCTCCGGCTTCCAAACCGATGCCGGTTCTACTCTGTTTGCAACCTCAAGTATTTAAAATAAGAAAAAATTCAAAACAGAATTTTGAAAGGGAAAAACCTCATTTGATGAGAGACGGGACCCAAAAATATTTTCTCAAAATTTGTTTTGAGACAATTAATTTTGTTCTTCAAAATAATGATTTTGAAAATCTAAAATTGATGTATTCTCTAAAATGGTGATTTTAGAATTTGTTTTATTTTTCCAAAATAGTGATTTTGGAATAATAAAAGTACATGTTTATTTTGTTTAAGCATAGTCAATGGCATGGTGGATGGTTATGGACTAAAACCAATTATATATGTTCATGCATTTTACAGTTCTAGTTTTTGTGAAATGGGGCTTGCGTGTCCTGCCTTCTCTAGAATTCTTGTGTAATTCTCTTCTCATCTAACTCCCCTCGAATGTAACTCGAGGTTTTCTCTCTTTAGGAAATTATGTAATTAGTTTACATAGTTTAGATAAGAGTAGAATTATTTTATTCTGGAGATGGCAACCAAAGCAAGGCGATGAGGTAAGACCTTCTACTTAAATCATGTATGAACACATAGGGTTAACTATATTAATTTCTTTTATGGCTCAAAGAAATTAATGTAGGGTAAAGTCCATAACCATACCACGTAATCGCTTTATTACCATGATTATCAATTATGTGATTATTGATTATTATGCATGTCATTCAACGAAATCACTAAAAGGAACAAATCCCTCAATTAATATTAAACCTAATGCCTTCCGTTAATATAGTAAGAACGAGAGTCCTTTTTCAAGACCAGGTTATTAGGCAAACCCAAGCCTACTTGACATTGGGCATGTTCAAGCTATGGAATTAAATTCCTGATTAATGGGTCGGGTTTAACTAAATTCTTTATCCCGGTTGGACAAACTCAAACATAAAGAAATTTAGAGGAAAAGTTAGGGTAGCCCAAAAAGCTTTAAGATTAAAAGCTGTTAATCACCCAATGATCCGGTAGTTGCATATGATGTAATTGGTATTGGATACCTACCAATGAACTCAAGGGTGGCTTGTTGGGCAAACCCAAGGTTATTCTTAAGGAAGTTGGATACCGATCCACTAGGAAAGCTTCCAACGGGCTTTCCCGAATCAATAGTGGGGGCTATTGGTTTGAGTAAAATAGTGGAGTAAAAATGTATTTAATTAAAGTCCTAATTATTTGCGTATCATGTGCATATACAAGTAGCTAATGCTCTCTATCTTTACATCTAGGTCACTTGCATCATGTCAACGAACTTGAACTTATGTAGCATTTTTGGAAACCAACAAGATAACCGAATCAAACTATCTCGACTGGTATTGAAATTTGAGAATCATTCTCAAATGGGAAAAGTTGCTCTACGTGCTAGATGCTCCTATTCTACCAGCACCAGCCTAAGATGCTCATGCTGATGAGCATGCTGTCCAATAAAGGCACAATGAGGACAGCGATACAGCACCATGTATTATGCTGGCATCCATGAATCCTGAGTTGCAGAAACAGCACGAGCATATGGATGCTCAATCGATCATTTTACATCTTCGAGAGCTGTTTGATGCCCAAGCCAGAACTGAGAGATTTGAGATCTCGAAGCAACTATTTCGTTGTAAAATGGCAGAGGGTTCTTTTGTGGCCACTCATGGGTTGAAGATGCTAGGCTTGATAGGGAAGAATGGATCTCTCGGGTTTACAATGGACCATGACTTAAGTGTTGACTTAATTCTTAACTGATGAATTAATAGTTTCTCACAATTTATGATTAACTATTAGATGAATAAGATTGAATCCGCTATCCCTGAGTTGATCAATCTTCTCAAAACTGCTGAGTCCTCCATGAAGAGGGATTCCAATGCGGTTTTAATGGTAGAATCTTCCTCTTCTAAGAAGAAAGTTTAAAAGAAGAAGAAGAAGGCTGCTATGAAGCCCAAATGTGGTGTGAACAAGAAGGATGCAGCTACCAAGGGCCCATGCCATCATTGTGGGAAGATGGGCTACTGGAGGCGCAACTGTAAAGCCTACTTGGAGACCATCAAGGACAAGAAGTAGAAGAAGAAGCTTACATGCACTTCTACTTCTTCTCCAGGTATGTTTATGAGTGAGATAAATACTGCCTTTAGAAATGAGATATTGGTATTAGATACTGGATGTGGATCTCATTTGTGCAATAACTTGCAGGGACTAAATAGCGGTAGAAGGCTAGAGAAAGGCGACGTGGACCTACGTACTGCAAATTGGGCAAAGGTTGCTGCACTTGCTATGGGGACATACGAGTTAAACCTGCCTTCGGGATTAATTCTAGAACTGGAAAACTGTTATTATGTACCAGTTTTAATGAAAAACATTATCTCAGTTGCGTGTTTAGACTTATGTGGATTTCATTTAATATTTAAGAATAAATGTTGTTCTTTTTCATTGAATGATATTCATTATGGTTCAGCAACTTTGGTTAATGGTTTATATGTTCTAGACTTGGACAATCTAATTCTTAATATAAACAATAAGAAACCTAAAATAGATAACTCTAACACCTCTTAAATATGACATTGTCGTTTGGGCCATGTAAACCAAAATCATGTTTCTAAGTTACACAAGCTTGGTGACTTAGGGTCATTTGATTATGAATCATATTGCACATGCGAGTCTTGTTTACTAGGCAAAATGACTAAAACTCCTTTTCCAAGAAAAGGAGAACGGGCCGAGGAGTTATTAGAACTCATACATTCCGATGTATGTGGCCCAATGTCAATACAAGCAAGAGGAGGTTATAACTATTTCATAACATTTATCGATGATTTCTCACGATACGGGTATTTATATTTAATAAAATACAAATTTGAGGCCTTTGAAAGGTTCAAAGACTTCAAGAATGAAATAGAGAAACAACTTGGAAAAAGTATTAAGACTCTAAGATCTGATCGAGGAGAAGAATATTTGAGTCAAGAGTTTCTGAGTTATCTTAGAGATAATAGGATATTATCTCAATGGACTCCACCACATACACCTCAAAATAACGGTGTATCTAAGGGAAGGAATTGAACCCTTCTAGACATGGTACGGACCATGATGGCTTTTGTAGACCTACTAAAATCGTTTTGGGGGCATGCACTAGAAACTTCTATTTATATACTGAATAGAGTTCCGACAAAATCAATTGATATTACCCCATTTGAGATGTTCTTTGGTAAAAGACCAAAGTTATCTCACTTGCGAGTATGGGGTTGTCCTGCCTTTGTTAAAAAGCCACAATCAGACAAACTTGATAGTAAATCTGAAAAGTGTTTGTTTGTGGGATATCCAAAAGAATCTTTTGGATATTACTTCTATCAACCCTCCGAAAATAAATTGTTTGTTTCGAAGCATGCCGTCTTCTTAGAAAATGAGCACATGCTCAAGGGGGACACTGGGAGTAAGATTAAACTTAGTGAAGTTCATAAAGATCAAACAAACAAGGATCAACTGTCTAACCCCACATCTATTGAGAGAATAGATGAACCTTCTAGTACACAAGAACCTCGTAGATCTAGTAGGATACGTATGGCACCTAAGAGATATGAATTTCTCATTAGTGACCATAATGACATATTGCTCATAGATGAAGATGAGCTTACTACCTACAAAGATGTTTTGAATAGTTCAGAATCTGACAAATGGCTTGAGGCCATGAAGTCAGAGATGGATTCTATGTACGACAACCATGTATGGACTTTGGTTGATCCACCCAAAGGAATCAAACCTATTGGATGCAAGTGGGTTGTCAAGAAGAAAATGGACATAGATGGTAACTTAGTTACCTATAAAGCACAACTAGTGGTGAAGGGTTATCGTCAACAACATGGTATTGACTATGATGAAACCTTTTCGCCAGTAGCCATGCTGAAATCCATTAGGATACTCCTAGCCATTGCTGCTCATTATGATTATGAGATTTGGTAAATGGATGTGAAAACAGCTTTCCTAAATGGAAATCTAACTGAGGATGTGTATATGACACAACTTGAGGGTTTCACATCCAGTGATGTCACAAAGGTGTGTAAGCTGCAAAGGTCTATTTATAGACTTAAGCAAGCTTCTAGGAGTTGGAATATCCATTTTGATGAAACAATCAAAGAGTTTGGTTTCATTCAAAATATGGATGAGTCTTATGTATACAAGAAGGTTAGTGGGAGTACAATTGTTTTCTTACTGTTTTATGTAGATGACATATTGCTAATAGGAAACGATATACCTGTCTTACAAATGGTTAAAATTTGGTTGTCCAAATAATTCTCCATGAAAGACCTTGGTGAAACAACCTATATTCTTGTAATAAGGATCTATAGAGATAGATTCAAAAGGTTGCTTGGTCTTTCCAATCTACATACATAGATAATGTGCTACAGAGGTTTAGCATGGATCAATCCAAAAAGGGATTCTTGCCCATGTCACACGGTGTAAGCCTTTCAAAGTCGATATCTCCCAAGATACAAGTTGAAAGGGATCACATGAGTAAGATTCCATATGCCTCGGCAGTTGGATCTATCATGTATGCTATGATATGTACTAAGCCTAATATATCTTGTGATCTCAATTTGACAAGCAAAAACCAATCCGACCCTGGTGAGGGTCATTGGGCAGTTGTAAAGAACATCCTTAAGTATTTGCGAAAGACTAAGGATATGTTCTTAGTATATAGAGAAGGTGATTTGAAAATAAACGGGTATACTGATGCCAGTTTTCTATCTGATAAAGATGATTTCAAATCACAATCCGGCTACGTGTTTACGTTGTGCGGAGGGACAATAAGTTGGAAAAGTTCCAAACAAGAGACTATTGCCGACTCTATGACAGAAGCTGAGTACATAGCTAATTCAGAAGCAACTAAGGAGGCTATTTGAATCAAGAAGTTTGTGATGGAACTGGGTGTGGTTCCTAGTGTTGTTGGTCCAATAAATTTGTATTGTGACAACAACGGAGCCATTGCACAAGTAAAGGAGCCGCGGTCTCACCAACGATCCAAACACGTACTGCGACGCTATCATCTGATTCGGGAGATCATAGATAGGAATGATGTAAAGATAGAGAGAGTTCCCACAGATGAGAACATAGCTGACCCGCTTACAAAAGCACTATCCCAGAAGAAACATGATCGTCATGTTGAGTCATTTGGTATTAGATACATGAATGATTGGCTCTACTGCAAGTGGGAGTTTATTAGTGTTGTGCCCTAGAGGCAATTACTTGTACATTATATATGACACATTTTATTTTAATAAAAGGTATTATTTATCTTACAGTTTCTTTTGTTTACTTTAAGTAATATAATTGTGCGATAAAGTCCCTAGTACAACACAGTGTTAAGGAAATCATGATAGAGATCATGATATGAGATTCCTACTACACTAGATGTGTTAGTACTTAAATAGTCCACAATCATAGTATTAATAAGATAGGACATCATTAATGCATTAAGACTAGCATGTGTTAGACTTTCTAATTTGATCAGGCGGTGGTTCTCATAACCGTGAGTATTGAGATACTCAAAGTTAACACATAGATGCTTGTTAATGGAACAAGTTCATTGGATGATCTAGCATTGAGATAATCACATGGATAATTATTTAGTGCCAGTGATATAATCTCAATATAGCAAATGTGCAAGTATCCTTAGACTTGAGATCTCCAAGGTACTTTGTTTGCTGAGCATTGTACTTTGATTCCAATCTCCGGAGCTTAATCGAGGGCCGCCTATGTGATATTGGGTACATGGTGAGGTAAACGAAAGTAGTTGAGAGGACTCCATTTATTTGAATTCTAGGATGGAGTTGGATAAAACTAGCCTTTGTTTCTAAAGATATTGCAATTACCTTCTTTAAATTTTTTCTATTCAATTTAGCTTTTGGTATTTTCTAGAAAATTTCTAGTTATGGCCGCCACATGTAGAGCTGATTTGTGCTCAACTTAAACTCTTGGAAAAGTTTAAAAAATCTTATCAAGATGCCTTAGGTAATGTATTCCTCCAAACTAGAAATTTTGGTTTAATTCAATAACGAATTTTCACTCTCAATTCTCTCAAATAATTCGGCTGCCTTTCTTCACAACTTTCTCTTAATTTTGGTCAACCTAGAACATTACAAAGTTGGAAAGTTTTCCTTTCTACTCTAGCTAGCCAAAACACACCAAAGCTGAAGATAGACTTCCAATCCTCTTGAAATTTAAGTTTTCATTTTGAGCAGAATTTTTACCTATCCAAACCAGTTTTTCAAAACACAAAATAGCAACAAATTTGGACACTCTACACCAGCTGACACAAAAATTAAGCACCAAAACCATAGCAACACACATATCTCTTTCAGCCTACACTATTTACTACAATCTTAGATACCAAAGCCACCAAAACAACTTATCCAACATCAAACTTCAACTAGGAACTTAGTCATAACAATCTACATAAACCTAAAACACACACATAATACTACTTGACAGTTGTCACATGCACACGAAACAAAGAAAATCACATAATCCTCCTTTGCATCCAAAACTGAAGCATCAATTATCTCCCTCATGGCATTCATAAGATATTACCTAAGGTAGACTGATCTCTCCATCTTGGTTATTCTTCTTTTCTCTTTTTCTCCTCTAGACCAAAACTAAGAGGATGATCTTTTCTCTTTTTTTCTCTTACAATCACACGAAAAATCCTAGAAGTTCTAGGCAAGGCATTTCTTCTTCTCATGAGGATTTAACTGTTAGTGTTGTGCCCTAGAGGCAATCACTTGTACATTGTATATGACACATTTTATTTTAATAAAAGACATTATTTATCTTACAGTTCTTTTGTTTACTTTAAGTAATATAACTGTTCGATAAAGTCCCTAGTACAACACTATGTTAAGGAAATCATGATAGAGATCATGATATGAGATTCCTACTACACTGGATGGTGTTAGTACTTAAATAGTCCCTAGTCATAGTATTAATGAGATAGGACATCATTAATGCGTTAAGACTAGCATGTGTTAGACTTCCTAATTTGATCAGGCGGTAGTTCTCATAACCGTGAGTATTGAGATACTCAAAGTTAACGCATAGATGCTTGTTAATGGAACAAGTTCATTGGATGACATAGATTTGAGATAATGTAATCGATAACTATTTAGTGCCAGTGATATAATCTCAATATAGCAAACGTGCAAGTATCCTTAGACTTGAGATCTCCAAGGTACTTTGTTTATTGAGCCTTGTACTTTGATTCCAATCTCCGAAGCTTGATCAAGGGCCGCCTATGGGGTGGCTATTGGGTACATGGTGAGGTAAAAGAACGTAGTTGTGAGAGTCAATAAAGGATTCACCACTCCTAATAGTAGGGGCGAATATCTCATGGCCATTTGTAGGAATTACTACTCGAAAGTCCTTGGCCAAGGCAATTGTGTATTGGAAACAGTTCCAATTGATACACATCTAGAGTAGTTGGTTCTTGGTACAAGTGCTATTGTATTCAGGCCAGAATTAATTCTGGATTGAGTTGGCACTAATTCTGTACTCCAAACCGAATGAGATATTGTATGGTGAAAGAAGTTGATTGCACTGAAGTTTGTTATTGAAGGGTTCATGTCAAGCCACTTGACTTCCTGGACTCTTGGGTGGTCATGATGTGTTGCTAGATACCGCCCATGATTTGGGAATATGGGTTTATTAATTGATGAATTAATTAACCAATCCTGATTATAATTAATAGGATTAGTTCTAATTAATTATAGATTATTAATCTCAATGACCTTTGGATTAATTCATGTTTGCTACCAATTGACTGGGAAACCTAATAGGTTACACACAATAAAGGATTATATACTCAAGATGTTATTTGATAACATAGTGGGGTTAATTGCGAGAAAGAGAAGTTGTTGTGGACATATTATAATTAGTTTTAATTTATGGTCCAAATTATAATTATGAGAACTTGATGTTCCCATTTACAATTATGGAATTCTAATGGGATTAGAATCCCCTATTTTTGGTAAGGGAATTTCGTGTATATTGGAGAATATACACACGAAAAACCTAAGCTAAAATTGGACACAAAAACCTTAGAGCAAGATACACGAAATCAGCTTCTTGTTCTCTCTCTCTCTCGTTTTCTTCTTGAATGAAAAACCTAGCCGCCATCTTTTTCTGCTAGCACAGAAATTTTGGTGCTTTAGTATTCTTCTGTGTGGATTACTATTAGAGATAATCACCCTCTGTGATTATAGTGGGTAGACGTTCAACTGATGTGGAGGTTGATCACGAGGATTGCTGGATCGCGCTTCAACTTGAAGAAGAAATTTTTGTTCTTCGGACGATAATGCAAAGGTAAAAGTTGTTACCTTTACACTCATTATGTCTTGTTTTCCACACATAGATGGGTCCTGGGATGGTATCTCGTTTTATTTTCCGCTGCACCGTATAGGATACGAGCTTGAGATATCCAACATCAACTTAGTCAACAAGGAGTCCTCGAAAGAACTCATTGATATACTATATTAAGAGGTAAATTATATTTCCTAAAACAAAAATTTTAGTTTGATGATTGAGTTACTACTATTATTGATCTATAAGGAAAACTATTGCATGTTATAGATAAGTTGTGACCTTTTGGATTAAATGAGCATGCTTTTCTAATAGTATGATCATAGAAGATGCGGATTATGTTGTTGAATGATCTTGATGGTGTTTGTTTTCGAATATGAGATGAAGGAGAGTATTATTTGTCTACTTGATAGATCAAAGATTCTATGATAAGTAGGTTGATTTATATAAAGATGATTATATGCATATTTGGGATAGTTGAAAATTTTTGGTAATTATTTGATGAGTTTTTATGCACAGTTGACACAGTGAATATATTATTGCACGATAAAGACATAGATCTTGGAGATTTAAGTGATTTTAACTATATTATGGTATTGAGATAGAATGTGACTATAATTTATTATGCGTGATTTAGATAAGGGATTATATCTAAAATAGAAGATAAAAGCAATTGATAATACTTTTCTGACCGAACTACTTCAAATAAGTCATTGCATTAAAATTTAGGTACCAAAGCTTTGAATTGTAAATAAATTGTGAAATGATGGTTATCTCAAAGATGTGATTACTTGGACTACAAGTCTGATCTTTTTTAATAAAGGTTTTATTCAACAAAGGTTTTAATAAAATGTTACCTTTTGTTTGTAGAACTATTTTACAACTAGTTACGTGAAAACCATGCTTGTATGTCCAAAGATGTTTGAAAGTGTTTATATTGGGATTGGACCTTGAACAATACATTGGAATATTAAGTACTCAAAAAGGATAGACCACTGGGACGAGTCTTTAAAAGATAGGGTAAGTCTCTCAATAGGAGTCCACTTCTAAAAGATAAGCTCTGTCAGGAAAACGTGGTAGTTCTAGTAGGTCAAGCCGGTCCGAGCTAGTACCTCAGTCCAAGTGGGCTATTATTCCCTAGTGGGCAATTGAAAAGTTAGGTTAAGAGATGGAGGAGTTTCTTACCTAGTGGATTGTACACCCACTACGCTGTGATACAGGGTTTCATAGTCTTCTTTAGTGCAACATTTCATGGCAAGGATATGATGCAAGGTTTCATTACCCATTTATTTTGAGTGTTTTGTTGTATAATATACACTATTATGATTCTTAACACCAATGTGATAATCACCACTCACTATTGATTATGAAAAATATAACTTGCAATAAATTTTTGATAAATGATTTCAAACTACATACATGAAATCTACTTTAATTCAATCAACAACACACACAAAACTTATTGAGATGCATTTCTCACACCCATTTAAAAGTCATGTTTCAGGATCTGTCAGTTTTGATAAGATTAGGCATTGTTAGGAGTTTCTTGCATTGAATTTCTAGATTCAATTTTTGTTTTGGAAACTACCATATTTTATTTGCTTAGAGATATTTGTACATAATTTATTCCACGTAATAAGATTTTTATTTATTACTACTTTAGTTTTATCATTTACTTAGTTATAAAGACCCCTAGTCCTTTAGACGGAGTGACATCCCCGCCCTTTTTAGGTACGTAGGTGGCAGGGTGTTACAATTCATCGTTATTAGGTAAGGACACCTGGTATATTCAACCCCTTGCCACTTTAATAGTGATTGATATTAGGATTGAGAACCTTGGGCTTATGGTGGGAAGTAAAATATCTGGAATTTGAGGTAGTGTGCATCTATGCACTTTTCACTCCGACAATACATAGTTGAGTATTGTAGGCTCGATTCTTAGCATAATATAACTGCAATAGCCGAAGGCGAAGCCTTGTGAGCTTTGCACGCATGTTTACCTTCTATTGAGAGAAATGTCTATTTTTTTTGGAATTATGGGGCAAATATTATTAGAAAGTTAATTTTTTGAATGTGCCTAAAATTTTGTTCAGATCTTGATTGAAGTTTCCTCTACTATGTTGTAAAGTTGTTTTTAGTAAAAAAGTGCAACAAACTTCTGTTGTGATTTTATGAGACAAAACCCGATAAATCTTTTCCTCTGCATGTTTATGAAAAACACTAGCATACATAGGACTCACTGAGTGATTTTCACTCACACATGTATTTTGCTCTATTTTCTTAGGATCCGGAGCTGAGAATTGATGTTATTGAAAGTAGTATTATACTTTGGGTCAGAAAACCCTACAGCTTTATGTATATTATAGTTACTATCATAGTGAACATGTTAGAATACATTGAGCTATATTCTCTTTTAGGTTGTATTTTATAATTTAAGCTTTCGGATAGCTTTAATGTAAAGTTGTGGTGTTTATTTTATATTTTTTTCGCTCCAATTTTTATAAAGACCCCTTATTTGGATAACTAGATGGGGCGACACTGAACTTATTACACGCTCCCAATATAATGTAGATTAGGAGTGTTACAATTGGTATTAGAGCTATAGTAGTAGAATATTCGTAGAACGGTAAGAGAAATTGATTGAATTCCTCTATTTTGCAGATATGTCCAATGGAAGTAACAAAGATAAGAAGCCTGTGCATGATTAGGGTGAAGATGAGAAAAAAGTAGAGAAATGTGAGAGTTCTTGACCAAAGAAGACTAGGAAGACTTAGATCGGACTGTGACCTAGTTGTTTCCAAGTAGAGATAGAAGGGGAAGGCCCTAAATGCTGACCTCGACCTCATGTGACTTATTCTAGCTTTCTTCTAACACCATTGCGAGATTTGTGGCCTCAAAAGAGGCTATTAGATACTAATAACTCTAAGGAGAATGATAGTGACATTGATGGAATCCATAGATACTTTCCTGGATTCACTGGAAGAGACCCTTCTTGCTGAGGCCTGACAAGAGCCTAAACTACTACCTCCAAATATGTCTTTAGATAAGGATAGGACAACTAAGAAGGGCATTGAGGTTCAAGGAGAGGTTGAGGAGGAGATTCAAGGAAAGGTCGATAAGAAAATTTAGGGAGAGGTTAAGGTAGAGCAAAAGTTGTAAAGGATTTGGGGGATGACCGAGATCTTGAGGACATTGATGATAAGGATGAGATTGAGTAGGGAGATCTAGATGGTTACAAGTCTGATACACCAGAGTATTACATTGTTTCTTCAAACTCAGGACCTCCAGTGTCAAATAGCAACAATAATGACGAGTAGGAGAACATATACATAGTATGTTGTATATAGCATAGTGTATGAACATTAAGTGTTTATCAACAAGTTTAGATCTGCTTAAGCACACAATTTTGTAGTTGACACTATGTTTTAGCATAATATAAATATATTTTACGTTTTCTTTTGATTATGTTGTGTTCACTATTATATTATTTAATTGAGATATACAGTAGATGTTTTTCATTAAAACAATACAAAATGTGAATATGCCACCTGGACACACCATCCAACATCACATCCAGTCACTAGATAAGAATCCTTCAGTATGAAGAACACAATTTACAACTTTGGATGATACTATAATGCAAACCTTTAAAGAATAACAGACATATTGCAGCAAATAATGGAGACTCTTACTCAGAATAAATGGAGAGGGGAAATTGAGGCCGACCAGGCTTTGGAGCA
Source organism: Voacanga thouarsii (assembly GCA_026120185.1). Lineage (NCBI taxonomy): Eukaryota > Viridiplantae > Streptophyta > Magnoliopsida > Gentianales > Apocynaceae > Voacanga > Voacanga thouarsii. The sequence continues at coordinate 2,513,518 of JANUWF010001199.1, forward strand.
CCTTTGAAATTCCAATCTCCCCAATTCTATGGAAAACTTGATCAGGAATAGGAGGCGAAAGTATAGATTGAACAAATAGAGAAGATTTTCACTACTCTAAATTACTCCAATTAAAGAAAAGTGCAGTTTGCAACTTTCTGACTGCAAGGACCTACCAAGGATTAGTGGACTCAAGAGGAAGAGCAGAGAGAATGGATTTGGATAGACTTTAAAGCAAGCTTCAGGAAGGAATTTATACCTTGTTGGGTGGTAATGCAATAGGAGGATAAATTTCAGAATTTCAAGTAGGGAGGTTGAACTATTGGATAGTATACAGTAGAATTCACTCGGCTCTCTAAGTATTATCCTTTGTCAGTACATTCTAAGGTTGATAGAAATAGATGTTTTGTGATAGGACCATGGCCTGAATTGAAAAGAATACTGTTAAGTAAAGCTCCACCTAGTTACAATGCTATAGTAGAGACTTCCTCAAGGATTGAAGGAGAAGATATAGAACAGGCTAAGTAGAAGAGTAAGGATGGATCCAAGAATGCTAATCAGAAGAGGCCAGAAGGATCGCAATGACAGAAAAAATAAAAAGTCTCAAAGAATGGAGGCATGCGTGGAGGAAAACAACTTCTGATATGCTTTAATAGTGGAGAGAAAGGTCATAAAATTGTTAATTACCTGCATTCTCGACGGTCATCTGGATAGGTTAATCTGAGAGGAGGATATGCAAGATAAAGACTGGGACCGACGAGGGGAAATCAGAGATAAGCTTTTACAACCAGACCAAGAACTAGTAAACCTCAAGTGAATGCACACCTGATAAAGCAAATTCTCATGCTATTATTGTCATGGAAGGGAAGCTTTCTGTTTGTGATAAAGAATCTAACATTTTGATAGATCCCGATTCTATGCTTCCTTTATTACAAATTTTTTTCTTGAAATTGTGGGGGTTAAAAGTGAAGAAGTTCCTTGTGAAATGATTTTTAGTACACCATTAAGGAAACAAATGCATAGTGGTAAAATATATTTAGGATGTGAAATTTTGGTTGGTGGTGTGGTACTAGAAAGAGATCTGATATGTCTGCCTATAGAAAATTATGATGCCATCCTGGGAATGGATTGGTTATCTCAATACCATACCTGGGTTGATTGTAGAAATAAGACGGTGCAATTTTAGAAACCTGGGAAGACTGTATTGGAATTTGCAGAGGAAACGGGACTGAAATATAATCTTCTGATATCATGAGCCAAGGCACAAAAAATTATACAAAAAGGATGTGTTGGGTATTCAACTTATCTTATGAATAAGCCAAGTGAAATGAAGAAGCTAGAAAATATCCCTATGCTATGTGAGTATTTGAATGTCTTTCCTACAGAACTGAATGAATTACCTCCGAATAGAGAAGTGGAGTTTACTATTAATTTGATGCGAATAGCTGAACCCATCTCGAGAACACCTTATCGAATAGCACCGATAGAATGGAAGGAACATCAGAAGCAATTGCAGGAATTGTTAGAACAAGGATTTGTTCGTACATCTCCTTGGGGAGTGCCTGTGTTATTTGTTAAGAAGAATAATGGAACGCTGTGAATGTGTATAGACTGTCGGGGTTTAAATGCAATGATAGTGAAAAATAAATACCTATTACCCATGGTTAATGAATTGTTTGATCAATTATGAGCAGGATGCTTTCCCAAATTAGACTTTAGGCAAGGGTATTATTAGGTTAGGATTTGGGAGGATGATATTTCAAAAACCACATTTAATACATAATATAGGCATTTTGAGTTCATAGTAATGCCATTTGGCGTTACAAATACCCCTACTATATTCATAGATTTGATGCACCGAGTATTCCAATTTCCAACCGTATTTGGATAGCTTTGTTTTTTTTATCTTTATTGATAATATGAATTTGGAACATATTAGGAACATGCAGCACATCTTCAAAAAGTACTTGAAAAGTTGTGGGAGATATGCCAAATTCAGCAAATATGAAATTTAGTTGAATGAAGTGGCATTTTTGGAGCATGCCATATATATATATATATATATATATATATATATATATATATATATATAAAAGAATTACAATAGTTCCCATAAAGGTTGAAGCACTTGAAAATTCGAAATACCCAGATAATCCGACAAAATGCAAACCCTTTTGGGATAGCTCGTTATTACAAGAGCTTTATTAAAGGATTTCCCAAGATCGCTTCACCTTTGACCTGGCTAACTTAAAAGAAAATCCCTTTTGTTTGGTCAGAAAACTGTGAACAAAGTTTCCAGGAGTTCAAGCCAAGATTGAGTACCACTCCAGTCTTACCATTACCAGTGATAGATAAACCCTATGAAGTATATATGGATGCTTTTAAAGAGGGGTTAGGAGAAATTTTGATGTAGAAGAAGAGAGTGATAGTTTATATCTCAAGAAAACTGAAACCTCACAAAGAAATATATCCTACTCATAACCTGGAACTCACAGTAATTATTTTTTCTTCAAAGAAGTGGAGGCATTATCTACACGAGTTTGAGGTTTTTACTGATCACAAGAGCTTGAAGTATATCTTCGTCTAGGACTTAAATATGAGACATGGTAAATGGATATAATTTTTAGAGGTATTTCGATGCCCAATTAAATACTACCTCAGTAAGATTAATATGGTAGTGGATGCATTAAGTAGAAAGGTGAAATTGTCATTGATACAGACACCAAAGTAGAAACATTTCTAGTTGAACGATGAATAATGATGAATACCATTTCAATTCAACCCACCTTTTTGCAACAACTGAATGAAGCTCAAGAAAAAGATGAAGAATTGCAAAAGGTGTCAAAGAAATGTGAGAATAAGCTGGAAAATGATTTCTAAGTAGATGATACGGGAATTCTTTGTTTTCGAGGCTGATATTGTGTTCCAACAAAAGTTGCAATAAAGCAGAATATTTTCGCTGCGGCATGTCGAAGTAAGTACACTATCCACCCAGGGGCAATTAAGATGTATCATGATTTGAAGTAACATTATTGGTGGATTGGAATGGAAAATAACATTTCTCAGTTTATAGCTTAATGTTTTACTTCCCAAAAGGTAAAGGCAGAACAACAATGACTCGAGGGATTATTGCAACTATTACCCATGATAACATGGAACTGGGATGAGATTTCTATGGACTTTATAATAGGACTACCCTTGACAGTGAGACAAAGGGATACCATTTGGGTTGTGGTAGATAGATTAACCAAGTCTACCTGTTTTATCCCTATTAATCAATGGGACTCCCTCGGGAAGTTGGGTAAGATGTACATGGAGGAAATAATAAGACAACATGAAATGTTCTAGCAATGTGTTCAATCGTGATCTAAGATTCATGTCAAGATTTTGGGGGAAATTGCAACAACTATATGGAACGATGTTGAAATGCAGTGCCGCAACACACTCACGAATAGATGGGCAAATGGAGTGAGTGATTCGAATCTTGGAAGATATGTTGCGGACCTATGCATTAGATTTTGGAACGAGTGGATTGATAATTTGGAATATGCAGAGTTTGCATACAATAATAGTTATCAATCAACAATCGGAATGGCTCGATTTGAAGCCCTATATAGAAGAAAGTGTTAGGCCGACGGAAATGTACTACTTTATGCCTATAGTTAACTTGAGTATAATGATAAGATAGCCAATCCATGCTCAATATAGCATCATAGCCCTCTATGGGTAGCAAATCAAATCTTCTCCCAATATTTCATCTCCAACCAAGATCTTGCAATTCCTATGTATTTTCTCACTACTCATTTGCTTTTGCAATAAGGTACTAACAATCATTCATATGAAGTTTCTCCCCTTTAATCCCCATAGAATTAAGAAAGGAATTGATAATAAAAGAATGCATAGAACCAGGGTCTATCAATAATTTAGCTTTATGATAAATACTGAGTGGACCATCCAGAACTGTAGCCTAATTATTTGTCCTTTCTAAAGCCACCACCCGAGCATTTATATCGGGTTTGATGGGTCCAGCTCTAGAGATAGAATCTTGCCTTGGGTTTCCTCTTTCTTAACCTGATCTCTGTCCAAGATTATTTCCCCCAAGTCAACTCCATCCTCCTATCCTTCGTTGGTGAGGGCATTGAAAACTCTTTTGGCCTACCTCTCCAAAATTAAAGCATTTAAAGGAGGGCGGTCCTCTTATCGGGCCTCATTTTCTCTGCATCTTCCTTTTCTTCTACCATCGGTACCCTCCAAACCTCTTTAGATTCATAACCCGAAAATCACCTTGGTTCATCTCACATGCTTACTCAATATCAGCCATTTTTGTCTTAGAGGCCATCTCTACTGCAGCGTTATAACTGGTGGGAGCCATACTTACTAGTACTCTTTTTAGCTCTGGTCATAGACTTTTCACAAAAAGTCTAATCCTATCTACTTCCGAATAGACTAGAAGTGGGTAATGTTTTGACAGTCTAGTAAATTTAGCAGCATATTGCCCCACTGTACAGCCCCCTTACCGAAAAGCTTGAAATTCATCTTCCTTTTTTTCTACCACCCAAATGGGGATAAACTCCATTTTAAAACTGGCCTTAAAATCTATCCATTCCCATTCTCGTTGATTCATCTCTCTTGCGCTCCAATCTTGGGCAGGTCCTTTCAATTAGAATGTAGCAAGCTGTACCTTCCTTTTCTCTGAATAATTCAGGATTGCAAAAATCTTTTCTATGTGTTCAATCCAACTTTCAGCCTGTTGTTCCAAATCAGGTCACCCTTGAAACTGTGGAGGGGGAAATTTCAAAAAACATCCAAAGGCTCAATCTGATTCGACTTCACTTTGTTGACTTTCTCTACTCATACCCTCATTCACCCTAACATGCTTATTTGCTCTAGTGGTAGTTTCAGTCAACTGTTGGATAGTATCAGCCATTTTTTTGAAAGTTTGGAACATAGGGTGGTCCAACATTACAAAGTAGGGGCCATCCACTTGTGGTTCCTCCATTATTAGCTCAGGGTTATTTTGATTGGTTCGGGATGATCGTCCAGAGGTTTGTTTCAGAGTCATTTGTACAGTTCATAAAATTTTACCTATATAACAATATAACATAGCTCAAAAGGAATCATAAAACAGGCATAGTGCATATGGCAAAACATGACATATATCTATTCCCATTAATCACAAAGTCATTACAAAATTTGTGGGCCAAGCACACAGTCATATATATTGGTTGAACAGTACATATCCTACTACATATGTCTACATCTCATCCTCCTACTCATCATCATTGCTGTCTGAGAGGAGAGGTCCAAAATCTATAGAAACTGTATAAGATTTTGCTGTATTAACCTCCTCATCTCTATCTCCATCTGGGTGTAACCAAGCCAATGGCTCTAAGTCTATCTCTAAATCCTTCTCAGGTTCCTTAACCATAAGTACCTCCTCCTCAGATGCCTTCTGATCCTCTCCCGCATCATTGACCACCAAATTCAGCATCTCCACGTTAAGTACTCCAGCTACATCCCCACCAAATACCTCCTCATCATCCTTAGATAACACTGCACCATCGGGGATACTATCCTCCTTATCATCGTCCTGATGGTGTGGTTCAACATCTCTATCAAACTTATCAGAATCACCACCCGCCTCTCATGTGGCGACAACAACTTCTCGGGAGTAGGCATCCGTTCCACAACAAGGTCTCGCACAAAAGGAGTAACAACTGGTACCACTGGGTCAAACAGGCTCATGACGAGACGGGGTGCATGACGGCGTTCAGGACCAAGTCCTGTCACAAGAAAATATCCTGGCATACCTACTCAGTAGATCATCCTAATCTTCCTATCATTGCTACATCATCCATTGGGCGCTTGCCCTTATCACTCCTATCTATCATACCTCCACAATGAAAGGGTTCTAGCAATCTCTATGATGATACCACAATTCTATAAAACTAGTCTCTAATACTAATTGCAACACCCCTACTAAAGACAATAGCGGAAGCATATTAACACTGGGTGTCACCCCATCCAGTTTCCCAGACAAGGGGTCTTTATAACGAAAACAATAGAGTAAATATATATATAAGGTCCATACTCAAAAAAATCCCATACTGATGGCCACCCATATACATATATCAGGGGAATCCCATATATGTCATCTCTGACTACAACAGAATAAAGTACATGATAAAAAAGAAACCCGTCCAGATCTATATTGATGACTCTCTTCTTTTGTCCTTCTATCTATAACTGCTCAGCTTTGGATCCTACAAAGGGTAAGATAAAAGACACGTGTGAGTTATGAATCACCTAGTGAGTCCCGTGTGTGCTAGTGCTTTATGAAAGAACAGTGTATGCAAAACTTTGGTGGGGAAAGCATTTCATTTTCCATACATTTTCCAAATGGAAACAATTCCAAAACTCTCTAAAAAAGAGTTTATTCAGAACTCAATCATTTCTAGAAAAAATGTATTTCAAATTTCAAATCGTTGTCCCAACATTCAAATCACAAGTACTTCTCTAATAGAAGGTCTACCTGTCTCTGTAAGCAAGACCAATAGTCCTAGTCTTCGGCATCACGTATCATTGTACTAAGACCGTAGCCTTTAGTACTCAATCGTGTGTTGCCGGAATAAGTACACCGCAACGTACTTCTGCTCAGGTATACCGCAGCATAGCTAGTGTACCACAGCACACTCTTACCACCATAAGCTAGGGGTCCCAATCCTGACATCAATCACCATTGAATGGGCAAGGAGTCAAACGCACCGAGTGTCCCTGCCAGACATCCAGCGATGACTCAAAACCAAGAAGTGTATGCAATTGCCAAGTGCTAAACGGCTAGCCAAAATGACATATCTCAATATTCTATTGCCCTATTTAGCGTAAGATAATCCCCAAAATTAGCTAGGTTGCTTGTGTTGGGTATCTCAGGCTCGTATCCTATACTGCGCAACAAAAGAATAAAACGAGATACCATCCTAGAACCCAACTATGTGTGAAAAACAAGACACAAAGATAATAAATGTAACAGCTTTTACCATTGTTTGATCATCCGAAGAACAAAATTTTCTTCTTCAAGTCGATGCGCTATCCAGCAATCCTCTTGATCCAATTTCACGAGAGTTGAACGTCTAAGCACTATAATCACAATGTGTGATTATCTCTAACAGTATTCCACACAGAGGAATACTCAAGCATCAAAATTTCCTGTGATAGTAGAAAATGATGGCTGCTGGGATTCTTCACAAGAACAATCTAGAGAAAGAGAAGAAGAAGAGAATTTTTAGGTGGCTGCTATTTTCGTGTCTTACACAATCAGCTAGGGTTATGAGTATATCTCCCAATAACCGAAATAACCCTGCCAAAAATTGAGAATTCTAATCCTATTAGAATTCCCTAATTGTAATTAGAAACATCAAGTTCTCACAATTACAATTTGGACCATAAATTATAACTATTTATAATTTGTCTACAACAATTTCTGTTTCTCGCAATTAACCCCACTATGTTATCAAATAACATATTGAGTATATAATCCTCTATTTTGTGTGACCTATTAGGTTTTCCGGTCAATTGGTAGCGAACATGAATGAATCCAAACGTCTTTGAGATTAATAATCCATAATTAATTAGAATTAATCCTATTAATTCTAATCAGGATTGGTTTATTAATTTATCAATTAATAAACCCATATTCCCAAATCATGAGCGATATCTAGCAACACATCATAACCACCCAAGAGTTCAGAAAGCCAAGTAGTTTGACATGAACCCTTCAATATCAAACTTCAGTGCAATTAACTCCTGTCACCATACAATATCTCATTCGGTTTGGAGTACGAAATTAGTGCCAACTCCCTCCAGAATTAATTCTAGCCCAAATACAATAGTACTTGTACCAGGAACCTACTACTCTAGATTTATATCAATTGGAACTATTTTCAATACACAATTGCCTTGGCCAAGGACTTCTTGAGTACTAATTCCTACAAGTGGCCGTGAGAAATTCGCCCCCTCTAATAGGAGTAGTGAATCCTTTATTGAATATCTCAACTACTTTTGTTTACCTCACAATGTACCTAATATTCATCCCATAGGCGGCCCTCGATCGAACTCCGGATATTGGAATCAAAGTACAATACTCAGCAAACAAGTACCTTGGAGATCTCAAGTCTAAGGATACTTGCACGTTTGCTATTTTGAGATTATATCACTGGCACTAAATAGTTATCTATGTGATTATCCCAAAGCTAGGTCATCTAATGAACTTATTCCATTAACAAGCATACATGTGTTAACTTTGAATATCTCAATACTCACGAATAGGAGAACCACCACCTGATCAAATCAGGAAGTCTAACACATGCTAGTCTTAACGCATTAATGATATCCTATCTCATTAATACTATGACTAGGGACTATTTAAGTATTAACACTATATAGTGTAGTAGGAATCTCATATCATGATCTCTATCATGATTTCCTTAACACAGTGTTGTACAAGGGACTTTATGGAACAGTTATATTACTTAAAAGTAAATAAAAGAAATTGTAAGATAAATAATACCTTTTATTAAAATAAAATGTGTCATATACAATGTACAAGTGATTGCCTGTAGGGCACAACACTAACAGCTTGGGGTCATCTACCTCTAACATGAGCTAGTATAAAGATCAAAGTCCATGCTGAGTACTTAACGTTACCAATACCAACCCCTTTTGACTAATCAGGTCAGAGGGTTATCTGATCCTGTAGGATTTTCAAATCAAAACATTTTTGGAGCAAAATAACATTTTCTATAATTTGATCCCACTGACTTGCAAGTCAGATCATCATTCACATAGGCTCTGCGGAGCTAATCATTTCATTCCATAGGCACATTAGGCCAATAAAATAATTTTCAGGATCAAAATGTCGTTTTCCAAACGTCAATTTCATATCGAGAGATCATTTTACAAAACCATGTCGAAACAGGGGAAAGAGTTCTTCCCACATATCAAAACAAGTTTCCAAGAGTATTCGGGCCACTTTTCTCATAATTGATCACAAAAGTCATTTTCAAGAGTATTCGGGTCATTTTACCCATACCCGATTCCAAAAGACTTTTCGAGGGTATTCGAGTCATTTTACCGTTATCCGATTTGAAAAGTGTTCACAAGAGTTCCAACAAGGATATCTCGGTCATTTACCAACTACCCAATTCCAAAGGTTTTCATAAAATATTCCAATAAGGACATCTGGATCATTTTCCAAATACTCGATTCCAAAAGGAACTCATTTCAAGAAATCTAGAATTCTAATCCCAAAAGAGGATTTAATTCAAAGTTTCCAAACACATTTCTATAAAATGTTCCAATAAGGGCATTTCAGTCAATTTATGAATACCCCATTCTAAAATTTACCATTTTTCAAAAATCCCAAGTATTTAATCCAAAAAGGACTAAATTCAGAAAATCCATGCTTTAATCATCCATTAAGGTTTCCAAGCCTAATATGAAGTTCATTCAAGCCCAAAATGGCATAAAAATAAATCTTCCTTAGATAAACCTTAAACATATTTAGGGATTTTCAAAATGGTGTAAAACATAGAATTTCATGGAAAAGTGAAGTACACTAGCTTTCAAAAGGTTTTAGAAATCAGAAGGACTCACCTCGTGCCCTAATTAACATTTTCCGTTTACGGCCATTCGTCCTCCATTTCTATCATTTTCAACGAACCTTTGGCCATTTATTGATAAACCTACACCACACATCATTTTTGGTTGAAAAGTAGCTTATGGTTAGCCGATTTCAGCCGACGTTTAGCTAACGGTTAGCTAACGGGGCCGACGGTTAGCCAACGGTTAAGGAAAACGTTCAACTTTCATTCACGTCATTTTTTTGTCATTTGTTCGATTCTTTCGTTTTCCTTTTTTTTTTTTTTTTTTTGCATCCTTTATCCATTCATATACAAGGAATTCACTTCATATTTCACATTCATTTAATCCAAAATCACACAAATAGTCATCCTTAAACTATTCCATTTTTGGACTAAATTTCTAGAATTCCACTGCTTGACACATGATTTTGTTTTACACATAACTTTCAAATCACAAATCTGATTTGTCTCTGTGATATACCAAAATGACCATAAGATTCTTAAACTTAATTTTTTTTAATCCCTTTCTAGATTTCTAGTTCCTATGACATGATACTGGGCAAAAACAGCCCTAGTAGTTTTGGTTCAATCCCACTATTCATGCTTTCCTTTAATTTCCTTTAGTCTTTAACACTTTGGGAATATTAATTCATCAATGTTCCTTCAAATAAACCATGATTCTGTGATTCCTAAATTCCAATAGCTCATAAAAATGACACTTATTCAACACAAATTCATCTTTCTAATCAAAAGCTAATATACTTCATGTTTTCCAACCAAGTAAATTCCATTTTTTTCTGTACCTTGATCATCATCTCCTCAACTGGCAAAAACCCTTCAAACTACCACAAATATTCAGTTCTCCTTCACAAAAAGCATCATCCATAAACCCCGAGGCAGCTGACACACATATGAGCATATACAAAGTTCATGCACAAAATTCACAAACCCTAGCTGTGATGTAAAATGAAGGCATGAAAATCATGTTTTCATGTAAAAATTCATATCAAGATAATCAGCATTCACCCAAATTCAAGAAAGGTAGGGTTTTACCTTGTATTTGAGGCTATTTGAAGTGATTTTCCTCCAAGAACAATCAAAACTCACATAGAACACCAAGAACACACACTAGCCTTTTTCTCTCTCTTGTTTAATTTCTTTTTCTCTTGGTTTTTCTTCCTCTTGGCTGCCAAAATTCTAGCTGTATGACAGCCCCTTCTCACCACCATACATCCTCAAATCTTTGCCCTTCATCTCTTGTTTTTGTTTAATTGAATGGTGGATATACTTGGTGTGTTCCAATGAGAGTTTTACACACCAACCACCTATTTTTCCTCCACAAAAATTCCTTCATTTCTTCTTGCATGCCTGCCAAAATTCTTGGTCAATTTTCAGCCATTCATCATCTTCTCTTGGTCCAACCATTAGCCAATCACATTGCACAAAACCTTAATCAAACGGGGCCACAAGTGATGTGTTCCAATTACAAAATTACACATCATTCTTCAATTATTTTGTAATCCTTGAATTCCGTGCATCTTGCATGAATCCTTCATGCAACCTCTCTTAAATTGACACATGTCCGTAGGCTGCCAATCACAAAATGCCACACGCACCGTTTTAACCGCGATTTCCTATTTTCTTCAAAAATGAGTAAAATCAGGTCTGAAACGAAAAAATATTTTATTTTACCATTCAACTCCAAAAATTCCACTGATTCCATTGGTAATAATTAAATTCTTCAATTCCTTCTCTATTTGGTCAAATTTACAGTCAAAGTCGCGAGGCGCGGTAAAAATGACAAAAATGCCCTCGGTGACCCGGATTGCATATTTCACACCAAAACATGTGTTTCATTGCACTAATCAATTTATCTTCTTATTGTCTTCCCAAATTCTTGTTTTATTAATAATAGAAGCCTTCTGAAGATTTAGGGTATGGGCAGAACAAATCTAATAATTGCATCCAGGTCTTGACAAAATATTTTTATACCAAAATATTCGTTACAATACGCCGATCAACTTTTGTTCTAGCCATCGATAGAAATTATCATCTTATTACAAATAGTAGCTAATCAAAGGTAAAAAGGTGTGTTACAGTACAAATAACTCAATATAAGAACACATGTTAGGGTTCATCCCTCAGGTACAACAAAAATTATATAAATTGTTGGAATGTATGCCTTCTTAGATGAGGTTTCTGATGTAATTTTGATTTGTATTAATAAAAGTATTTTTCTCTGAATTTATTTGTGAAATCTTGTTTATATTTGTGCATGATTTTATTGGAAAAGACCCATTGTGTTTTAGTAATTAGTTCCTGTGAATGGAGGTCATTCACAGTAAGGTATGGACCATAGAGACTTAACACATAAACTATTGGTCTTAACCGAATGAAGAGAATGAGAATCACATCATGGTAAGGTTATTATGTTATGAATTTTAAATTGGAAATGGCTTATCTTTAGCTAATGAGTAGTCTTCTCAATTCATAACACAAGCGTATCTCAAATACGTAGAACAGAACATGTAGTAGTGGTTTTTAAATGTACAATGTGATAGAAATCTAGACTACAACTGCTACAGCATGGACTTGTACTATACAGCTTGAGTATAGGTTGGTGATCTGACGAAGCCGGAAGCGTATGCTTTGATATGCCATAGTTGAGGTTCTTTAGAAAGACCAATATACTTGTATGTTAGGTATATATAACTAGTTAGTCAAGACAGACTTGGACAAGATAATGTCTACACTATATTAACCTTATGGTTGTCCGAATGATCTAATTATCTAGGGCTCTGTAGAACATGACTTGGATATTAATTTTAGGGTTGCTTCCTTAGAAAGTGAAAATATTCCAAAAAGTCGTGGATCATTAGACTAGAAGTCTAAGGATGGTACATGTCTTTTAGAGAGGTGTTAATACACTCTTTCCTCTCTAAATGCATAACAATGTGTAAAGGGGTATTTTGGTCATTTCACCAATAGGTCGAAGACATAGCTAATGCAACATTGTCCTTAGGGTTAATATTTCTTTTTGGTGATATTAGAAAATATTTAAAATTCAAAATGCAGCTATTTCTATAGCAATGGTATTTTGGTTATTTTAGTAACCAAGGCGATATGTCTTTTTGGTCCTCGGAATAGCCCGTAAGTCCTAATTATTTTAGGTCATGGAAATGGCCATAATAAAAAGGATTTTATTTTATTTAGGAAGTCTAATTTATTGTTAGATTGGAATAAAATAAAGAAACAAGAGAAATTAAATTTATTATCTAGTTTTTAATTAATTATTCAGGGCCTCAGCCCAGATTGAATAATTTGAAAAATTAACCTTAGCAAACTAGTTAATAAAAGGATTAAATAATAATTTTAGTTTATTTGGGTTCATTAATTATTTATTAGTTATTTTAATAGGCCCAAAAAATAAATAATTAATGGTTATTATTTTTTAGCTCATTGGGTCCAAGCAAAATAATAAATTAATTTTGGCACAATAGCCTAGACTAAAGGGTTATTGTTATTCATGTAATAGAAGAGTTAAGGCTTAGCTAAACCTCTTATGTTGATATCCTTTGGGAGTTTTTAAATATCAAAACTCCAGTGTTTTGGTTATCTGGTATTGTGAATAGTCGGGTGCTCTTCCTTCTTCACATCAGACACACAAACAACACAGGATTCTCTCGGTCTATCTCTCCTCTCTCTCTCATTTGATTTTCTTCCTTTTTGTTCTTCTTGATTTTGCTAATCATTATCAAGGAATAAAGAAGTGTCTTTTCTCGCCTAAGTTGTCTCACCAACTAGATTAGGCAGTGGAATATTTTCATAAGTAAAGAGCTTCTTGTTCATGCCCTGGAGGAGTAGATGCCTCACTGATTTTGATCCACAGACTTCTTCCAGTCATGAGGAAGCAGTCCTGGTAGCTTTATTGCCCACTTCGACACCAAAGAAAACGTTAAAATGTAGAGGTATAATTTTTAAAAGGCTGTCTGCTGTGTTCTTTGAGTTTTATCATTGGTTTTCTATTTTTTTTATCTTTGCGTGCATGGCTTCCACTGTTTCATTGTCTTCAAGTGGTATCAGAGCACGATACTTTGAATGGCGTAGGATGAATGCATGCTAGATAATAAGATTAGGAAGACTAATTTGATTAATATATTGAGATCCTTCGCTATTTTTGTATGTGTAGATACGTTGTAAACCTCATCGTTGGGGTATAGGAGCCTCAGTAATTTTTCCATAATGCTTTGTTAAGTTTTTATGTAAACCCGATTTGGAAGGGTGTAGGCGGATGTCATCTTTTTTTTTTGGAAAAAAATGTAACAAGAGGCAGTCTACGATGATTGCAAAGCGTTGCAGAGAAGTCAAGAGAAAAATTGCAGATGAAACAACAAAAAAAAGAAAAGATTGCGGAGAAGATGAGCCGAGCTTCCAAGACTAGCTGGAAGTTGAGTCGAGCCATAGCTTGGTCGTGTCTGGAGCAAAGTCTGCGCCTAGGCCAGCAGCTGCTAGGCCCATGGTACCTCGGCGCAGCAACGTGCTAGGAAGGATGCTCATAACATCCTCGCAAATGCTGGGGCATCCTTGCTAGGATGCTTCTCGAGTCCGCAAGAGTGGGCAAGGTCGCGGCACCCGCCTGTGGACCATGGTCTTTTGGTCTTCCCACCGGCCATAATCCAGTGTAGCGGGTGCACTGGAACATATATATATATATATATATATATATATATATATATATTATTTTTAGGTCTTATATTAGGCGAAGTTATTTTTATTGCAATAGTTAATATTCTTTGAATATTTTGCATGAAAAATAATAGTAAAGGATTTTTATTAAGCAGGATCATTAATTAGTTTAATTAATATGTTTAATTCTTTTATTTGGGTACTTCGGATTAAAAATAGAAAAACATGAAAACGTTTACAATTTTCTAGTGTGCTAATTATTTTAAGTCATGTGTGCACGTTTTCTCAATGACCAAAGTCTTTGGAAAATTTTATTTGACGAGGAAAATATTTTTCTTTAAAGAAATTGTTATTTTAACCAAAACAAAAATTAATCCTTGGTTATTTTCTTAAAGGTTTTTTATCCTTGACATAGAAAATATTTTAGATTTAGAAATTTTTGTAAGTTAAAATGGAATGCCATTTTAATTCATTTTAGCAAAGGAAAAAATTATTTTTGTCAAATAAAACCTTGAGATCAAAGTCTCTAGGAATTTTTAGATGGAAAAATTTTGAAATTTCTAAGTTTTTAACTTAAAGAAAATTAATCCGTAAGGAAAATTTTCTCAAAGGGTATAAACCTTAACTTAGAAATTTTTATAGATATAAACATTTTATTTTAAGTTAAAGGAGAACTTAATTAAAAATTTTCAAATTATATTTTTCTAAGAAACCCCTTATTTAAAAAACTAAGTGGGAGAGGGTTTCCAATGACCCCACGGCTTCCATCAGAATCCTCATTAGAGATCGTGAGTCTCCTCGCGTTACCTTGGGAGTGAACCCGTATAGGATGGAGATACCACATGCATCTAGAACTATAAGAAGGATGTAATTAATAACCCGGAACACGTAATATGATTGGGCAGCCCACGTTAGAGGTTATAGTGCAAGGTATCTCCATAGAAAATGAGAAGAAACGACCTTCCTCTTGATGGAGTTATCTTCTAGATCATTACCTAGAAGGAAAATTAATTTGTGATGGTTAACACATATAGCTTTGGAAACTGTTAATCTACCCAAGAAGCTATGTCAGTTTTCTGAAGAGCTAAATTAATCATGTTAAGGATAATAGTAATGGGGTTAGCTATTATCAAGTTTAATATGAGGATAAAGTGCACAGAATTATTTTTGTTTTACAAATACTGAGAATTTCTTTTATTTTTCAAAATTTCAGAAATAGTTGGTGGAGGTTCTTTTAGTTCCTTAGCTGCTATTCTCTATGAGAATAAGCTAACGGAGCTAAACTATGTGGATTAGAAAAGGAACCTGAACATAGTACTCACAGTTGAGGAGTATAAGTATGTCGTATACAAGACCTGCCCAGTAATCGGGGAAGGTTCCACCACTGAGGAGCGTGAGGCTAAGAAGGCATAGAAGAAGGCTGATGAGATGGCCTAATGCTATATGTTAGCCTACATGTCAAATGTGCTTCAATCCAAAAACGAGCACATGGCTACTGCATATGACATAAGCACATCACTAGCCATAATGTTCATGGATAAGAGCTGGCTCGCAAGGCAGGATGCTTTTTGAACAATTATAAACACCAATATGCCTGAGAGAGCATTTGTCAAAGAGCACATGCTCAAGATGATTACTACTTTTGAGAAAACAAAAGTCTTGAGGGCAGTCATTAACCCCGAGAACCAAGTGGACATGGTTCTCGAAACTTTGTTAGTCTCCTTCACTTAGTTCAAGTTGAATTACCACATGAACAAGTTAAACACGAGTTTAACGGAATTGATGAAGGAGCTCTAAATGGCAAAGAAGGTCATGAAGCCACAGGCTAGAGCTATGATGGCCTCTTCTTCAAGAACTGGGCCCAAGTCCAAAAAGTTTTTAAAAAAAGAAAGGAAATGCAATGCACTAACCGAAGTCCCAGCCTAAAGATAAATCCAAGGGCAAATGCTTCAAATATAGGAAGAAAGGACATTGGAAAAAGGATTGTCCAAATCTTCAGGCCAAGAAAAACCCTACAGGTAATATGTTCTATCTAGAGTCTATATTAATTGTTCGATCAACTTCCACTTGGATTGTTGATTCAAAAGCCAGTAATCATATATGTAACTCCTTCTAGGGGTTTAGGAAGATTAGAAAACTCTAGAAGGGCGAATATAGACTATGCATGGGAAATGGAGCACAAGTTTAGGCCCTTGCTGTGGGAAAACTAGAACTTATTTTTTTATTGTAATAGAATAGTTATTTTGAAGGATATTTTATTTGTTCCTGGTTTTAGACAGAATTTAGTTTCAGTTGCAAAACTAATAAATCAAGGATATTCTGTTTCTTCCCATTCTGGTATAACTATCACTAGAAATGGAAAAGTAATATGTACTGGGTACATGTATAAAAATCTATTCTTTATTAGTCCTATTAACAATTAATTGAATAATGCTCAATCTAATCCTTTAAATAGGAAGAGAAAGATCAATGTCAATGATGCAAATCTTCGGCATCTAAGATTGGGTCATATTAACTTGACTAGGATTCAGGAGTTAATCCATAATGGCCTTTAGTCTCATTAAGATTGAAAAGATGGCCTCTGTATGAATCCTATCTTATGGGAAAAAAATGACCAAATGGTTATTTACCTAAAAGGCGGATAGAGCCAAAAAAGCATTGAGTCTGGTTCACACTGATGTGTGCGATCCTTTGTCTACACTAGCTAGAGGGGGGTTTGCGTACTTCATCACTTTCATAGATAATTGTTCAAGGTATGGTTATGTTTATCTGATAAGACACAAGTCTGACTATTTTGACAAGTTCAAAGAGTTTAAGGATAAAGTGGAGCGTTAATAGGTAAACTAATCATGACCTTATGATCGGATCGTGGTAGAAAATACATCATTGGTGAATCCAAGGACTACATGGTATAATATGGGATAGTAACCCAGCTTTCTACGTCGGGGACACCCCAGCAGAATGGAGTAGCTGAGAGAAGGAATTGGATATTGATGGAAATAGTCCAAAGCATGATGTGTCACACTACTCTTCCAGTGTCTTTTTGGGGATATACCCTAGAAACAACGGCATATACGCTGAACCAAGTACTTTTCAAGTCAGTACCAAGGACTCCCTATGAGATGTGGACTGGGCATAAGCTAAGTCTAAATCATCTCAAGATACGGGGTTGTTCGGCTTATGTACTGATCAAGGGAGATAAATTTGAACCGAGATCAGAATTATACTATTTTGTTGGGTATCCAAAAGGTATAAAGGGTGATTACTTTTATCATCCTAATGAGCAAAAAGTACTCGTAAGTACTAATGCTAGATACTTGGAAGACAAAAAAAGTACATCCATGAGAGCTTCAACAAGGTTGGAACTCGAAGAGAAGTTATCTTCTGGATCAACTTCTCCCAATCCAATTATAGAATAAGAAGAGGCACAACCTCAGGAACATATAAAAATGGAGAATCATCATAGTGGGAGGATATTTAGAGTTTCAAAAAGATGGACTGGAGAGGCTTTTGATGTAACATCCCACGACTATGTACCCTAAAAGGGCGGGGAAGTCACCCCGTCCCGTAGGACAAGGGGTCTTCAAAACGAGGTATAAAATATAAAGGCAATCTCCAAAAGAATCAACTTTGATAAATGAATAAATACTCTTATTACATCAGGCGCAAATTGGAGCAGTACGAAATAAAAGAAATATTGTTCAGAAGTATAAATGACAAAAGTCTCCTAGAACAGCATAGGAAAAATAGCAAAAGCTTCTACTGTCAAAGCCCCGCTGACTCAGCACAATCTATCTCCTAAAAACATGATGTAAAACCGTGTGAGAATAAATCTCAGTAAGTCCTGTGTGTGCACATGGTGTTTTGAATAGTACGTGTATGCAAAGTGTAAAACATTTGCAGAAATAATTTGGCAAGTCATAAACAATCTTTTTTCGCAAGGAGTGGGTTTTTCTCATTGTCACACTTTTGTACAAAATAAATCCTCCACTCGAATAAACAGTCATGTCACCACAAGTTGGGCTCCATGAGAACAAAATGGCCAAGGCACCACACTCTGTGCACCTTGTCCGGACCAGATTACCACACGTTGGACGTTCTGACCAAGGTGAGTGTACAGCTCACCGGGTGAGATACTCCTCCATCTCTACACCCAACAAAACCATCCGGGTGTCCATGTCGGGAATATAAATAATACCATACCAGGTACAAATGCTAGCTCGGACGGGCCTGACCAACCAACACTGTCACCTTTTCAAGCAGAGTTCATCTTCTGGAGGTGGCCTCCTGCCAGAAGACTTACGCTAGCCCTCCAAGACTAGTATTGTTAACCTACCCTTATTGAGTACTCAACGAACATATCCGTCAATTCCTGATTCAAAATATCTCAACACCTTGGCTTTGTACAACGTGGTTTTTCTCTAAAAGAGTTTTCTAAAAATTTTGGAAAGAATAGTTTTCTTGATAAAATCATTAGTTTGACAAAACTGTTTAAAGAATAATCTTCCACGTTTACAACCCAAATAATCATAGTTCAACAATAGCTTCACAAAGCTTCATAACATAGACTTGCCATCACAACATTTAACCAAAGAGTTTAAACAAGGACATACCATCACAACATTTAACAAAAGAGTTTATGCAAGGACTTACTTTTTATGCTTCAGATAAATGAGATAAAATCACAGCTTGCTTTCCTCAATTATCCTCCCGATCTACACCATATAATATCATGATTAGGGTCTTAATTAATTCGAACATGCTCTAATCTCATTTATTTTCACAACACTTCGCAATCCCCTATTTAAATCCGAGTAAACTATCCAATCCCAAAAGATCATATACCATGACCATATGCTCATCCAACTAATAGATGTCATTAAACCATACTTTCGGCATCAAGGGTGGGTATTCCCTTACCTTGCAACAACCGGGTAACGAGGTCTCGATGCTCCTATGGAGATCGTCCCGAGTTCGCTTGAAAAGAAGAGAAAAGCTACCTCATTTGCTCCTCTTGACCAAAAATTAAAGAAGGAGAAGAAACCAGCCTCTATGTGGTGTGATTTAAGGGAAGAAGAAGGAGAAAAGAATCATTAGAGAAAACGGCATCAAGAGGTTGAGAGGATTTTTGCTTACCTTAAGGTGTGTTCGATTTTTGCTAGGTATTGCTCTTAAGATTTTCGAAAATTGCTGTTGAGTTCTTGCTGGAATTTTTCGTGTAGAATAGAGAGGGTAATCGGCTACTATGCTTTAGGGTTAGAAAAGATTGGTTTAGGGTTAGATGGTGGTGTTTAGGAAGACTCTTAATGGCTTTAGGTTTCTTGGACAGCAAGGGAAAAAATTGCAGCTTATGGTGTGCCTTATTACTACCAACTTTGGGAGGGTTTAAGGGAGAAAATATTCTATAATTTGCTTCTTTGTACTGGCCAAAATATTGCTCAAGGGAAGGGCTGAATGTGTTCAGAATTTTGGGCCAAACAAAGAAGAGTTTGAGAAGGTTTGAAGAGCTGAAATTTTTGTGCACGTGCAGTGGTTTTGCTGTACGAAATTGCTGAACAATATGAGAAATTCTGGTCTGTCGTAGCTGTGGTTCTGCCGCAAGTTTCAGAGAAAAGATGAGGGTTTTAGGCGCAGAAAATTGGCTTGATCAACTGAGGATTCTGGTGTGTTTTGGTGTGCAGAATTTTGGTGTGTGTAGGAGTGCAAGCTGGCCGAAATTCCTGTACAAGGCTGGCCGAAATCTGTGGTTTTTTTTAAGATAAAAATCTGGTTTTGTGCAGCTAAGGTAATCTGAATTTATTAGGAGTGTTCTAGATGTTTTGAGCTAGGGTTTGGAGTGTTGTATTGCACCTAGGAGTGCTGGAGTTTTTGAACAGCTTGTGCTTGCACAAGGCTGCCGAATCTCAGCTAGGAAAATGTAGCAAAACCTAGTTAAATTAGGGTTGAAATAAAATCTGATTTGCTAATGGATTTAGGATAAGATTTCCTAGCTTTGGAAGAGTTTGGGTTGAGCTAAAATTCCTTCAAGAAGTGGCATCACTAGCTGGAAAATTTTTCAGATTTTTAGCTAAAGTTCTATGTTTAAAACCAATAAGGTTTCCTACTAGAAGAATGACTCTTTAATTCCAACTATCCATGGCAACATCTATTAAGCTAAAATCAAGCTGAAATTTTAATTATTGGCTAGGGTTTTTTTTTTTTCGAAAATCCTAAGGAATAAAACCTGAAAATTAAGAGTGAACTTTATTCACATCAAAGTCCTTGATTTTAGGAAATAAATATGGAGACTTATTTCCTTGGAATATTGGCACTAAAATTTCTCTAGGTTTGTTATATCTTTTTCGGCCAAGACATGGAAACTCTAAGGAAAAGAATCTTAAAGAAGGGAAACTAGGATTCACAAGAGATAATATTCGAACTCGGGCCACTGCGGAAAAATCACCATCATCCCCGCTATTCCAAATCAATTCCAATACTATTTATTCCTACAAGAAGTTCTTACCACCCCAATACTCATCCCTCCAAATCTTCGACCAAGCCTCCCTTAATCAAATCTTTAGCAACACACAATTTCACCTCCATTAATTCAAATGCAAGAGCAACGGAAAAATTCACATGCATCCATGCAAATAAAATAATTATAAGCTACCACATAAAATGCAAAATACTATGCAATGCATGACTTTTCCCCATAGTCAAAGGTAGTTTTGGGCGGGGTATTACATTCCCTCACTCTTAAGAGAATTTCGACCCGAAATTCAGATGTCATACCCTTAGAGCATATCCGGATATTTCCGTCTTAACCATTCATCCATTTCCCACGTCGCATCCTGTGCTCCATGATGATCCCAAAGTATCTTCACCATGGGTATCTGCTTGTTTCGAAGAGTCTTGGTCCTTCGTTCCAAGATTTTGACTGGTCTCTTCATATAACTTAGATTCGGTTGCAACTCTAACGGTTCCTCATTGAGTACATGACTCGGATCGGGGTTGTACTTTTTCATTTGAGAAACATGGAATACATCATGCATCCCTGCTAAACCATCTGGTAGATCCAATCGGTAGGCCATCGGTCCAATTTTCTCCAATATCGGGAACGGTCCTAAATACCTAGGACTCAACTTCCCTCCTCTCGGATGCTTCAGGATTCCTCTACTAGGAGTCAACTTCAAGAATGCACAATCACCTACTAGGAATTCCAGTTCCCTTCTCCTAGAGTCTGCATAACTCTTCTGTCTGCATTGCGCTGCCCTGAGCCTTTTGTCGAATTAACTTGATCTTGTCCGTCATCTCCTGAATGTATACTTCACCAGTCCTCTTAACGTTCCCCTCTTCTGTCCATCCCCAGTATATCGGTACTTGGCTTTTTCGCCCATACAGTGCTTCGTAGGCGCCATCCCAATCGACGCCTGATAACTGTTGTTATATGCTAACTCCGCATGCGGTAAGGACTCAATCCACTTATCTCCAAAGTCCAAGATACATGCTCGGAGCATGTCTTCCAGAATCTAAATGACTCTCTCGGATTAACCGTCCGTCTACGGATGAGTAGAGGTGCTAAATTTCATGGTCGTGCCCAAGGACTCCTGAAACTTACCCCAGAACCATGAAGTGAATCTAGGGTTCCTATCCGACATAATACTCGACGGTACACCATGCAACCTTACAATTTCTCGGGTATACGTCTGAGTCAACTTTTCCATCGAGTCCCGCACGTTTACTGGTATAAAATGTGCTGTCTTAGTCAATCGGTCCACTACCACCCAAATTGCATCCTTGTGTGACTTGGTCATCGGAAGGCCAGTCACAAAGTCCATGGTCACCTTTTCCCATTTCCACTCGGGAATCGGTAATGGTTACAGTAATCCTGCAGACTTCTTATGCTCCATCTTAACCTTCTGGCATATCAGGCAGGTTGACACATGCTGAACTACATCCCTCTTCATTCCAGCCCTCCAATATTTCCTCTTTAAGTCTCGGTACATCTTTACCTCCCTAGGGTGTATGGTATATTTGCTCTTGTGTGCTTCGTCCAGTATCCTCTTCCTTAGGTCTCGGATGTCAGGCACACAAATCCGGTCCCGAAAGTATAATACCCCATTCTCATTGCTTCAGAAGTCACTTCCTCCTCTTGCGATCTCTTTCTCCTTAAAAATCTAAAATTCCACACTATGCTACTGGCCTGATACAATCTCCTGATCCAGATCGGGCTTCATGGTCAGATTGCTCACACAGATCTTCCTCCATTGAACTTCTACCTCTTGCACCAGGATATCCTGGACTGCTGACATCTCCTGCATTCTCAAGTGAGCCATCTTCACCTTCCGACTCAGTGCGTCAGCTACCACATTCGCTTTGCCCGGGTGATAATTAATAAGGCACTTATACTCCTCGAGAAATTCCATCCACCTACGCTGTCGAAGATTCAGGTCCTTGTGTGTGAAGATGTACTTTGGACTCTTATGGTCAGTGAAGATCTCGTATTGCGCACCGTATAAGTAATGTCGCCATTTCTTCAAGGCAAACACTATAACTACCACCTCCAAGTCGTGCGTTGGATAATTAACTTCATGCGGCTTTAGCTTTCTAGATGCATAGGTTATGACCTTCCCTTCCTGCATTAGCACAGCCCCCAAACCTTCCTTAGACACATCTGTATAGAGTGCATAGGGCTTATCAGCCTCAGGTAGACTCAGCACGGGTGTTGAAATCAACCTCATCTTAAGCTTATGGAAGCTCTTTCCACACTTCTCACTCCAAGCAAAAGAAACATCCTTCTTCAACAATCGCGTCATTGGTGAAGCCAGAGTAGAAAAATTTTTTATGAATCGCCGATAGTATCCGGCTAGCCTAAGAAAACATCATATCTCGGTAATGTTCTCCGGTTATTTCCAGTTAACTACGGCTTCCACTTTGGCAGGGTCCACTTTGATCCCCTCCTTGGATATCACGTGACCAAGGAAAGACACTGAGCTCAGCCAAAACTCACATTTACTGAACTTGGCATAAAGCCTGAATTTCGTCAGTTTCTCTAAGACCAATTTTAAGTGCTCCGCATGGTCCTCCAGATTCTTGGAGTAGATTAAAATGTTATTGATGAATATAACCACGAACTTGTCCAGGTATGGTTGAAAAATACGATGCATCAAATCCATGAATACTGCTGGTGCGTTGGTTACACCGAATGGCATTACCACGAACTCGTAGTGGCCGTATCACGTGTTGAATGCAGTCTTAGGAATGTCTTCTTCCTTAATTCGCACCCGGTAGTATCCTTGTCGCAGGTCCAACTTCATAAAGCAAGCAGCACCTTGCAGTTGATCAAACAACTCATCGATCAAGGGTAGATGGTATTTATTCTTGATCGTTAGATTGTTCAGTCCCTGATACTCGATACATAGCCTCAAGGTACCATCTTTCTTCTTGACAAACAACACCGGGGCTCCCCACGGTGACGTACTCGGCTAAATGTAGCCTTGCCTTAGCAATTCTTCCAATTGCTCCTGCAACTCCTTCAACTCTGTTGGAGCCATCCGGTAGGGGGTTTTTGACACCGGTTCTGCTCCGGGAATCAGATCCACGGTGAACTCAACTTCCCGTTCAGGGGGTAGGGAAGTGAGCTTCGTAGGGAACACATCCGAAAAGTCTTTCACTACCTCTGTACTTTCCAAGGTACACTGGTCTTTCGGTTTGTTTAGGAGATACACCAAACATCCCGTACATCCTTTCTTGAGCAACTTCTGGGCTTTAGCTCCAGCAATGAGAAATTTCAGTTCTTTCGTTCATCTGCCATTGAATTCAAGTACGTCCTGACCAGGTCTCACAAACTGCACCGTTTTGATCTTACAGTCCACATGAGCTCCGTGCTTCGACAACTAGTCCATTCCCAAGATCAGGTCATAATCATCCATGGGCAGGATTATGAGGTCGGCCTCCAGAATCTCCTTCCCTTCCTCAACTCCATAACTTCCCATTTTCTTGCCTGCTTCCGCCACCTTTCCCAAGGGGGAACTAACTACTAGGGTATAAGGTAGCTCATTTCCTTCCCAACTCAGATGTGAAGCACATACTTTACTTACATAAGAGTATGTGGATCCTGGATCTATTAGAACATTAACAAGACAACCTTGGATAGAAAGGTTACCTTCAATCACGACGGCGTCTGCTCCGACTTCCTCTCGGTACAAGGCAAAGACTTTAGCCTTCACATGAGGCTTCAGGCCTCCTGCTCCAGTTGGTCCAGCAGTGGTGCCTCTATTACCTCCCATTGGTTGAGCTGGCGCGGTCTGTTCAATCCTTGGGGGTTTGGGGCAGGCGTTTCTCAGATGTCCCGGGTCTCCGCAATTGAAGCACCTCTTTACACCCCCATTACCCCAGCAATTCCTCTCGGTGTAACCTCGCTTCCCACACAGTCGGCAATTTAGGCTGCCTTGCATTGGTCCTGCTACAGGCACTCGAGGCTGCTTACCCCGGTTTCCCCACATCATAAAGGCCGCAGGTCGCTTATTGCCGGAAGGCCTCATAGGTGGACGACTCAGTTGGAAGGGTCGGTTCACCGGTCGATGTCGATCTTCGTTCTCCGTCCGAGAAGCTGCGTCCACAGTGGCAGTGTATGACGTTGGAGGCGATGGGGCCAATGCTTTCCTCAACTATGGCCTAAGCCCTTTCACGAATTGTCGGGTGTGCTTCTGTTCCGTATCTACCAAGCACTTGCAGTACTTGGACAACTGCATGAATCGGGCTGCATATTGGGCCACGGTCATGCCTCCCTGCCTAAGGGTCTGGAATTCATCCTCTCTTTTCTCGGCCAACCATCGAGGAATGTACTCAGCCCGGAAAGCTTCCGTAAAATCGTCCCAGGTCCACTCCTGCTCCTCCTTGTCCCAATCACCCCGTACTCGCTGCCACCATGCCCGAGACAGTCCCCTTAGCCGAAAAGCAGCAAACTTCACCATCCTCTCTTCCGAGTACTACAAAGTAGCAAAGATGTCCTCCATCTGCTCAATCCATTGCTTAGCCTTCTCATCCTGTTCCGCCTACCCTTGGAAGATGGAAAGCTAGAACTTCAGGAAACGCTCCAGAGCCTCATCTTCTCCCCGTGGTGGTTTTTTTGCCACCTTGTCCACCCTTTCAGTCAGGTTTTGCAGGATCGAGGCCATCTTGTCGAAAGCCTGACCCATGGTCACATCCCGTGACCTCTCCGAAGCCAATTCCTACTCTTGTGGCAGGTGCTTTTCCACGTCGGGGGTGGAAGATGCATCTGCTCAAATTCCGGGGTGGAGGATGGACTATTCTGCTATGCACAACTGTTCTGCGTCTTGGTGCCATCTTAATCACATTCACGCCGGGTTAGTTAGTTACCAAGGGGAAAAGAATATGCTCAGATGCATGATCAGTTGATAGCGACGTACTTATCTACAAGAGAATGTGATGATATCGTGCAAGGGTAAATCAAGTAATAAACGAAACTCATACTTTTCATATAAACCATTCTTTGCAGAAAAGAAGGGATTATCCCATATGACACCTTTTTTATTTAATAAGATAATAAATAAGTCCTATGAGCAACATGCTCCTTTAAAAGAAATAAACAACCAAAGGTATGCAAATCCCAAAGAAAGAAAAGTAAAAGCTACTGGTCTTCTAGACTCTACTCTCTCTAGTTTCAACTGAAGCATCAGAGTCGTCAGAGGCTGGTTCTACAAGCCATCCCATGGAACTATCAGGTCTCCCTATGTAGTTCCTCACAAATACAACACTCTCACTCGGCTACCTTGACTCACCCTCTCGGCCTCTCTTGGCTCTCATGGCCGTCTCATAGAGCTCATCCAGTGCTAATCTAACCGCACCCTTAGGTGCAGGCCTCTCATTCCCCAAGTCAGATGGATCAACCAACCCCTTTCTCCTTAGCATGGCATCTATACCCAGTCCATATCGGAGTCCACACCCCTTAGGACACTCTTCTAGCTCCCTCTTTCCCTTATCTACCCCTCTTGGAACTGACAGCCCCAGTTCCCTCTCTCCCGAGGCAACTCCATCCCTTGACCTACCTTCCTCACCACCGGACACCTTAAGGTTGTAGCAAGTAAGGGTCCTATCAACTTCTCCTATCTGCGGGGTCTGGGGAACCTCCATTCCTTTCTCATCCTCCTCTTCTACCCCAGCCATCTCTCCCTCGTTCTCATCGTCCCCATTGTTCCCGAGCTCATCTACCTCTTCCTCACTCAACTCTGCCATCTCCTCATCCCCCTGGTACTCTCCTAAGCTCTCCCCGGCCTCTATCTCTGCCTCAACCACCGGGTCATCTAGCACCAGTAGCTCACACTCCCTCTCTAAATCAGACGTGGATGGATCAGCTATGGGTAGTGGGGCAGGTGGATTCCCGCAACCAGCAGGCCAGTCTCTGACAGCCGATACAACCCTTTTGACCATCCTATAAACAAAAGACAAGAATTAGTACCAGATCAAAATACTTAAGAAGATAGAACCCAATAAGCCAAGTAATTGCCTAAACCATGTCTCTGATACCACTTGTAACACCCTACGACTACGTACCCTAAAAGGGCAGGGATGTCACCCCGTCATATAGGACAAGGGGATTTTAAAACGAGGTATAAAATATAAAGGCAATCTCCAAAAGAATCAACTGTGACAGATGAAGAAATACTCTTATTACATCAGACTCAAATTGGAGCAGTACGAAATAAAAGAAATATTGTTCAGAAGTATAAACGACAAAAGTCTCCTAGAACAGCATAGGAAAAATAGCAAAAGCTTCTACTGTCAAAGCCCCGCTAACTCAGCACAATCTATCTCCTAAAAACATGATGTAAAACCGTGTGAGAATAAATCTCAGTAAGTCATGTGTGTGCACATGGTGTTTTGAATAGTACGTGTATGCAAAGTGTAAAACATTTGCAGAAATAATTTGGCAAGTCATAAACAATCTTTTTCGAAAGGAGTAGGTTTTTCTCATTCTCACACTTTGTAAAAAGAAAAATCCTCCACACGAATAAACAGTCATGTCACCACACGTTGAGCTCCATGAGAACAAAATGGCCAAGGCACCACACTTTGTGCACCTTGTCCGGACCAGATTACCACACGTTGGGCGTTCTGATCAAGGTGAGTGTACAACACACCGGGTGAGATACTCCTCAATCTCTACACCCAACAAAACCATCCGGGTGTCCATGCCGGGAATATAAATAATACCATACTAGGTACAAATGCTAGCTTGAACTGGCCTGACCAACCAACACTGTCGCCTTTTCAAGCAGTGTTCATCTTCTGGAGGTGGCCTCCTGCCAGAAGACTTACGCTAGCCCTCCAAGACTAGTATTGTTAACCTACCCTTATTGAGTACTCAACGAACATATCCGTCAATTCCTGATTCAAAATATCTCCACACATTGGCTTTGTACAACGTGGTTTTTCTCTAAAAGAGTTTTTTAAAAATCTGGGAAATAATAGTATTCTTGCTAAAATCATTAGTTTGACAAAACCGTTTAAAGAATAATCTTCTACGTTTACAACCCAAATAATCATAGTTCAACAATAGCTTCACAAAGCTTCACAACATAGACTTGCAATCACAACATTTAACCAAAGAGTTCATTCAAGGACTTACCATCACAACATTTAACAAAAGAGTTTATGCAAGGACTTACTTGATATGCCTAAAAAAAAATGAGATAAAATCACAGCTTGCTTTCCTCAATTATCCTCCTGATCTACACCATATAATATCATGATCAGGGTCTCAATTAATTCGAACATGCTCTAATCTCATTTATTTTCACAACACTTCGCAATCCCCTATTTAAATCCAAGTAAACTATCCAATCCCCAAAGATCATATACTATGACCATATGCTCATCCAACTAATAGACATCATTATACCTTACTTTCAGCATCAAGGGTGGGTATTCCCTTACCTTGCAACAACCGGGTAACGAGGTCTCGATGCTCCTATGGAGATCGTCCCGAGTTCGCTTGAAAAGAAGAGAAAAGCTACCTCATTTGCTCCTCTTGACCGAAAATTAAAGAAGGAGAAGAAATCAGCCTCTATGTGGCGTGATTTAAGGGAAGAAGAAGGAGAAAAGAATCATTTGAGAAAACGGCATCAAGAGGTTGAGAGGATTTTTGCTTACCTTAAGGTGTGTTCGATTTTTGCTAGGTATTGCTCTTAAGATTTTCGAAAATTGCTGTGGAGTTCTTGCTGGAATTTTTCGTGTAGAATAGAGAGGGTAATTGGCAACTATCATTTAGGGTTAGAGAAGATTGGTTTAGGGTTAGATGGTGGTGTTTAGGAAGACTCCTAATGGCTTTAGGTTTCTTGGACTGCAAGGAAAAAAATTGCAGCTTATGGTGTGCCTTATTACTGCCGAATTTGGGAGGGTTTAAGGGAGAAATTATTCTGTAATTTACTTCTTTGTACTGGCCAAAATATTGCTCAAGGGAAGGGCTGAATGTGTTCAGAATTTTGGGCCAAACAAAGAAGAGTTTGAGAAGGTTTGAAGAGTTGAAATTTCTGTGCGCGTGCAGTGGTTTTGCTATACGAAATTGCTAAACAATAAGAGGAGAAATTCTGGTCTGTTGTAGCTGTGGTTCTGCCGCAATTTTCAGAGAAAAGATGAGGGTTTTAGGCGCAGAAAATTGGCTTGATCTACTGAGGATTCTGGTGTGTTTTGGTGTGCAGAATTTTTGTTTGTGTAGGAGTGCAAGCTTGCCGAAATTCCTGTACAAGGCTGGCCGAAATCTGTAGTTTTTTTGGAGATAAAAATCTGGTTTTGTGCAGCTAAGGTAATCTGAATTTATGAGGAGTGTTCTAGATGTTTTGAGCTAGGGTTTGGAGTGTTGTATTGCACCTAGGAGTGCTGCAGTTTTCGGACAGCTTGTGCTTGCACAAGGCTGCCGAATTTCAGCTAGGAAAAGGTAGCGAAACCTAGTTAAATTAGGATTGAAATAAAATCTGATTTGCTAAAGGATTTAGGATAATATTTCCTAGCTTTGGAAGAGTTTGAGTTGAGCTAAAATTCCTTTAAGAAGTGGCAGCACTAGTTGGAAAATTTTCCAGATTTTTAGCTAAAGTTCTAGGTTTAAAACCAACAATGTTTCCTACTAGAAGAATGACTCTTTAATTCCAACTATCCATGGCAACATCTATTAAGCTAAAATCAAGCTGAAATTTTAATTATTAGCTAGGGGTTTTTTTTTTTCCAAAATCCTAAGGAATGAAAGTTGAAAATTAAGAGTGAACTTTATTCACATCAAAGTCCTTAATTTTAGGAAATAAATATGGAGACTTATTTCCTTGGAATATTGGCACTAAAATTTCTCTAGGTTTGTTATATCTTTTTTGGCCAAGATATGGAAACTCTAAGGAAAAGAATCTTCAAGAAGGGAAACTAGGATTCACAAGAGATAGGATTCGAACTCGGGCCACCGCGGAAAAATCACCATCCTCCCCGCTATTCAAAATCAATTCCAATACTAATTCTTCCTACAAGAAGTTCTTACCACCCCAATACTCATCCCTCCAAATCTTCGACCAAGCCTCCCTTAACCAAATCTTTAGCAACACACAATTTCACCTCCATTAATTCAAATGCAAGAGCAACGGAAAAATTCACATGCATCCATGGAAATAAAATAATTCTAAGCTACCACATAAAATGCAAAATACTATGCAATGTATGACTTTTCCCCATATTCAAAGGTAGTTTTGGGCGGGGTATTACATTTGACCTAGGCTCCAACCATCAAGAACAAGATCCCACTAGATATAAGGAGTTTATTACTGATGTCGATGCAGACCTATGGCATGAAACAATTGAAGCCGGGATTGAGTCTATTTACTTCAATCAGGTTTGTGATCTTTTAGCTTCACTTGAAGGGATAAAACCCATTAGGTGTAAGTAGGTGTACAAGAGGAAGAGGGGAGTGGATGGGATGAAGGAAACCTTCAAAGCTAGGCTTGTGGCGATAGGGTATACTCAGAAAGATGGGATTGAATATGAGGGAACCTTTTCCCCGGTAGCTATGCTTAAGTCCATCCGTAACTTCCTTGCCATCGCATGTCATTATGACTACGAGATATAGTTGATGGATGTCAAGATAAAATTTTTAAATGCCCATCTTATTGAAGGCATCTATATGTCTTATCTAGAAGGCTTTATTACTAAAAGTCAAGTGCATATGATTTATAAGCTTAAGAAATCTGTTTATGCACTTAAGCAGGTATCCAAAGAATGGAACATTCTTTTCAATGAGATTGGAAGTCTTACGATTTTATTCAAAACGATGATGAACCAAGTGTATATAGGAAACTGAAAGGCATAAATGTGATTTTTCTTGTCCGATATATGGATGACAATCTAATCATTGGAAATAATGTAGGGACACTGTTATCTACTAGATTTGGCTATATAGTCAATTTAGTATGAAGGACCTGGGTGAAAAAAGTTTCATTCTCGGAATAAAGCTTCTTAGAAATAGGAAGTGAAGAATATTAGGTTTATCCCAAGCTACATACATTAACAAGATATTGGCA